>JAXCHB010000043.1:1935000-2297500 GCA_036926305.1 Uropetala carovei
CAAACTGCCTATTTATTCAAAAAATGGCATTAACGATTTTGATTAAAATTCACTCAGTTATAGAACTTGGAGTCACAGATGATATTGCATAAGCTGTATTTATAAAAAAATAACAATGTAGTGTCCAGTGGCATTAAAATAAATAGACTTTTACACCCAGCTATCTCCAGCTCTCTCAACTTAATCCAATGATGTAACTATTTAACAAGTTTGATTTTCACATATATGTATGAGGTTATCATTATATTAATACCATCTACATGCAGAAGAAATGTTCTGCAGTTGTTGCTTTGCTTTTATAGTAGTAGGAGTTTCTTCCAGTCAAGAAAAAATATAGTAAGACCAGACACATACATATATGAGAAAGTTTGTGTAATGTACATTGTGCCAATTTTTCAATAATATGATTCGTGTATTATTTTCAGGATCTTCTTCCATGGCTTCAGTCTGCGGAGGTAGCTTGGCTCTAATGGATGCTGGCATTCCAGTTTCAGCTCCAGCTGCTGGTGTGGCAATGGGTTTAGTAACGCGCTATGAAGGAGATGACACCAAGCATATTGAAGATTATAGAATATTAACTGATATTTTGGTATGATATGTTTCACTCCAATTATCTTTTCACATGAAAGTTGAATTTCCATGTTTTCTTCCTTTTTTCTACATCTTTCACTGGGGAACATCATGAATGTTTTCAGAATTTAGAGAAGTTTCACAAGACTTAGAATCGTAGGTTTACCTTACGTTTTATTTTGACTAGAAACTTTTGGAGTTGGTTAATATTCATTTGTGTCATTATTCAGTTATAGAATATGTTAATAAAAAAGGGTTGGAGACTACGGCAAGATGGGTTTCAAAATCAAGAAAAAACTCCCTAACCGTACAAGGCGAATATTTAGAGACAATACACATAGTAAAAGTTAAAAAGTGGGCAAAGGAAGAAAAAAGGAACAAAAAAGAGGGTACACTTACAGGTTTACAGGGTATAACTCCACGCCAGTGACCTGTTTCTAGTATAATTCTTGTACAGATATATGATTCATTGTCTATCTCTTCAATTCACTCCTGTTTTCTTAGCCTCTGTAAGGGACAAATTCATATTTCTGGCTTTGACAGGTTTTCCATCAATGACAGATTAAAATAATAACTTAATTTTAACAATATCAGTTGAAAATTTTCAAAATTCCAGAAGATGACAAGTGCTGTATTATTAAAAACATTGCGACAAGTAATTTATGGCTATAAAAATGAGTATTTAAAAATACAAATCATAAATTTAATAACAGTATTCTCTTAATTAGAAACAATAAAATTTTGTGTAATTTTGAAAAAATAAATGCTGCTAAATTTAGATTAAAATAAAATATAATAATAAAAAATGTACTGTAAAGGGTAATTACGAATGATATTTCTGGCTTTAAAAATTGACTACGAAAAACTAACAAAGATCCAGTTAAAAGCAAGATATACTTGCAAAGAAAATATCAAGAAGTTATTTTCAAGCTATTGATAGTTGCTGCTTTCTTCACGATGAAATTACAACCATCCTGAATGACCAATTGCCTGATCATTGGATGAAGCATGGAGGGCCCAGTCCTAGGCCGACTCCTTCACTCGATCTAACCCTGTTGACTTTTTCCTCTTGAATGTGTCAAAAAATAAAGTTTATGTTCCACTAATGCCAAAAACTTTGGATAATTTGAAGGAAAGGAAGGCTGTTGGAAAAGTTCAGCATTGTATGCTACGAAATGTATGGCAGGAAACAGAATACCGTTTTGGTGTCTGGAGAATCAAGAGCACGTATCGAACTTTAACAGGTTGAAAAAAGAAACTTTTAGTCTTTAATTATCAGTATAGTTTGCTTTTCACTGTATTTTTGTTATTTTTGATAATAATTTTTTTTAATCAGGAAGATCGTTTGTAATCACCCTGTATTTTCTGGCCGATAAGACACCTAAATTTTAAAATATTTTTCCAAAAAAATTACAATGCATGCATTACCCTTATGGTAATTTTGGGAACAATGACCGTAATGTGTAAGCAAAATGGTTGAATAAATAAAGCCTATCCATCACAAAATTACATGTAATACTGAAAAACAGGCCAAAAAACAAATTACTGTATTAACACCATACATGCACATATTGTATCACCAGCATGGGAAAATAGCAGTGAAGGTTTTTCTGTATACCTTTTATAGTTTATAAGTATCTAAATCATGTGAAAATATTGTTAAAAATATCTAAGTCTCGTAGTTTCTGTTTTACCTTTCTGTGAGACATTGTCTTTTGCAGATTTTACTGTACCAAAGTTCCCATCACACCTAGGATGTATCTAGTAGCAAATCCTTTCCAAAATCCAAATTTACCTACACCTACCTATAAAGTTATTTGCTTTTTTTTACACAATCCTGAGAATAAAATTAGCTGCATCAGAGATTAAACTGATTGTTCTATAGTCACGACGTTCAGCTGATTTACTTTTCTTTAAAGAAATCAAAATTTATTTAGAGAAGGTCTTTGGAAACTATTCCTCTTCATATATATTTTACAACACAATTTATAAAAGCTCTCTTTCCCTGTTTTTCCTCTTAGGGCATAGAAGATTATATGGGTGATATGGACTTCAAATTGGCTGGGACTAAGAAGGGTGTCACTGCCATCCAGTTAGATGTTAAAATACCTGGTTTGCCACAAAAAATTGTAATGGAATCAATTATGAAAGCTTCTGATGCTAAGTCAAGGATAATTGACATAATGAATGAAGTAATTAATAAGCCAAGGTATGTTAACTTCAACAAAATGACATTTTTTTAATGGAATCAATTATGAAAACTTCTGATGCTAAATCAAGGGTAATTGACATAATGAATGATGTAATTAATAAGCCAATGTATGTTAACTTCAACGAAATGACATTTTTTATTGCCGATGTAGTGTATCAGTAACATTCACAGTCATAAATATTAAAAAGTTAATAATTTAGTTTTGTAAAACTTGTAAATAAAATTAATTTTAAACATACTTGCGATCTATGCCGAATCAGGGATTATGTTCATGCTGTGCATGGTGATTTTGTACTACATTGTGTATTGATCTAATATCATAAATAACGTTACCTTTCTAGACCTTTGCTGTAAAAGTCCAAAGTAACCTAAAATAATAACGTATGTGCTATAAAATGTCAAATTAATGTCTGTTAAGCCAACATTTCCCAAGGGGGTCATGAAAATGGAACAATGCACATGGAACAGTTTCAGTGTTTTATTTTTTTTAGTTTCTAAGATGTTGTTGTATTTTACTAAAATTATTACAGTTTTATAAAATGTACTGTGCCAATTACAGTTTAACCAGCATTATAATGTTTATAATACTTTTAAATTAATGCTATGTTTTCTTGAGAGCAGGGTGTATTTTAATTTCTATTAATTTCAATCTATTTTGTGTGTGATTTTGGGAAA
The DNA here is from genome assembly GCA_036926305.1 of Uropetala carovei. Lineage (NCBI taxonomy): Eukaryota > Metazoa > Arthropoda > Insecta > Odonata > Petaluridae > Uropetala > Uropetala carovei. The sequence continues at coordinate 1,938,458 of JAXCHB010000043.1, forward strand.
AAAAATCAGCATTAATGCAATACAATTTTTTTCCTGTTGGTTTTACAATATGATACATTAACATGATGCATTAACCTATCAGCAAAATCAATCACAAAAAAGAACTCAAATACATAATGAACATAGAAGACTCAGACTATAGACCAAATGTTGAGCAAACAAATGTAGAAATGTCAAAAATCAAACAAACAATGCAGAAATCAAACAACCACACCCGTAACACAAAACTGATAAAAGATAATCACATAAAACTGTATTATCTGCTACTCATCACAAGGTTGGACAAGCTATTCAAAAACATAAAGCTTGCAGTCATATACCCTAGCAACAACTACTTTAGAAACTGCTTAGGCAACACAAAAAATAAAACTCCAAACTTAGAGTAATATGGCAACTACAGAATAGCCTGCAAGCTTTGCAGCATGTGTTACATAGGCCAAACTAAAAGGCAATTAAAAACTCACTTCAAAGAACACCTCACACATTTCAAACAAAGAAGATTTGAAAAATCTAGCATAGCAGAACACAGCCATGTAACAAGGCATTCATTCCCTAACGATAGCTTGAAATTAATAAAATCCACTCACTGAAACTTAAATGCACTCAAAAGCCTTCATATTTTTAAAGACCAGAGCAGAACCACAAATAATGTTTCAAGCCTGATACCTCATTTGCCACTCTATTTCCTCAAACTACCAACATTGCAGAATTGATTATGTTGCAGTTAAATGAGACCCAGGCTGAGTTTAACTTTTTAAAAACTCTTATTTAGTTTTAATTTATTTGAAAAGTTTCTGGAAATATCCCTTCCCCTTTGCAATAAAGCATCCTATTGAGAGTGTTTAGAACTATATAACCAATCCTTTGCAAACTTGTTATCCCCTTCTCCCTACTGCATAGTCATGATCCACATTCATGCACATACTCAACTGCTATAATCACAGCCATGTTTAAATATCATGTAACATACCTATATGTGTTCTTTCTAAAATATATTACTGGTGAATTACCACTGATGATGACTGTCTTGTAGCCTAAGGTGATCAACTTTTCAGGAAGCTAAGAAAGGATGTTTTCAAATATGTACCAACTATAAGGAGGAACATATTACTGTGGTGTATTTATTGACGGATCAGTCTTAGATAGTTGATTGTAATAGATGTCCGATAGCCTGGTATAACTGGTGAGGGTGCTCCAGGACAATTTGGGAAATAAATCATGATTTTTCGAAAACCGGGACAAAAGTTGGGACATTTCATGAAGCAGGATGAGTGATTAATAGTAGGAGGCACTGTCCTTCCAAATTTTGAACGGTTGGTCACCCTGTTGTAGCTGAAATGTGCATTTGGTTTTCACAGTCATTTTATGGCTTATGGAGTATCCTGATTTATCAGTTTGATCTCACATATAATATGGGCTTAATAATTCCTTGAATTTCTTAAATCATGGTTATGGTATAATCATTTTCTTGGTCTAACCTCATTTTAACAAGAAATCTTCAATTATTAATCTGTTCTTCACTCATGAGTTCATCTTGCTCAGTAATTTTCACTATCACATATTGAGGTCTTCTAGTGAAGGTTTCTGATTAAAAGTGCTTCATAAAATTCCGTAAGCCTCTTTCAACTTAATAATTTACTATCTCTATCAATAAATAGCCTTTTCATGTAACTGTTTAAATATTGATTATAGGAAGCAAAGGAAGAGTAATTGGCCTATCTCTGAAAAGCTCGAGATTCCACCACAAAAGCGAGCTAGGTTTATTGGTCTTGGAGGAGCAAATCTCAAGCGATTAATGGTTGAAACTGGAGTGCAAGTAAGTTCTAGAAATTAATAAGTAGGAAATTTCTTTTCAGTTTTATGAATTGTAGAGCAGGGCTTTGTTTGGACAAAAATTTGAACTTATTACCTTAAAACTTTCTCACCTTGCTTCTGTCCCAAAAACCAACACACAATTCCCCATTATGGACTTTGCTTTGCATGGTATCAAAATGATTTATATGGCAGACTAGCTGAAAAACCCATTCTTGGCCTGGATATTTATGATTTATATCTTGAAAAGCTTCCTTAGGTAAGTACCAATGATCTTTCATGACTCTGGAGGCATTACTTTATCTTCTTTAACCTCCAAAATTTTGAAAAACATACTGAAAACCTTTTTAAAATACTTCCTCATAGACTATGTTGGCGGTCTTGCTTCCTGGTGAAAGAATATGCAATTTGACATATTTGATGTTAAAATCTTTCATTGTCAAGGTGATTTGCATTGTTGTCAGTTTAGTATAATTTCTTATGGTTGACAGATTATAAATTCTCATCCAATCTGTCCAAATATTTAAGAAATTTTGATGCTGTTTTAAAGTTAAAAACAATACCTTGGGTACGATAAATAATACGATGTTAATGAAAATAAAAAGGGGCATGTTCGATTATTCGTTGATATTATGTTAATGAATAGAGATTAAAATTGCTGACATTTTTGAAGGCATTTGAGGGCATTTTCTGTGAAAACAGAAATTTTTAATCTTGTGAAGATTGAGGAGAAAAATTCTGAACTTGACCGGGACTCGAACCTGGGTCTCCCACTTGCCGGGTAGGTGCTTTAACCAACTAAGCTACCAAGCCAGACTAATTCTCTATTCTTGAATTGGGATATTTTACGGTGAAGAAAGGGCTAACTAGGTGGTAAACCTTACCACTCTAGATGGCCTCACGGAGGCACAGCGGAAAACACCCCTACTTTAACCCAGAATTGAGAAGATGTTAAATAACAAGAGTGAAATTTAACTTATATGCGTGTATACATAATACTGATCAGTATTATGCACACACACATATATTTTGATTGGTTCTTTTATGCTTTACCTAGGTATTTTGTATAATTCTTAGCTATTCTATAGAATGCTAATACTGATTTAGGAAAAGTGTTAACAGGATGAACAAAAGCACTATTGAAACACAAATATGTTGTTTAGTAAGACATAACTATTATAAAACAAGAGCAATCAAGGTTTATGAAGTGATACAACTGCAAAAAAAAGTATCAGTGATTATTAAATGAGAAGACAAGTCATTACTGCTCACAAAGTCATAACGAAATAAAACAATAATACAAACAATAGTAATTATAATACAGAAAGATGTTGGTTGTGTTAGGTTATTCAGAAAAACACTGTTCTCTGCTGCAGCACTTCAGATTTTATTTAATTCTACATAAAAACATTGTTTCATATGTTTTACATGATTGGTGACTCCTTCCACTATTATCTTGAATGATACTGAGCAAGGGTCAAAGGCAAAATATTTAAAAACAGACTTGTTGTGCTCATTTAAATACATTGCTGTTAGCATTTCTGGCATTGTATAGAATGACTAGGGAAAGTGTGAAACTGCAAATATTTTATACTTTTACTGGTGTTTTTAGGCATTCTACACAATGCTTAGGAATTGTACATAATGCCTGATATAATACTTTGCCTGTAACATATACACTAAAAAGTAAAAAATAAATATAAACTTTACATATTTTAATGTTTTATAAAGTTAAAATACTTTTGAGCATATAAAAGTTGTTTAGCTTAAATAGTAAACATTCTTTAATATTTATTTGTCACACAACATTTATTTGCCATTTACAAAATAATAGCATCAAAACAGGATAATGGGCATTTAAACTTGGTAGTTTGCGTAGAAATATTCTCTGCTGGTTTTGGCCAACTTAGTAGGGATAGGGTTGATGCCACTAGGGGAGGGGGGCAGTACCACCCATGTTAGAAATACTGTCATATATTATAGGAAATAGAGGAAACCCTTGTTATTTGTTGCCTAATTATTCTTCATTCATTGATTTGTTTGAAATAAATTATGTTCAGTTTAAAAAATATTGATTATATAAAGATGAATTCTAATACAATATATGATAATTATATTATGCAGTTATCAAAGTGACTTGTCATTTGCCAGTAGGAAGGTTATAAAACATTTTCGTTGCCATGGCTGCTTAAAGATAAATTTTTATTAATCAATTTTATTATTAATGTATTATACATGCAATACTGTACATTAATGTATTTTAAAAGATATTATTGCAACAATAATGGGTAACATTTTTTCAAACAATATTATGGAAACATTTTCATCGCCAGAACATATCTTGCCTGTATTAATGTAAATCATTGCATTTGTCTGCCCTTTTGTTCTGACCATCAGGAATGCATCCATGCTGAATGAAGAAATTGTGCAATAAAAATTTGCCAGTCACTATTGAATGTTAGACCAACATTACCATACCAAATTTAAAATTCTAAAAATTCATTTGTTCTATTTTTAAAAAATATAAACACATTGAATTTAAGCAGTTTCACTTTTAAGTGATAAAATTAGATTCTTTGGAGCAAATGTATTTTAATTTTATTGATATAACTATTAATTTTGGGATGTATTTTTGGGTTCATTATTGTGATAATAAATTACCACTGACCAGTTGTCACTGATGTTGATGTATCCTTTATTAAATATCCATAATTTATTCCTAAAAATAGTAATAAGTTAAATCTCCTAGATCTCAATACGGTAATCAATGAAAAATATTTCACAACTCTTTTTTTAACCCTTTACTCTTATATTCTCCCTATATTTTAGGCAGAGCCGGTGTGATTATTTGCAGGGCCTATTTATGTATGTATACATGGCAGGCGGTGCAAAACTGACACTTGTAGTGCCTCCCTCCCTCCCCTCTGACGATGGACTCTTTTTGACGATGGACTCTTTTTGACGATGGACTCTTTTTGTTGTGAAATTTTTTTTGAAGATAGCACTCCAGTCGGCCTCTCCATCCGGAATGAATTAACATGTTTAAAAAATTGTCTAAATCTCAGTACGTGAGAATTGAGCCTTGCGCAGGGCCCTGTTAGGGAGAACCGACTGCACATGCCTTACACCGGCCCTGATTTTAGGCCACTTTAAGCTTTCTCAAAAAGATACCACGAAACCCCGTAAATATTTTCCGCATCATCATTTATTCAGTTAGATGGCATGATGATTTTTTCAGGTGATGCAGTTGGACGAAGGTTCTTTCTCCCTGTTTGCACCCAACCAAGCAGCTAAAGATGAGGCACAAGAAATGATTGACAGTTGGTTGGCTTCCGAAAGGGAACCCCAATTGGATTTTGGTGCAATCTACACTGCAACTATTGTGGAGTTGAGGGATATTGGCGTGATGGTGACGCTCTATCCTGGAATGCAGCCAGCTCTTTTGCATAATTCCCAGCTTGACCAGAGAAAGGTCAGTTGCTTATCATTTAGAAGAAAAAAAATTTTTTAATTAATAAATAATAGCTATCAAGGAAAAATGGAAATGTTTTTACCATTTTTTCATGCAATTGCTGATTTCTCAGGAAAATGAATGCAATTGCATAGATTGATCCTCCTTTTCATTTTTGGAGAAAATAAGCTGAATATTGATCTTGCAATAATTATCTGCACATTATAAAACAAGATTGCAATCACTTTTTTATTTTCAGAAAAAGATGTTTTTATAAGAATTCGTGTAATTTTAATTTTTCAAATGGAGCTCTTACCAAGTCAAGTAATTAAAACTTTCATTGACAAAATTCAAACTGAAGACATAAAAAGAGTGCTGCCAACTTTCTGTATATGTAAGATTTTTTTGGCAGTACTCTTTATAATAGCTAATTACTCTCTTTTAAGATGATAAAAATATAAAATTCTTACTCAGACTGATAATAAAATCACTGTTATTATCACATATTTTTGTATGCACTAAATACTGACCTTTTGTGTATGTTTACATTTTAAACAAATTATCTGAGGGAACGTATTTATGATTACTTCCATAAAAACAGTAAATTAAAGACAACAACTTATAATGAAATGTTTATACACTTCAAAATAATTAGCAGATTACAGAATCTATTCTGAAACATGTGCAGTAAGTCCATTACTTACACAGGTCCAACTTACATGGATCCGTAGATACATGACAGCTTATCAGCTCGCTCGATTTTTAGTTCAACTGCCACTCAATAGATGGCGTTACTAGTACTGTAATACCTCATTATACAAACAATCAGTGTACGAGTTTTTGCTTATATGAGATGCACAAATTAATACCTGATTTTCAATTTATGAGCCAGTTTTCACTTATACGATTTCCTTCATCTCGCTAACCGATCGTTTTTCCTGGCACCTATTCTCGGCTTTCGTTGGTTCCCGAATCTTCTTGAATGTGCAGAACATTACGGCATCCCAACTTTAGTGATGTAACTATTGTTTATAAAATTTATAACATGGGATGTATGTATTGGGAAATTAATTTTTGCCTGATGAGCAGTTTTTGAGGAACAAATTAAGCTCGTAAACTGAGGGATTACTGTACGTTGATGCACAGCTGACAGCGTCGCTTTTGCCATTTAGATTTGTTATCCCGTGGGTGCAGGTTGTGTCTCATTACTGTACTGCTCTTCATAAACAAACTATAAACCCTCATCTCATAAGCATTACTTTTTTAGCTTTAACTATCCACTAAAACGAACGTATATGTCAAAAAATATATCGTATTTAAGCGTTGTTGGACTTACATGGTTTTCAACTTACACGGCGACCTTTGGAATGAATTAACAGTGTAAGTTGGGGACTTACTGTACCATCATAACTGAAAATAGCAATTTTGCACAGGAGGAAAACAAGATCATTAGACACACGTGGCTTTTGCTAGTATAATTTCAAAGTGGTTAATGATGTCTTTAAAGTTTAGAAGTTAAAACACCAAAGAAGTGAAGTTGGTCTTTATTTTTATTTAAATAATACTTTATTTTAAAGCAGAAATTAAAATTTGGTTGGTTAATTTTGATTGTAGGTTTGACTAAATGATTTTTTGAAGACTATGAAGTTTTGTGACATACCTACTTATTTGCAGGTCAGCCATCCAAGTGCTTTGGGTTTGGAAGTTGGGAAGGAGATCCAAGTGAAATATTTTGGCAGGGATCCTGTATCTGGTCTAATGAGACTTTCTAGAAAAGTGCTTCAAGGTCCAGCATCGGGCATAGTGCGTAACCTTGGAGAACAAAGTTCTTCTTGAGGTTCTGTAACATCACAAAAACTGTGTATTTACCCTATTACCATTCTTTATACTTAAAATTGTTTCATCATTAATAAAACTGTTGATGTTTTACCCTGTCAAGATTGTGGCCAGCTATTCAATATTCAGTTTTATGAATTTATATTTTATTTTGATTAGTGATTTTTTTGTGAGCAATTGTGATGAATTCATTATGATGGTATGAATCTGTTTCCGCTTTGTTCTACATGGTTTAGAAATGGGATTCTCAAGAAGATTATGTTGTCATCCTGTATGACTTTTGTAAATATTATCCAAGGATTTTCCTTGTAAAAATTTTAATGTGGAAATTTTATAAGAAATAAATATCATAGTTTTTCAATGAATTGTGTCAGAAGTTATTATGAACATCTTTTTGGGTTACCTTTGTTTTCCTTTAGAAATCTCCCTAATCATTCTTCCTTAAATTATCCTAGTAATATATGCAATTAAATTAGAGTTTATATTTATTGTTAAATAAGTTTTAACATAAACTTCAAAAGGTAGTTAATTTAACTTCTTTACTCCTAAATGTGTGAAGGACTTTGTGCTGCTGAAGACCTACGTAATGCAACTGATTGTGATATGGGAGGCAGTGGCATCACTCCGACAAAGGAAAATTACTTTAATATGGCTAAAAAAAACCAGTACAAAAGTTAAAACATCTGCCATATAAAGTGTTACTGCAAGAACTGAAAGTATTCCATACAAGTGACTCGAAGAGCTTATAATTGCTAACATCAAAATTCAAGTATTCAGTTATTTAAATAATTTCAAGTATAAGTTTAATATTTACATGGTGCATGTATTGGAGTTACTCCTTTTTCTTTCAATGACACTAGTTTAATAAGCAATTGGTAAAAAATGAGAGCTGGGAATGTGTAAAGCTCAAAAAAGAATTCACAGGCTTACCTAATGGCTGATAACAAATTGAAAAATTACTTCTCCAAAATCCATAAAATCGTTTAGAACGCTAGATGCGCATTTTGTCTACAACGAAGTTTCAATGAATTTGGCAATTGGAATAACATAGTAATTCGACATATAAGTTGCATTTCATTGGTGGCAACAAAATAAGTTACAGAAAAAGATTTATTTTTCGGGTCTTATTAGATATTCAATTTACAAATAAAATCATTTTTCGGGCATTTTCAGATTGAAACGACTGATGAAGTTCATACCTGATTGATAGTAACTTATGGTCCACTACAATAAACAGGTGATGGTTGTAAAATAACTTTTTTATAAGTAACTAAAGAAAAAATTAAAATCGAAGTTACTATGAAAGTTACTTAAAATGAGAGATATTTCCAACGTGAAAACGAGAAATTACTGTTGCTATTACTACTGCAGGAGTCCAAAACCCTTATTTTTCGAAGCTATTTATATTGTACGTATGCTTTTTCTTCATCTGATATAGAAATGAATGATCTTTGTCAATATATTTAAATACCGACTAGATACGAAGCCTACATTTGATCAGCTGTGAAGGTAAAATGAGCACGGTTTCAGTCAACAGGATGGAAATGTATCCTGATCTTCACAAAAAATAATTTTTAGGCAAGATGTTTTTCAATCATTAGATGGCACTATAATTAATTGGCTGCTAATTACTGTTTCGACCCGCGGTCACCCACATTAAAATCTCATTACGTATATATTGTTACGCTTCTTGATCTTCTTTTTTTTCGGTTACGCCATCTATCGGTGGAATGGCAATTGTCCCCCGTTGTTTGATACAGTTTGATAGCCGTCATTGATATGGAGGTAATTGTGCAGTTGTTACAAACATCTTTGTTTAAACTGTGTAAGATTTAAGCACTTTACTCATGTTTGTTGATGTGTAAAATTTTAACCTAAATGGTATCAAACTTCTATTATCTAATTTAAATTTTAATGTATATATTTAACAAAGAATTTGATTTGTGAAGGTGGTGGACGTTTTTTGGAATAATTTTGTATTGAGCTTGCAGCAATTATAATTCAAGGAATCTTTAAACTGCTTTATGAAACAATTACTTTTGCAGTTGGTGGTAATGTAAACATTACTTGTTTCTCATTGTGAAATATTAATATTAAGAAATTTTTCTTCATTTCATTTGTAGTGTTTTTGTGATTTACGTTATTACCATGTCTTGTTCTTTATCTGTTAACGTCCAAGTGTTTTGAATTAGTTATACAAAAATCTCAGAAATTATTGCGCATATGAGCGAATATAACGCATTTCATCAAAGCTTTCTAATTTTTATTAATTTTCGGTGGGTAATTGAGGCAATGTGGCTTACGATAGATTACAACCAATGAACGATCTAGTTAACTATAGTAGACGGTCGAACGAAATGTGCATTTCAGTTAATAAGTGATCGTCTTCGTTTGTAATTGACCCCGTTTCATGAAGGATTTGATTGTGTAAACGCTTTTGCATTAATACTTGGTAATAGTAGTAGAAGTAGGTAAGTGTAAAATTGTAAAGCTCTTGAATCCGGGAGTACTCGCCAGATTGCCAGTTTGCAATGAAATGTTTAATTCACATATTTCACTCGAAAGCGGTTCTGTTGTAATTTGTTTAAGCATTAAGAGAAAATTTGAATTTATTGAATTTTTTAAGGTAGAGCACATTTTTACATTCTTATGTATAGTTCCGTATTTAGATGGTAGATGGCAATTATAAAAAACCGTTTGAGATTACTAATCACGTGATTGACCACTAGTGTCACCTGTACTTGTTATTTAATTTTTGGAACTATTTTGCGTTCTATTTCATTAGTGTGAAAATGGCGTCTGTTTCACGAGAGAATTTAACAATAGTGATAAATAAGTTTTAAAGTGACTGGATGAACGCATCCGATGATTTTGTCATGTGAAGATCAAAAGTTGGAAAATTTTCTAAAAAATTAGCGATGAATCACCAGTGATTTATCGTGGCTAAGGGAAAATAAATTGCAAAGTAAATTGCGGTAGCGACGGATCGTTTTGCAGCACCTGTAAGTTGAGTAATTTTGATTATATCGTTTTGCATTTCATTTCCGTAGCAAAAGAGTATTATATATAAAAAATTTAAAAAATATTGTAATATTAAAAAGTTGTGAAACAGTTGTAGCGAATTACAATTTAGTTATCAGTTACCGAATAAATTTACAGATCGGTGACGCAATAATGGCGAAAAATCCCATTAAAATCTTAATCTTAGTAAATTAATTTTTGATTATATTGTTATGCATTTCATTTCCGTAGCAATATATTATTATATACTATAAATATAATATTGAAAAAGTTGTGAAGCAGTTGTATTCATGTAGCGCATTACAATACAGATTTGGTGACGCCATGTTGAATACTATTTATAAAAAATATAAATTTCGTTATATCGTTTTGCATTTCATTTCTGTAGCAATAAATTATTACATATTAAAAATTAAAATATATTGTAATATTAAAAAAGTTGTGAACAGTTCTCGTTACAATTACAATTTAATTATCTGTTACCGAGTATACAGATTCGATGATGCCATGTTGGCGAAGAAATTCTGTTTTTAAAATATTCAAAAATTACTTCAGAAAGTACCTTTGTACCAATGTTGCCATTTGGCACGAAAAGTGTCGGTGTATTCGATGGTATTGGAAATATATATGTATATACTGAATTGTCTATTCTTATAGAACTAGTACAGTTGAAACCCTGCGTAGCGATCGGATCAAGCCTTGCCGTCATGCTTATCTCGTCGCTTTGCTCCTAAATATAATTTACTTAAAAATTTCGAGGAGAACTTTTACGTTTCTCTGCGGCGGACCATGTTTTAAGTGGCAGTTAAGGTCGAGCAATGGCAACTTTTTTCAAGCGAGAATAATTCGGATAGCACTTTCACCTGAGAATTTAAAAGCGAGAATGTTAATACCAAATTTATTTTCCGGTTTATTTCGTAACATTCTCCACGTTTGGTAAGTTTTTGTTCTGTAATAAAAAAATAAAATAGACTTAGTAAGTCTGATCAAAGAATGGATTAAGATTATATTTTTAATTCACGTTTTTAATTCCTAAATATATTTTCCTAGCGTAAAGGTTTTGGTTCTCTTCGGTTATCCCGGACCCCTTTTGAAAAATAATTTTTTGAGATAACCATTTCACGCAAAAGGAAAGCTTGCAATCCCATCACCGATCTGCCTGTGGCGACATTTATTCACCAGATCACCGGGCAATGGTGAGGGATAGTTTCGTTCCAGAGAGGCGAAGGGCGCGATATAAAAGGCATTATAATATAAAAAGAAAGCGTGCCGAAGGCTCGCCAATATCCTCGGTTACTTGTAAATCATTTTTTTTGACAGTCTCATTTTCTTAGTTTGTTTTAGTGTTTTACCCGGGAAAGGGTTATCTCAAAAAATTATTTTTCAAAAGGGGTCTGGGATAACCGAAGAGTACCAAAATTTTTACTTAGCCAACATTATTTTTGGGATCGAAGAGGATAGCAGTTATTAATATTTCCAATGTGACGGTAATATTCGATGTAGTAATAGTAAATTAGATTTCCCAATGTAGTCTGACTTATTTTCTCACTGTGTGTATTTTAATTTAAATGGAGTCATCTATTAAAGATGTACTTTTCCCTTGCCTTCGTACATGTAGCTGCCGAGGTTATAAAAATTCACTCGAATTAATGAGTTATACCTTTTGGAGGGTCGCGTTTCAGTTTTCTCGACACCGGTAATTTCGTAATAGCGCGTTTCGCCTGCTTGTGATATTGTCAAAGTTCGTTGCTTCTCGTCTGTTGCCTACTGCCACCGACAGATGCCAGGCTAAGCATTACTTTGAAGCACTTTCTGCCCTCCTTTGTGAATACAAGTATTTCTTCTATAGCTGTGGCGCACCCAGGATTCGCTCAAGGGAGGGGTCCGAAGTATTTGGCAAGCACAAAAGTTTTATGCAACTTATATCATTGTCGCGTATTGTATTATTAATTATATTTATGTTAAAAACAAAGGGGGCAAACCGTCTCCTATTCCTCTCTGATGGCGCCCATGAACGCTAATTTAAAATAACTACTTTTCACATTTAAACAGGAATTCACCCCTGACGAATTTGGAATGCTCGTTTTCGAAGAAAATAAATTTTTTTGTTCAATTCTAGATTTATTAAGAACAGCTATACAGTGTTTTATAACGCTTCGAATAAATTGAGTTAGGGGGCGCACAAAATTCCGATCAGACAAGGATACAAATATAGACATAATCGAAAACTGGAAATCCTGAATAAAGATTTTGTTTCGCGAACACGATGCTTTCTCTGTACTGCGTATGGAGGAAGTAAATCACGAATTGGAATTGAAACTAATGAAATATGGATGGGAACATACAACTGAATGTAAATTCCAAGGTAGAGGAGAAAAATTCTAAACTTGATAGGAGATTGAAACTGGGTCCTCTGCTTATCGGGTGGATGCTTTAATCTCTTAGGCTCTCAAACCGCAACAGAGAATTCTCTTAGAAATAAACTTTATCCTAGAATAGTACATTTTTGCAGATGCGTCAATTTGATACGATGGTAGAATTGAATATTTCAAACTAATATTTTAAAATCGAAGGTTTTGATTTTGCGTGCGATTAGGTTACTGGTACAGATAGTTATTATTATAGATTGAATAACAATTTAGAATTCATCAAGAGACCGTTAATTTGAACATTGCCAAAGTGAAGGTTCTTAAGTTGCAGTATATTATTATTCGACAATTTCGGGTTAACGTAGCCGTTTCCATTTAAAAGCATAAATTATTATGTATTATTTTTCGTCTATCTATCTATTCTATGTATACATGTGTGTGTGTGTGTGTATATATATATATATATATATATATATATATATATATATATATATATATATATATATATTTGTAGAGGTTAGAGCTTTCGGGATAATCCCTTCGTCAGCACAAGAGAGACAGAGTTGTGTCTCTCTTGTGTTGACGAAGGGATCATTCCGAAAGCTCTAACCTCTACAAATGTGTCTCTCCAACACCCCAGCGGCTCTACTTCCGGTAAGTGTTCACTGGGTTTCCTTCAACACCTAGTTGCCCTAAATATCCTTACTTACCTTTCCTCTTCCGTAGTGTATATATGTATGTGTGTGTGTGTAAGGGCGCGTTAAAATTTCTGGTAATTTTATTTTGGCTATTGATTTTCAGATACACGGCCACTTTAAGTCAAATTGCATTGTATAATGAGATAATATACCAATTGATTCTCAAAATGCCCCACTTTTGCTGAGATGCAGGCTCTGAGACGCTTCGCATATTAATAAAGAATTTCCAGAACTTTTGACGCACCCTTTATGTATCAACACCAACATCTCCAAGTAGCCCTTTGCACGTATGAGAAATGCTTCATTAACCTATTTTGATATGGCAGTGTTTTTCCACAGATTATAACTTCTCATGAAGTTTTCGCTTGCGTTGAAAATGCCATAATGTTTGAACTGAAGAGGCAACTACTGATTTTATCGTTATTTTTTTTTACTTAATAATACCATTTGAAATTGAAATTTTGGCCAAAGATACAAAATATCCGACTATCAATGGGTTAGACATCACCACTGTACTTCCCGGGCTTCGAAAGCACGACCTCTTTCCGTTTAGCGCGGCGGTATATTCCTTGAGCAATTAAGTTCCCCAGTTTCCAACGGGGAGCTATATAGGAGAGAAATTTTATGGATCCATCCATCACGTCTTGATTATCACCTATGACATCCATTAAACCTATCCACCTGAACCTATAAGGTAGTATATAGCGGTTGACATGTTTAAAGCCCTCTCTCCTCCCCCCCTCGGCCGAATTTAACGAACCGTGTTTCAACTCCCTTCATAATTTCCTCCTCCTGCGGGCCATTTTCTGCCCTGCTTAACAGCCGATCATTACACCCTTGCCTTTACGTCTTTCGTACATGTGCCGACGGCATCTCTCCGCTTCCTCGTTTTATAATATGTACCAGCATTTCACCTTGGATTTTAAGTTTCGTTGGAGGAGGAGGGGGAGGAAGTGAAAATGGTAAGGATGAGGGTTGGAGTAAGATTTCTTTCCGTCTCAATTTCTACTTCAAGCTTCCTCTAATTTTTTTAGCGGTTAAAAATATACGTATACTTAGTTTTCTGTCTGTCTGTCTGTGTGAGTGATATCTCTGGAATATTGAAACCTGGAGAAGGAAATTTTTCTATATGGTAAACATTTGGTTGATCTAAGATCAGCTGTTAGGGAGTAATCTGTGTGAATACATCGGAACTCTGATAGTAATGCGAGAAGAATTCATACTAGGAAGAAAGTATTATTTTTGCAGGAGCACAGTTATGGATAGAACGTTGCTGTATTGCAGGGGTTGCCAACCTGACACTCGCAAACACCGCATTGCTCCCCGTCTGCCTGCCTAATAATGCTATTCTGTTGTGCTCGAAATCGTGCCTTTGACCTCCAGTAATTTAATTTATTAATTTATTTACATCCTAAATGTATAAAATAACATTTTGAATACCTTTGGAATTGGTTTGTATTTAAGTATGATCAATTTCAAAAGCTATAAAAGTATAGTGCTGCTAGCTTGATGTTCTGTTAGGTAACTTTATACTCTTCACAGTGGTTACATTGGGAATCCCTGATGTAATGAATAGCGTATCACTTTTCAAAATTTAAGTAACGGGGTTTGATTCGGCGTGAGTTAATTTTTTTATTACTTTTAAATTTTTTGTAGCTTTTTGGCACGACGACAATATTTATTTACGATAGTTTTTGTTGAAAAACGGCGCCTTGTGCAATTTCTTCTGCAATTGTTTCCTCACTTTTCAATTTTTAAAAATGATTCCCTGACTAGGGCTCTCGGTGACGTTTTTGATTGGCAGGCGCTTCGCGTGCTCCCGGGGAAACACAGCGGGTTACCGGGACTTTTCTGTAGAAGGAAGGATGGGTAAAGGGATAGCGCATACTAGACAAGATGTTTCCTGCGTACACGTACAACCCCCCTCCCGTCTCTTTGTTGTTGGGTGCCTCGTTCCCTCGTTCGTCGAGGGAGAACAGGGGGGGTGGGGGGGGGGGGGTGGCGTTGGTTTGGATTCCTATCGCTAGGTGACGTGGCTGTGTCTTTTCCGTGATATGCGTTATAGCGCACGGCACAGCCTTATAACATCTAACATTCTAAAATCTAATAATCAATTTTTATTGATACAATGAAATTTGTTTCACGAGAATAGCCCAAGGGTTTCAAACGTGGTGCTATCTGAGTACCACTGCGCTCTTTTTAGCAGGCTCATTGTTTCTCTTCTGCAATGCTTCAAAAGTTCCGTATCTTTAGTGCATTTTAATTTCGTCGGTTTCTTTCTTTCCAGAAACGTACTTAAGAATGAACTTGGAAAAGGATTATGAACTTGCCCGAAAATCGAACCTGGGTATCCCACACTCCGGGTAGTTACTTTAGCTAAGTAAGCTATTAAGCCAGTCTAATTCTTCATTCTCGCCCTGAATAAGGGCTAACTAAGTAGTAAACCTTACAGCACTTGATGTCCTCACTGAGGCACACCGGAAAACACCCCTACTTTTAAAAAAAAGAGTGAGATAACAAAATGGGATATTAGGAAATAGTACAGCTTTTATGCGTTAGTGCTTATGACTAATCACAAATGTGAACTTAAGAGGAGAAAAATTCTGAACTTGACCTGGAGTCGACAACTTTGCAAATTGACCGGGAATCGAACCCGAATTGCGATTAGTTAATTCGTGGTTTTATTTGGATTTTTAATCGGTGATATCACCTCTGACTGCTTTGTATCCGAGATGCCATTTAAGTTTTCCTCACATTTTATCTCTGGAGAGACATACTGCGTAAGTTATTACATTAATCGATTGGCGATTTCGCACGTATCCAATGTCTAATCCAGTATTCTTAGAATTTATTTATTAATTTAGAACGCCGTGTATCTTAGTTATTAATGTATGCATAAACATTGTATTATGGCTGAAGGGTTAAAAAAATTCGGCATTTATTAGAGAATGTTCACTAGGTCTCATAACCATGTCTATTGCTTAATATCGTATCAACTGTTATCAATGAAGTTTTAAGCACGTATTGCATTCATAAACACGGTTGAGTTACTATCATCGCAGAAGCGATGACTTTAACGTCAAATCGTTATGATGTACACGTGTATTCAGCTTCGTTAACTGGTACTTGCCATAAATCTTAAGGATTTGCGATTGTCATCCGTTGCCAAGAAGTCGGTTAGCAACTGCTGGACATCACGCAACTCATTAAGAAAAAAACGCTAGCTCCGTCGATATCTGATTTTTTAAAAACAGATTGTGTATATCTTACTAATGATAGAGTATCTCCATCACGAAAAGGATAATTAACTATCTTAAGGCGGGATTACACCAAGGCAGCAACGTGCAACATGCCGCATGCCACAGCGTTGCATGCGGCATGTTGCAGATTGTTGCCATATGCCGCTTGCAACAAATACGCCGCATGCCACAAAAATACCTATGCCTCACGTTGTTGCAAGACTTCCCGACTGTGGTGGGAAGCAAGGGGTGTTGCGTGCGGCATTTGTGACGAAATGTGACAGGAAACCAGTTTCACAAGAAACTACCTGGCGCAAAATAAACAAACCCGGAAACCTCCCTCTCCAACAATCTTTTACACTTCGTTAACAGAAATAAAATCTGCTGCTTTGGTTTAAACGGTCATGAGGCATGCTGCATATGTTGCACGTTGTTGCATTCAACAGCATGCCGCAGAACGAGGCATGCGTCTATGTGAGGCATGCTTCTATCATTAGTAAGAAATACACGATCTGTTTTAAAAGATCAGATATCGACGGAGGTAGCGTTTTTTTCTTAATGAGTTGCGTGATGTCCAGCAGTTGCTAACCTACTTCTTGGCAACGGATGACAATCGCAAATCCTTAAGATTTATGGCAAGTACCAGTTAACGAAGCTGAATACACGTGTAAACCATAACGATATGACGTTAAAGTCATTGCTTCTGCGATGCACGTTGCTGCCTAGGTCTAATCCCGTCTTTAGAGTACTCGAGCGCGATTTAAAAGAAATTAAGCTTTCATAATCCGCAAGTTGTTAGCGCCTTAATTCAAGACATATGAAATTCTGGTGAACGTAATTTTTTAATGCGTTTTATATATTTTATAAAAGCGCTTATGTTTTCGCTATGTCTGTCCGTCTGTGCTATCGATCAAATCAAAATAGCACGTATACGTTAAGAGATAGGAAACTGAATTTTGCAGGGTGTATGTGATCTATGATGGCATTTTTATTGCGCAGTCAGTGAATTTTTTTTGAGAAATCGATGGGTGGCAGGGGGTGCTTTCAGAAGTTAAAATTTCTTAATTAATTATTAAATTAATTACTTGCTCATATAATTTTATTACTAAATTTATAAATAATTTAAACTTTATATTCCTAAATAAACTCCAATAAATGATACGCGCTCTTTCATATTGCGTCAGCATATGAAGCTCCAATTTTTTGGTCAATATTTTTCAACGATTCCAATAGTTTCGTCTATAAATTTTGCTCCACCCAAAAAAACTTTCATATAGTCTTTTTTTATAGGACGCGAAAAGTTTTTGAACATTTTCTTCTGGAATCCTTTATCTAGGCATTTTTAACCTCCGCGGGATCAGCGGAATTAACGATGGTCTCGTCGATCTGGAATCATTTCAGCGTCGCTAAGCGCCAGCTCCAGGAGATGAACGACGGCGGAAACCGTTTAACAATTGGCCCGGAAGGTAGACGCTCCAGGAGGCGGAGGATGAAGACTAGGTGAGTAAACGGCTTCTCTATTTTCCGTCCCGTAATAACCCGGGTTTGCGCTACACCTCGGAAGGTATTAATTAAACTGCACAAACGTCTGCAATAAACTCCAATAAATTCATATGTATCTCATACATGTCTGTCTACTATATATTTTAAAGAATATGTTTGTATATTTGTATGTTTGTTCATGGGACTCCTCCTAAACGATAAAAGCTAGAACAACCAAATTTGGTACAATTCTCCCTTACATCCTAACTTAGTGAATGGTCAAGGTTTCGTTTCTTTCCGTCACTTTGATCTGAAATGGCGAACGATTTAATCATCCAACGTAACGTATTTTTGCCGCGTCCTGCAACTGAAACACGGATGAGTCTTATTGTTAGTCTATTTTTAATTTGCACTTTAAAATTATTACGGTACGAAGACGGGACTTGAACCCAGAAACGAAGAAAAAACTAGTCTCATTTTCCTACCGTCGAATTTCAAATACGAGCCTAATTTGTCCAAAATGAAGGTTTTCTGAACAAAATTTTTCCCTGCCGTCACAACTCAGTTGTTAAGGATTTAACACGATAGTAATCCCAATTGCATTGAGATAGAAGCTATGCTTATTATTTATCGAAGTACATATGTAATTGCGTGAAATGCTATTTGGAACTATCAAACAAGTTAGGAAAGCGTACAACGTATCACAAATGGGGCGCGTTTCGTGCAATGGAGTATTAGAAAGCAATTATATACCTGTACGTAAGGGAAATAGCGTTTTAAGGTCCTTTTCTTCATCATAAATAATCCATTTTCTTCCTATTTAATAGTATTACATGCACACGTAAGGAAATTAAACGTTTGTTTGGGAGATTGTTTATGTTAGCAACAATGAAGTAACCATGCAAGAAATTTTCGAAGTTCAACTCCATATAAGACTTTCTTGTTTGATTTTCTCGATAACGGCTACTCCTATGATGAAAATATATAGAAAAGGAAATACTCTACTTTACCAGTTCTACAACTTTTATTTGAAAAATATTTTGATATGAACAATAGTTTACGAGATATGACGAAAATTTAATTTTTTGTCTCTAGTAAAGTGGTACCCCTGATTGGCGTACGTGATTCATTTTTGCGATTTTCTTATTATATTTGATTGAAAGTCCTTAATATCAAATTTCATAAAAATCCGTTCGGTAGAAGCCGAGAACGAACATGCGGACGGACGGACGGACAGACAGACGGACGGACGGACGGACCGACCGACCGACGATAATAGGCGCTCACGCTGTAAGCGAAACGCGCCTAAAAACTAATAATATGTATCAGAATTATAATTATGGTTGATATTTATATTGCTGTTGTAAAACGGCCTAATTGTTTACGGTTTCTATTTTACGTACTTAATATTTAATAAGAAAGGCATGGAAATCGGTGCAGGACTTTATAAAATAACATTTTAAAATTAGTTAAAATTGAGATAGAAACTCGGGACAAGAACAGTATCATAACTGAAAGAACGAGGTTTTGTATTCTGGAAGACTAAATTCAAATTTCTACAGAATTTTTCGTAAAAATTTGTTTGTGGTGCGACGCAAGGCGAGATAGATAATCGCCATGCTGATTACTACGACCGGCGCACGTGAAGGTTGCCGTCAGCGTCGCAACCATGAATTATCCATGTAGTAAGTGCGAAGAGGGTTCATTATGTTATGGCATCTTGCGAAGACTCACCGCATCAAATCCAAAGTTATATTTTTTGAAAATTCTGCTAATATTAATAGGCTGCTTTTCATATTCGGAAGCGCTTGTTATCCTTTATCTAATTTTAGAAGTGTCTGTCTGTTCCCATTTGTATCTTGAGAACTGTTCGCTGTAGAGATTTGTGGTCAACGGCGTTGTGTTTCTCCTAGCTAGGAGCTCCTTGGAAAACTATTTTCATAAAGTCCAGAGTTCGAATCTTAGGAATTATTTATATTTTCCATAAGATAACACGTAAGACTCGACTTTTCGGAGTGCAGGCTTTCATTTATTTACTTATATAAATTCGAAATATTGTCATACGAGCTTCGGACTTGGATCGTTTTAAAGAAAAATGATGAAGGATTCTTATTCTTATCGTGTTTTTACGTTTACGATTCGAAATCGCCCACAATTTATTTTTAATTCACATAATTTGCACTAAATGTGCCATTTTAACGCTAAATTCCTTGACGACGGACATTGTCGTGCTCGGGGTTCTTCTTATAAAACCTTATATAGCTTATGAGCGTAAAATGAACGTGTTTTTAAGCCGTTTAAATGAAGATAGGGTAAGGGGAAACGGAGATGGGAAAGGAGAGGGGAAAAGGAGAGAGGGGAAAAGAAGAGAGGAAAAAAGATGTTGAGGGGAAAGGGGGGAGCGGGAGAGAGGGGGATAGGGAGGGAGGGAGGGGAGATAGAGAGAGAGAGAGGGATGAGGGAGAGGTTTCAATAAAGCAAGAAGACAGTAAAAGACATCTTTAATAGAATTCTTTCTATGGGGATATCATTTGCACCATTAATTGATTCACATTATTATTAATAAAGTAATTGAAGAAAATCCGCGCAAACATTGCGCGGGTACAGCTAACACTGATAAATGCGGAATAAATAACGGGTTTTGACAATTAACTCCCCTTATAAATAAATTCAATATAGCAATAAAATAAAATAAACGAAATATTTGGCATTATTTTACCCGTTTCGCTCATTTCCAAAGTTTACTGATGCTTGCCTCTTCATTTTTTAAATTAATTTTTAACTGCTTGTGGACGCATATAATATACGTATATAACGAAGATAAGATCAACGCAGGACAAACCGCATCGCTTAATGCCGTGTGCCTTGTTAAAATACGAGGCGCATTTCGGTGCGTTGGATGGCATAAGAATCGCCGCTCCAAAATTTAGGTCAGCGCTCGAAAATTACGATCTTCGTCCTTTATCTACGCCGTTATTTTTCGAGCCGAGTTTACTGCAAAATCGTAACCTCTTTTTTGACCCGAAAAAACACTTCGACTAATTGTCCTGCGTTTAGAGTGATAAATAGCGAAAGGATAACTTTATACTAAATTGGAATCGTGTTTTGGATAGATACAAACGGATATAATTGTCTTTAATCACGAGAGAGTTTATTGAAATGAGATAACAAACCATGCTGTCACAGTGGTGGTCCTAAAGAGTTTATCGTTTAGTTATTTATTCAAGAGATGTTTAAAAAAATCTACGAATTACTTTTTGTTCTTATTGCATAACAGTCGTTCCAAAATGAAAACGAAAGTAATTTTTAAAATTTTATAGTTTTTATCTTGAATACTGCAAAGTTACGGTTCATGCAATATTCTTATATATATATATATATATTTCCGAAAGTTTGTCTCATTATAAGACCTAGAACAGCCTTATTTGGTACGGTTCTTACTTAAATCTTTACTTAGTATATGGTAGAGTTTTGGTCAACTGGGATTAGTCAATGCTGCCAATATAGGGGATTAACATTTTTCCATAAGATAACACGTAAAAATCGATTGCTTGACGTGCAGGTTATTATTCTTTTGCAAAGTTAATTGACTTAAGATGAAGATACGAACTAGGCACAAACAAATGTATTAAGCTGAGAGAATCGACTTTATATTTTTAAAAGCATTTGATTCTAACTAAGCCGATTTAGCGTATCATTTAGTTTTTAATCGCGAAGGAGGGTATTTTTATAGGATCGTAACAATGGAAAATGCTAACTACCTTGGTAACGAGATCAAGGCTTTTGAATGGGAACTGATCTCACATGCTTTGCCGAGCAACGTCGGAAATTTTGTTAGTAATATTATATATACGCATAATTAAAATTAATATTTATTAAATATATGGGAGCGTTTACAGTTTACGTGCGTATGTAATAAGTTACTCTTGACTATCAAAATAATTCTTGTGGCCATATGTGTATAGAGTAACCCTGATAAAGCTTTTTATCTAAAAAAAAAGTAACCGTCCATAATGGTGATACACCGATCGTTGTTTCTAATAAAATCTTTCTAAGACTAAATAATTAGCGGATTGCTATTGGGATTGATTACCTCTTAGCTGAACTGCGCGTTTGCCTTTCTATTTACTTAGACCACCAGTCGAATTGAAGTCGTTACTTGGGTTCGATAATTCATTTTCTCTTTAGCGATTTTTTTACAATACAAAAAAATCCACATATTCACTTTGTCTGTCTGTCTGTCTGTACAGGCGATATCTCCGAAAAAGTTAAACTTAGTGAAACCAAATTTTCAGCATATGTTATTGCGTATGAGAGCTACATGTGGCAATCCGTAATTGTTAAAATTACGATTTTCAGGGGATAATTTTGCCACCTTATTGCCTCATTAAAAAAGCCCGTAAATCGTATATATTTGCTTCTTAAAATTATTTCCCATCAAGATTCGAACTCTGGACTTGAATTCTAAAAATTGTAGTTTCTTATTTTTGAAGGAAGAAACCAAATCCGCGTAGGATTATCGTTAATTTGCACTTTTTATCGAAAAAAGTGGGAGTTTTTATGGGTTTCAACAAATGAAATACTTTACTACCATGGCAACGACATAAATCCTTTTATTTGTTCAGTGTACCTTCAAAATAAGCTGCAATGCATCGTCTACTAGTTGTAAAAAATAGCCCTATAATATCTGCTTTCGCAGAACTTTCCTAACTTGTTTTTTCATTTCTGAATCCATCAAGGGTTTTCCGAATGGCTTGGAAACAGCTAGGAACAACGCTAGGAGTGCGTTAGTTGAAGCAAATCTAATGGCTAGAGATGATTTTATTTGTACAAGGTCTGCCAATAAAAAAAGATCTTATACTATACGCTATAATATCTATGGACGTGGAATGATTGTAATTTAATTTATATACATTAAAATATGTTTAACTGCCATTCTTATGGACAAATTTGATCCACATAGGTGCACTTATTGAAGAATAAAAAATAAATAAAAAACGGGTCGTACGATTGCGTTAACTGGCTTTTTATTTCAGTACTAGTATAAGTGCCCGTCAAAAATGACGGGGATGATCGATTATTCTGAAATAAAATTGAGGCAGTCTTCTTTGACCTGAAATTATACCTCCTGCTGAGAGGGTTGCCTTCGATCCGAACGAAGGTTCGAAAACCTCGCCGCGAGTATCTATTGTGCTTCAAAAGCTGACCTTAGTTGCTAGGATTTTCAAGGTCAAGCTTCATAAGAGTAGAAAACGGGTAGCAGAGCATCACGCGTATGCAGGTTTCAACTTGTCGCTCATAATTTTTCTTGGAATCGGGGGGTAGAGGGGGGAGGAGGAAAATGAGGGCAGTGATTGGTTGATCAAAGTGGCGTGAGTAACGTCTTGTAGAACGCGTTTGCTGATTGGCTGAAACAATTGGAAAATTCTGCATAAAAAAGTCAGTTGTTCCTGCATCTTGAGAGCGGTCGAACGTGAGCATTCGTCGTCTTAATTGTAAGAAATTACGACGAATAGTGCAGTTACGTTTCAATCACCAAATAGATTATGTCTTGACTCATTATTTATTGTTTTTATCGAGTTTGAGGGTACAAGAGAAGTAGATCAGCCAGTCTGAGCTCCACTAAGTCGAGTACGAAGATTTCGGAGTGAAAATCAGGCATCACGACGTCGTTTTTCCGGTTCAGAATCGCTGAAGTGAACAAAAGGCCGACTCCCGTATTCGTCTTCTACAAGAATTCATCGAAAAAAACAAGGTAGGAGGTTATTTATTTGTGCTGATTATAAAATGTAGTTAAGTTAACATCGTCAGTTCCGCAAAAAGCATTACAGTCGTTTACGAATTTTGTTTCGATGCCTCGATCTTCATTAGGGATTAATAAAAGTTCAGCGAAAAAAACATTTTCAACGTTTTTGCATCAAGAAAAATAGGGAATATAATTTATCCTGACTAAATGAAACGTCTGTGACGCTACAAAATCCAGAGACATCGTGAGGATCGTGGTTCGCTTGGCGGTTCTGGCAACTTAATATTTTTTGTTCAAGACTTATTGTTAGAGTTTTCATTTGGTCTGTGTGATTTAGGTTAGAAGCGAGTATTTGTATTTAAGCTGCTCGGGAAATTCTTCTCGCGATTTACATCGCCATCTTGGTTTATATACCCCTTTGCGTTCACTACGAGTTACGATGTGCAACTGATACGCAAACCGAGTTTTGCAATTGAAAGTCAGTAGCTCTAATGGTCCGGTTAATGGTAAACGTACGGAAAGCGCATTCCACGGCGTGTAATAGGTTTTGGTGAATACAATATCACGGCATATTGTGCTAGAAAGGTGCTTCTCTCGCGATTCTTGGTTGAGTTAGATATCCCGTCACTTTCATTACAGTGCTATAAACCGAGTGAAATAATCGATTGATAATTCTTTTGTATTTATTAATTATAAACCTCCGGAAAAGCGTGTTACGGCGTACCATTTCTTTATATTGGTGAATATATTCACGGAAAATATCTGATGCATAAAATAAGCATTAGATCGAAGTAGTAATAGTGATATTGTTATTTCTCGAATTTTTATTAAAGACAGAGCGCGAAAATGGAAGGGTCAAATAGCATGTTTAGCCCAAACCATCTGTTTATACATTTACGAAATGGAATTAATGGTAATTTTACATTCGTAAGGCAAGACAAATAAGGTAGTTGGGTAGAATTGTGTCCAAGTTGTGACAGTGACTTAAGACGACAGCAATTTATTATGATAGATGAATAATGTAGTAGTGTTCCAATGTAATGTTTTTTGTGACTGAAGTTTTTTAAAAATTATTTTACTGCTATTAGTGGTATTCTTTCATTAGAAATTAGAAATTTTCAAATGCTTAGGATGTGCAACATAAGTTGCACATTTTGCTATATCGTAATTCCGTATTCAGTGAATAATAGTGAAATAAAATAGGAGAATATAAATTATATAGCACTTTCTGATGAGCTAGAGAGTTGAAATTTGACACGATTATAGGTTTTTAGTCGCAACCGAAGGAAAACACCGAAATGGTTAAAATTCCATGTTTATGCACCGTCATATATAATTTTCCACACGTCGTCAATGAAGTTGTAATGGCAACGATAAAGTTTTAAACGTAAACAATATATTTTTTGATCATTCGCAAATTATTGATCGAGATAAAAGGTTTTTTTTCATAGGAGAAAAAATTAATTCACGAGTCGCGTTCGTAATACTACTATACGACACACTATAGTTCAACGGAGGTGTAATGAGCTTTATGTATGCGTAAAAAGGTAATCCAAATTACTTGGCTCACGCAAACTCCCTCTGGTGGCGTATAAAGCGCCGACTTATCGCTGATAACAGATTTCTTAAATAAGGACTAAATAGTTTTTTTTTCGAGAATACGTGTCAGACACTCGCGTCCGTAGTTAATTCGATAATTTTTTTTTCTTTTTTGAAACCCAGAGCCTAGTTGCGAGGAATCACGTCACCTAGTCATTAACTCGACTATTTTTAAATTTGAACTCTTTAAGGATATCGTGACTTTGAAATTCTTAAGGGTATATTCGCTTTTTTTTTCTTAAGGAATTCGCGTGACCGTTTGCCAATTTTTTTTGTCATCCAGTGAGTGTGTTTTTAATAAATCTGTTCAGTCTTTCTTTTTCTTGTTTTTATCAAAGTCTGTTGTTTTCACATTTTCAAATGTGTTGTGTAACTTACCAGCAGATACATTTGTCATACGATTTTTTTTGGTAATTTAGTTTAAGATAATCCGCCTTTCCATTTCTCGTGTCGTATTTCTAGTTTATTTTCGTATATATCTTTTCATCAACTAATAAGCTACGTGGCTAATTATTTCTGAAAGGTCGGTATACATTTTTCGAATTTCAAAGAGCTAACGAAACGAGCGAACGCTTTTAATCCGATGCCATTAAATCTGAAAATAATAACCAGGCACACCAAGCATGGCGCAGAATATTATCTTTTTTTGGAAGGATACGGTTTAATTACGTACTCTTATTAATCATTTCAACGAAGTTAACTGCAAATATTAACGGTTGTGTATGATTTACTTTTACCCTTAAAAAAGACTTTCAGTAAACAAATTAGCTGCCTGCCAAACATGACGAGTATTAATCCACCTGTTAATCAAACGGAGAAAATAACGCTCCCAGGATTGAACCCATGACTTCAATGTAGGATGGCGAGCAGCTAAACATTTAAAATGGGTACGGCCATGTAAATCCTGAAAGTACGAGTCGAACGGTATCGAACACAATGCTCCTGAATCTTATGCCGCCGGTGGTGCTCTATAGAAAATTCTGACGAAACATCAACAGTTATCATGAGCGACTCATCGGTTGCGTTGCTATATATCAGGGGTGGCCAAACTGCGGCTCGCGAGCCACATGCCGCTCTTTTAACTTAGTTTACGGCTCTTTTAAATTTCCATTCAACGTTTTTCACCGCAGAATACAGTGACGTACTTGAGATGTTTTGGAGATGCCTAAAGGACATGTAATATATCTGAATTGTTTCGGATACAGGTTATGGACTGTTCGGAAATTTGTGAACTTTCGAAGATTATCGTATGTGGCTCCGAGGATAAGTAAGTTTGGCTACCCCTGCTATATATAATCGATTACTTGATCGATTTGGGTCGAAAGTTATCATTAAAAAAATAAATAATCGAAGATGCATGGGCTAAAATAACGTTAACTCAGAGTGCACCCATTCTTGCATTAAATTTTATCTCGATTCAGATAACGATAACGAAAATAGAAGGCGACAATAACTTACGAAATCCCATAAGCTATTCAATTCTCGGGTCCTCCTTTTGATCGAGCTCGTCTAATCTAATATTTCTGGAAGGGGATTAAGCGAGGAAGTGTGTTATAAATCACCCTCTGCGTATCCTATCTCGAATTAAAACTCCGGACAATGTTCTTCATAACGTAACGCTACCACAGTAATAAAAATAATAAAAACACACGTAATGCTTTTATGGTGTCAGCAATTTGACCTTGCCCTACTTTCGCCCTACGTATTCCGTGTGTGGGGGCGTAACTAGACCCTAAATAACATACCAATCTCTTTCAGATCTTTCGTACGAAATCCTGCCCCATGCATCTACTTTTTTCCCATTCATCACTCCCACGTGCTATCACCATATTTCACTCGCTCCTCTTTTTTATCTTCTCCCTCTGTTTATTGTCGTATTTCTCACTTCTCTTCCAGTCTGCCCTTCTTGTCGATTTATGTTTTTTCCTATTCTTTCATTCGCTATTCTTCTTTCTCTCAACTCTCTTCTCTCATCCCCCTTTCATCTCTTCTTCTCTCGTCTCTATTTTCTATTCTCCATATTCTCTTGTACCATCTTTTCCCCCCTCTCATTTCCTTTTATCTCCTCTCTTTTCTCACCATCCGCTTTTCTCTTCCTTTCTTCTCTGTCCCTCTATATTCTTTCTCCCCCCTCTCACCTCTTTCTTTCGTCAATCTTCCTGACTCCCTCTTTCATTCTCATACATTTCTCTCCCTTTTCTCCGCTTTCTTACGCTCCTTTTTCTTTTCTTGGCCCCTCACCTTTAATTTCACTTCATCTCGCTTCTGTCACTTCCTCTTTCTCCATATTCTGTTCTTCCATCTTTCCCCATTCTCACTTTATCCAAATATTTTTCTTTTATTTCTCGCATTTGCTCTGTTTCTCTTCCCCCCCTTTCTCTATTTTCAGAGCGTTTTATATTTTACAAACGCGCGTATGCGTCGCTTTGTCCGTCTGTCTGTACAATCGATTAAATCAAACTAGAAAGCAAACGGTAAGAGAGGAGACTGAAATTTGCAGGGTGCATGTGATAGATGATGCCATCTATAACACAGAAGAAGAAATGTTTGTGAAAAATTGGCGGACGGCATGGTGTCCCTTCAAAAATGGCATATTAAGATTCCGAGCAAATGATTGTAGGTAGAAAGTTAATATTTTTAAATGAATTATTGCACAAATTACTTTGACATATAATTATGTTATTAAATTTATAAAGGCTTTTAAACCGGCAATTTTAAATAAACCTCATTAAATAAAACGCTCTTTTTCATATTGCGCCAGCAAATGAAGCACCCATTTTAATTCTTTGCCCTCATTATCATTCTTCCTTCCTTCGATTCCTCCGGCTTGATTAACAGTGGAATATCGTTCCAGTTAAAGAAAGCGTTTATGGAAGATTCTTTTGTGATGTAGCAGCACAAAGTATGTTTATAGGCCACGTATACTGTAGTACCTACTATTTTTATGAGGTGCAGGACCAGTAAATGTGCCTATTCACGTACGTAATGCAGCATAAAAATCAGTAATAAATACCCGAATATTAAATACCCGAACAATACTATCCTGATGCATTATTTTTCGGTGGAAATATCGTCGGTAAATATTACGGTTATTCGAAGTTACCAATATTCGATATTGACTGTGGGTTTACTGTAGTTAGGTCTGAAGAACGTAAAACAGGCTGTTGTGAAATACGTTAATACGAAGTACGTTATTGTAAAATACGAGTAGGTTATATCGAAATTTTACTGCACGCTCTTTCTCTCCGTCTTTCTCCCTCCTACCCTTCCTCTCTCTCTCTCTTCCATTTTCTTAGAGGCTAAATATAGCGTCCGTTCCTTGTTCCGCACGATGAGGTTCCAAAACCCCGTCCGATCGACCAGTCTATATAACACCACCTAAGAGTTCGAACTTCTGCAACGGGTCGTGACGGAGTTCGGTTCTTTTTCAAAAGGGCGTGGCGGAGGTTTGAAAATGTAAGGAGCTAAAGGAGGAAGAGCCTTGAGAGATCCCATTAGATTAGACTGTCACTAGGTGCGTGGCGGACCTTTTAGGAACTATAAATCGCATAGAGAGCTAGATCCTTGTTATTTCACTCTGGGTGCTCGTTCATTTAGTTCCCTTGCATTCTCTACCCATTCATCTTGTTCCATGTCATCGCCTGGCTCCGAGCCATTTTTTCCCTTTTTCGCTCGCGCTAATCCCGGAGAGAGGATGAGAGAGATTGGAAACTATCTTATTTCGCTAAAGGCTGCGCGGAGGTGTTATTCTTTTGTTGTGCATAGAAAGAGGGATAGAGATAAGAGTCTTCACGAACTGGAGGAGCGCGATTACCTCCGTGAATCACAAACGTCTTAACGATCCTAGAATCCTAGTTTTAGTGCAAAGGTAGGGAAGGTTTTAGGGCGATTTGCATGGAGGGAATTGGACGATTCTCTTATGGGATTAGCATGTCTCTGTGTTCCCAGTAGTCTCCGGGTGTTTTATTGATATTGAGGTTGAAGGGGTGCATATAATGGGTGCTCCCTCTCTCTCTCTCTCTCTCTATATATATATATATATATATATATATATATATATATATATATATATATATAATATTCATTCATTCATGGTTTTCAGTCCTAAGATTGGTTTGACAAGACTAGGGAATAAACACATATGATGTGGTGGTTTC
Source organism: Uropetala carovei (assembly GCA_036926305.1). Classification (NCBI taxonomy): domain Eukaryota; kingdom Metazoa; phylum Arthropoda; class Insecta; order Odonata; family Petaluridae; genus Uropetala; species Uropetala carovei. The sequence continues at coordinate 1,967,868 of JAXCHB010000043.1, forward strand.
CCGTTGCCTTCCACATCAGACACACACACGAGTGATGAAAATATGAATTATCAGTACGAACACAAACATCCATGCCCTTAGCGGGATTTGAACCCGCGACCTCAGTGATGGTAGGCCAGTACGCTAGCCCTTCCGCCACTGGGGCCGGCATATATATATATGTATGTATATGTATATATATATGTATATGTATATATATGTATATGTATATGTATATATATATATATATATATATATATATATATATATATATATATATATATATATATATATTTATGTGTGTGTATAAACTTACGGAAGAGGAAAGGTAAATGAGGATATTTAGGGCACCTAGGTGTTGAAGGAAACCCAGTGAGCACTTACCGGAAGGAGAGCCGCTGGGGTGTTGGAGAGACATATTTGTAGAAGTTTTTGGAGCTTTCGGGATGATCCCTTCGTCAGCACAAGAGAGACACAAATCTGTCTCTCCAACACCCCAGCGGCTCTCCTTCTGGTAAGTGCTCATTGGGTTTCCTTCAACACCTAGTTGCTCTAAAAAAAAAAAAAAAATATATATATATATATATATATATATATATATATACATACACACACACTATATATAAGTACTATATATATGTATATATAGTATAGTAGTATTTTTGTTAGTCTTTAAAGAAATAACTTGTTTCATTTGATGATGTAAATGCTGATGTGCATCTACACTGGCCCGAAGAGCAATCAATTTCACTGCGGCGATCACCACTTGTGTTAAAACCACTCTGACAGTGATTAACTCCTACTGTGGTCTACTTAATATCTGTCCGACATGACCTGCCATAGTATAAATCGATCTTTTTATTATTATCAACCGATAAGGCCAAAAATCCTCGTTCCATGATCCAAGGCTTTTGACGCTGAAAGGGAGGCTCGATGACAAGTGATATTCCTCGACGGAATGAATGAGCCGCCTGAAGGCCATAATTAAAAAACGGAAGCTGCATGTATTTCCAGATGAATGCGCTATCAAACACTTCGTAGGAAACGATTAGCTCAAATTTGATAAGTACATTTTCCAAGGGAACATTTATAATCGTTTGCTATTGTGTCTAATTTACTAAATGAGTGCTTAAAACCAAATTGAAACCTAAGGACATGTTCATGTATCTCATAATATCCATAAAAATAATATGAAATGGCTTTCATAACCTTTGTATGGCTGTTGGAATATCTATGATGTTTACTTATTTAAAAATAAATTGTTTAAGCGCTTATTTTTAGAATTTGCCAGAAGGTTAACTCGATAATTTTTCTTTATAAGTTAAAGGGAAAAACATGCTATGGAAATCTAATTTTGGAGTCCTGACTCCCTTATTATAATTTTACTTGCTGAATAATCAAAATGAAAATCGTTTTCTTCTTTTGAAAAATGCAAGTATAAATTTGATTTAGTCATTTAAGACTAGTAGGGTAGTTATTTGTTGTTATATGTAAGTATGTATTTGTAACGACAAGCCAGGCACTTCCGCCATGTGATAAAATAAACACAGATATGGAATGTATATTTGTAGATTTCATTCAAGAAAAATATCAAACCTGCAACGGAACATTAAACCCTAAAACTAGACCTGGTGTAAAGTGGACGCTAACCACAACATGGGATAATATTTGACCCATCAAATTTATGCGTAAGTTGATCATAAAATTATAAGTAAACAAATTTCGCGTAGTATGGGCATCGGAACCAACCTCAGGCGAACTGAAAGTTGATCTAAGGTGAAATCTCCACGCTGCAGTTAATGGTAGTTGGGGTCATCGGCAAGCCTACATTTTGTTTCTATGGCTAAGGCCTCTTTCACACGGTACTTTTTTTTCAACGAATCGATGAAGTAAACGAATCAGTAACAAATTTAAGCTTTAAGCAAGAGACGTTAAAAGTAACGAATCGATGAAAGCACCGAAGGCGCTAGTAGTGGGAGAAACCCGCATTCCAGTTGTTCAGTTGCTCTGGTGGGAAACACGACGACTGGCCGACGGGACATTCGTTCGGTAGTTATACGTAACCTATGAAATCCACCTTGCCTTTCTACGTCTCTCAGCATCATTCGGTTAATCTGACGTTTTCTTCAACGTAGTTTGCGAGGCCAATTCGGTGGGACCCTGTTACCGAATCGGTACTTTTAACGTTGCCGGAGTGTATGAAGATGTTCTATTAAACTAATTTACTACTACGCCATTCGTTGGAATCACCGATTCGTTGAAAAAACGTATAGTGTGAAAGAGGCCTAAGGCAGAGCTTCCCAACCACGGGGTCGCGAAGATCATTCTTGGGGTTGCGAACTCGTCCGAGATATTTTTACTTTCCTCTTTAAGATATTTACTCATCAATCGTAAATGTAAAAGCGTAAGTAAAATATTAATATTCCGTATTTAATTCACTGGCTCATGCTATCATCCAGACTCTGGAGAGACGTAATGTATGATAAACATCTCTTCCGATGGAAGACTAAACAAAATAAGGATCAAGTTATCGTAGGGAGAATTTGTTTATCACTTGAAAGGGTGACTAAGCGGAGCCCCAGTTCATGAGAATGCTTCTTGCCCTGCCTCTAGATTACATGATTCATCCTCTTGGTCCAATGTCACACTCGTGTTTTATTCTTTTCTATTTAGTTACCACACTTTTCTTTTTATTTGGCTTATTACATTCTCCGTATACGTAGTATAAAGTATTGTTATCATGAAAAAAATCGAATTCGAGATTTCAACGGAAATACACGTTTTGAGGTCCCCTGAACACGTTTTGATCGTTTTCTCGATGATATCCTTGTGTGTGTGTGTCCGTATGTGTGACAAATTTTGCGTGCGCTCAAACTCAAAAACTATTTATTAGATCAGCATGAAATTCTACATTTGTGATTTTATGTATATTCTTAAGATTTGAAAAGTTTTTGGTAACAATCAGTTAGCCGAAACTAGTTTACTCTTGTAAAATTTTAGTTTTTCTTAAATATTTCGCCTAAAACTGAATTTTTGTTAACATATATATATATATATGTATATATATTGTAGATATTTTTTCTACAACTTTTGTTTGAACTAAATTTCCATATGAGAAATATTTCAAGAGATATTCAATTTTCTTCGCTCGTGCGCGTGGTAGTGACAACAGTTGAATCGCTAGCGCTGAAGCGTTTAAGTTGAACTGTTCCTATCTCCGTATTTCTTTGATTGCAGTTGACAACTTCATTCATTCATAGTTTTCAACCCTAAGGTTTGTTTGAAATGACTAAGGAATAAACACATATGATGTGGTGGTTTCCCGTTGCCTTCCACATCAGACACACACGATTGATGAAATATGAAATTATGAAAACGACACAAACATCCATTCTCTTGGCGGGATTCGAACCCGCGACCTTAGTGACGGTAGGCCAATACGCTGGCCCTTCCACCACCGGGGCCGGCTGTTGACAACTTACGTATGGAGAAAGTCGTGTGTTGGCAGAGCCGGATTAAGAGACCCATGGGCTCCACGCACAGCGCGTTTAAGGCCCCACCGAAATCGTAATTTTTTTAAAAGTAAAATTATGCAAGGTTTGTGATCTGAGCGGAAACACTTGGAAAGGGTTTCGGCAAGACGGGGTAGGGTCAGCCCCCTTGTCCTCGCGTGTTTTGCATGTCGCCTAATCCGGCCCTGTAAACAAGTAAGATAAATTAAATTCAATTCTCAGGAATGTTTACTTCGGCAACGGCCATATCACGATGAAAATACCGGTTCTCGTCCGATCGCCGAAGTTAAGCATCGTAGGGCCCGGATAGTACTTGGATGGGTGACCGCCTGGGAACACCGGGTGCCGTTGTCATTTTTGCAAAATTTTCCCTCGTGTTTTGCGGATTCTGTCGGAACGATTGCTATTATTCCGACACATCATTTCCATTTTCTTTCCTCGAGTGCATTTTGTCGAACAATCCGAAAAGCGTGTATTCGATTTAAAAAATCGACCTATCATATAAATAAAAGCCTTTTCAAACGTTGTGTGTAATGCTTTTAGAAGCTTAATATCTATCAAACGACTTAACCGAATTTGATGAAATTTTCAGGATAGCATTATGATATAATAAAAAACGTTTTAATGTATCGGTAATATATAAAAGCCTTATTCTGTCCCTTTGTCCTTTTGTCACTCCCTCTGTCATGTCCTGAAAAACAGAAATATACCTGGCAAGAGGGGACTAAGGTCAGCTTTTGAAGCACAATAGATGCGGCGAGGGTTTCGAACCTTCGCTCGGATCTAAAGCAACCCTTTCAGCAGGAGGTATGATTTCAGGTCGAAGAAGATGCCTCAATTTTATTTCAGAATAATCGATCATCCCCGTCATTTTTGACGGGCACTTATACTAGTATTTAATACTGACAATTTTATATTCTGTTAAATAAAAATTATGGTTATCAAACCTTTCTCGTGACGTTTAAACGTTAACAAAATTGGTAATAAGCTCCGTTGTAAACCGTTATTCGGCCCACCGTGGACCGAAATTTTTAATGTGTAAATAATGTGTAAATGCGCACTCATTTAATATAATATGTCGAAGAAGAGGATGCTTTGCAGTATTTCAACAATTTGAGGAAAATAGAAGAACGAACAGCTCGATGAACAGGAAAAATTATGGTTTGGGAGTCAGGAGCGTAATTTAATAATTTTATGCACGAGTAAGAGACCCATGGGCCCCAAGCATAACACATTTAAGACTCCGTCCAAATCGTGAATTTGTAACAAGTAACAGTTATTTTAAGGTTTGTGATCTGTGCGGCAGCACTTTGAAAGGGCGAGACGAGACACGTTCGGCCCGCTGTGGGCCCTCTTGTCCTCTGTGTTCCACGCACTTGCGTGTTTTGCGTACCGCTTAATCCGGCCCTGTGTGTTGGACACATCAATTTATTACTCTACATCTTTACGTGAGATTAAAGCAAGTATCAGCTTTTACATTCTAAATATAAAGTTGTTCCTGTCACCGATGGGCGACTTTGTCGAAATTTGGTTTTCTCTTTTTTGGGGTCGGGAAGTGTGTTAGATTGATATTCTGGATCGCGCGTTAATATAGGTTGGGAAGCACTGGCCTAAGGATTAAACGAAGTTTAGGACTTTGATGTAATATAGAATAGCGTAAATGAACCACCTCATTTTTCACTAAGCTTCCTTAAATCATGTCGTAAAAATATGCTATCCAGTAATTTCAACCGCCCATTTGCTATCGAATGTTAACGAAACCTACCAGTATTACTTTATAAAATAACGAAATTTTGAAAATATGTTAAATTAGAATATGAGCGTTTAATTATTTTACTACATTTTAAAGTTTTTTTCGATGGAGGAAATATTTCTATTTACTTTAGTCGGTGTTTCGATCAACATTTACTACAACAATTATCATTCTCCAAAGTTAGTTTTGTTTATCGTTCTTTAAGTTTAAAAATTTAAAGGATTAATTTCTTTGTGAAATTAAGAAAATTGTCATTTTCCAGAGATTTCTCTTAATCCTTCTTTAAGTTTACAACTTTAAAGGATTAATTTCTTTGTTAAGTTGAACAATGTAAATAGAACATTGGTGCCATATTTACGGAGTCATTTTGACTACGCGTCGCTGGAATGATGAAGCCGCGAAATTAAACGCATTTTGCGTGACGTTCTAGTAGGGAAAAACACACGACCAAGAGCGGTTGTTGCAATATAAAAGAATACGGCGCGAGCAAGAGGGATAGGAAGAGAAAATAAAAGCAAAACGCTCAGGTATTGCGAGATACACTAGAGAGAGGAAAAAATAAAGCGGTTAGAGCATGTAGTATGTTGCCTTCGGCCTGAAGGTTTTTTTTTTTTTGCTGTCCCAAACGTGTGAAAACCTTAAAAACAGGAGAAATGTAGGTTAAGGGGAGGATAGGGAGAGAGAGAGAGGAGGCGATAAAAACGGGAGAGAAAGAGAGAGGAAGACGATATAAGAGCGGGGCACAACAGAGGGTTAGAACGTAGGAAAAAACAACGCACCATCGAACCGCGAGCGAGTAATCATTCCCGGCTGCCGTCCCACTTTCCCCTTTGAAGGGCTCCCGACCCATTTAAAAGCCATAAGGGTTTTGCCCACGGGGTTTGACATGGAGAGAAGGCGCCATTAAAACTCGTCGCAGTGGAATTTCCATTCCGCGCCAAATGGAAAAAGAGATGCCCCCCATGTCGATAGGTTTCTAGAAAATGCAGAAGATGGGAAGAGGGAGAGAGAGAGAGAGAGAAAGGGAGGGAGATAGAATTGGAGATAAGGACGGAAGAAATGCGGCGGAATCGACTTCCCTTTAGCGAATCGAGTTGGGTTTTAGGTCGATTTCCACTCCAAGAAAACTGTCTCACCCCATAAACTTTTACCTAAACCGTTGACTTAAAACGCGTAGCGTCCCCAAGACAACAGCTTTTTTTTCTTCTATCCCCTATGGTTTCAGCTAGCAAGTGTCAATTAAACGAGTGGACCTTTTTTGTTTTCTATGTGCACACACATGAATATGTGTACCTATATATTATATATAATGCGTGCGTAAAGGTTTGTATGTTCGGAAAATAGATGCATATTATGTATGTGCGTTTGTATATACACATACTATAGGGTACCAAATAAAATTACCCCTTAGTACTGTATTTACTCCAATATCATCCGCACCTTTTCTTTCAAAATTTTATTTCGGACTCGTGCTTATATATGAATTTAGAAGCATTATTTATTTCATATTTCAATAAGGCAATCGCCATTGCGTAGCAAATGTGGCGGAAGCTACGGTACGAATAATGTAGAGTATCCAATGAGAAAAGATTCTTTTAGGATCACAATCCATTATGATTGGATTGATCAAATGGAAAATTCTATAAAACTTTTTCCATTCGGCTTTCTAAAAAAAAAGCATGCGGTGAGTGGTTTATTCGGGAGCCAGTAATATTCGAATATGTACGGCAGTGGTTTTAACCTGTGGGACGCAAAAGAGTTGATGTATTTTCTGCCGGTTTAACTGTCATGATCGTGAGACCTAAAATATGCTACCGTCGAATTCTAGCCCTTAAATGGTTATGTCGTATCGCTTGCGTTTTTGTTTTTCTTAAAGTGGCTATAGTAATTGTAATTGTAGATCCAGTAAGTATTGTTTATGAACTTCGATTGAATGTGATAAAGGGGGGCGCAACATTTTTCTTAGGTAATGGGGCGCGGCTTTTTAAAGTTTGGAAACCGTTGATATACGTTATCTGAACGATTCAACACTTGTGTTGGTAGCGAGCATGTTTAAACCCACGGATAAATGTTATAGCTATCTATCAAGTTTGATTTTCAAGTATGAGTTGATAAATATATTAATACCGTTATCCGCGGTTTTGTTGTTTTTGTGGCAGTAAAAGTTTCTTCAAATCAGGAGAGACTTTAGTGCTTAAATCAGAATGTTTATGCAATGTATATTGTACTTATTTTAAAAATGTATGTTACTAGCCCTAGAAGTGTAAACATTGATAAAAGTTTATTAAATTTGCCTTTACATGCCATTCACTGATTGATTCTATCATGTGCACGTGCAGAAGTATTAAAATTTATGTATGTATAAGTGCGCACGGGCTGTATATATATAAATTTGTGGTCTCCACAGAAACTGCCAATTGAGTCCATCCTCCCTAGCACCTCCTTGCTATTTCCGTTTGAATTGTGAAACTTATTATAGTAGAAAATCTTCGTTTCTGTCTCGCTTTCTATCTGTTCTATTTTTTTTTACCGTTGGCCATATCACAGCGGCGTTGTCATGGTTCTTTGGAAATCGTGGTCGTTTTCACGCTCTTACAGTCGCTTATTTTAAAAATCCATTTTCGTTTTTACAATTAAGAGAACGGTGGGTTTTATTCGTGTATGGCTAATGCTTAAACGGTTAATTGGCTTCTCTTTTTTCGTGTTCTGCACGATTACGTTTAACAGTCTTGGGGGAGGGGGGCTCAAATGTTCGCCACTTCGTAAAAAAAAATCAGTTTGCGCTTACTCGATAATGAAACCAAAGGACTTTAGTTTTTTTCGGTCTACAATAACGTCTAAAAAGGTTTTTCCTTCTCCCATCAAATTAAATTTTGTTCCTTTACGAGTTCTGCACGTGTAACATATGTCCCTGCGATCGTTATGAAATGCGGTACTAACCGTCGCATGGCGGACTATACTCTTGGTGAAACTAAGAATACCTTTAGTGTGAACAATGTATACCGAATAATTTTACCAAATATGGTTTCTTAAGTAGGGAAAACTTGAAACGATAAAACACCAGTATTGCGTGTGGTTTCATTTTAAACTCTCACTTCAATAGATGAAGTTAACTAAGTTGAATTCGGGTGTATGTTTATGTTAACGTTGCTTTATTTTATTGGTATTAACATTTTACTTAAAACTAATTAATCCGATTTCACTATTAAATTGTATTTTTGGATTCTTCGGAGAGATCAGATGCGGAAATTGTTAGCGGGCTAGCCGCGATAACAGCGGTTATAATTTCGTGCGATTCCTTTAATTAACTTTGCAATGATTATGCATAAATAGTCAGACTTTAGGGGACTGCTTCAGTTATTCATTTCTATTGGTAATGTATCGCATTAAATTGATTTATTTGGAACATTTCCATATTATGCTATTGTGCTCGCTTGAAGTACTTCTCAAATGTAAATAATTATGCGCGGATAAAATTCAATCTAAAACCGTAGAATGAAATAGAACTTTTATAAATGGTACTTTAAACTTCATACAACTCGAATGTTTCGTGTGTCGAAGTTAATATTTTTCCTATCATGTTGATATACACTGAAAATGAGTTGATGTTGTATGCCTCGTAGAAAAAGCGCTTAAAAACATACTTATCTAAGGTATATCTGAGAGCCACAACAAGGGTATATCTGAGATGAGTACTATTTTAAAAGTGCTTGGTCTTGAATTTTTTCAGCCGTAAGACGAGTTCGATAATTCTCGTAGATTCGGTGATTCGGATTTGTTGTCCTACGTCGAATTTACAATTATCAAAGTCCTATTATATTTTATATTTTTATCTTTCAACCCTTGAAAACTGAACATTTTCGGGCCAAGAAAAATACGTTTCTCTTTTCTAGCTCGTTAGATATTTTTTATATTTAGGGGCCGCGTTGATTTTTAATTCAGGAAAGCGAAAGAGTAAAGCACGGTGAGAAAGCCGATCCCAGTCAAAGGGCGTGTGTTCTTGAGTACGATTTCCGGCACGATGTGAATCCTGACGATCGGAGTGACCGATTGTTTATCTGTTCGTGCCGACCGTGTTTCCCGAATACCATATTTAGCAATAACTTATTGAGGCGACTCCCATAGCCACAAAGTATTGCTCTGCCGACCACAATGTGACGTTCTTAAGTTATGATTCTTCGATCATCGATTGCGTCGAACGTTCGATTCGAATTCGGGATCAATACTTGGCAAGTTGAAGCACTTGAAGTGTTACTTACGAAGTTTTTGATGCTGTTTATTCCAATATCGTAGTCGCATAAATATCGATTAAATGTAAATAAAATTGGTCTTAAAATCGTCGTTGTGATTGTAGGAGTTTTACTGTGCCTGCACTGCATTTTTTTTGCTCGATATTTATGTCTTGATGCATACCTTGATAAGTCTACTTTCTATTGATAAAATGTATGGAAAACCATATCGTAAAATTATTGTGTGAAAGAGATGCGTGTTTTAGCTACAGAGTAGCCATCCTCAATTGAAATTCACTGATCGTCAATTCTGATGGAAATAATGGAAATTGGTCATTGCTGAATTGCGATATCGTTAATGAAATTGGACCATAGGTAAATGGTTGAATGACTTTAGTTGCAATATTAAATTAAAATAGGTTTCTTAATTAATTCCATGACAGGATAGTACTGGTCCATCATTTCTGAAGACATTGAGTATCTTAGGAAGAGAGCTTTACTGATAATAGAAAAATAATTCTAAAGAGCTAACATTTGAGTGCAAATTTCTTTGCGCAATAATGGCTCCGTTGTGACGTAAGTCGCTGTTTAAGAGAAGCGTATTTCGAATAGAAGACAGCTGTGAATTTTATTAGGAAGATGACACAGTTTTAACTTTTTTTTAGCCTTTAATGCTGAGTACTGTCTTTCACCAACCTGCCTGTGTAAAATCACAAGTTTTTCTTATGATTATATACGCAGGGCACGTATAATAATCGATCCCATGTCTTTAGAGTGGTCCGTGATTATAGGACATTAAACCGGATTCTCCCACATCGTCCAAGATTTCGAAACTTGCTTCGTCTCTAGATTACAGTTTCTACTTAAAGTTGCGTAAAAACTGAATTCTTTTCCTTTCTATTCTAGCATTACAATTTCCTTCATTCGTATACATGTTAGGTTAATGTCTCAATCTTGATAATGTCCCAAGTTAGCCGGGTACAGTTAATTTTTGTTTAATAGGAAATTTTAAGTGAAGACCTTTCCCCAGAAAGGGGCCTGAACTGCAACTGAAACTTATTAAACAGTTCCCAAACACATATATAACTTTCTTTCATTGAAACATCGAGAGAAAACCTGAAAGAAATTGCTATTAAAACTTACTCAAACTACCAAACCAGTGTCGTCGAGTTTCTTTTGTTGCTGTGGATACGTAGTAACAGTCATGTTCTTTAATGTGTATGATTAGAGTCAGGGTAATCCATCTGAAGACCACATTAGCCACCTGTCCCTTGGCTAACGTCGATATTAGCCACGTCGCGGACGTTGTTCAGTATAATTTCCGCATGTATAATTTATACGTGATGCATACACATTCATCCTTGCTTTTCGCTGTGCATGGGTTTCTGTAGAGCGAATCGTGACATAACATGAGTAATTGATTTCGAGCACAGAATTATCTTAATGCACGTAAAAGGATTTTAAACAATCTATGGAATTTATTAGTTGTACAAGCATTAACCCTTCAGCGACGTCTATCTTCTACGGATTTATCAGTAAAGCGAACCTTCATGATTAGGTTTGATCGCCACCTTTGAGAGCAACATACAAAATTTTAGTTTCGTTGTACTTTATTTGCCCTTTCTCATAACCTCTTGTGTCGAAATGGAACATTTTAAGTTTTTTAAAGCTCGGAGACCATTTCAAAATTATGCTGGAGGGAAATTTGTAACCGTTCAATTCCAAAACGAAACCGTGCGATTCAAGGGACGAGTGATTTTATATAAAAAATCTCTTATGTATGTTAGATTTCTCTGCCCTTCCGTCTTTGTGGGCAATATCTCCGGAATCGTTCAGCCTGGAGTAACCAATTTTCCAGGATAGATCGGATTATACAAGAGCTAGACATGGTATTAAAATCGTGTATTAAAATCATCAGAACTTTGTTAATAATTCAGTAAGAGAATTCTTTAGTGTAAACTCGTGTACCGACGTTCGATTCCTCCGGAGTTATATATATTTTTTTAAATATCGAATTTTTTATCATAAAATATTTTGTTGCTTTTCTTTACAGGGCAGAATAATATTTATTTACTATACATTTTGAAAAAGAAAGAAAAAGCCCCTCGATTAATTTGGCTCTGCAGTTCTCTCCTAACTCGTCCTACTTCACGCAAACAGAAAAACCTTTTTTCTCACACCCGCAAAAATTCACGCTTTCTCGGCGTGCGCGTGTATTTGTGAAAGCCCGTTCGGAAATTCCCGTCGAATTACTGTTCCAATCCGCCGATGCTTGATTTGTCAGTACTGTGATATGTTATCTCCCTAGAGAGAGAAAGACGAGATAGCATCTTATTCTCTTTCTCTCTCTCTCTCTCTCAGTGGAATAGGTGTCGAGATGAGTTACTGGAGTATGCCTGGAGGGGGGGAGGATAGAAAATACCCCTCCAAAACCGGTCCATTAGTTACCGGAAGGTCTGTCAGCAACATCTAGAACGGATATTAATGCCACCGAATATTTCACGAGTGTTGGCCTCGGTTCCAGGACCGTTTTTCTTTTTTACTCCCCTCCCCCTACCTCCTTCCACTTTCGGCCACTCCGGGCGCTGGTTTCCATCTCTTCACGGATCAGCTGTTTCGTTTTTGTATTATATTTTTTCGCCTCAACGAGCGTCCTTCCCTGCAGACTCGAAGGAGGAAACTCGTGTATGCGACCGTAAAACAAGCGAGGGAAGAGTTTGCGGAACAAGTCGCGTAAGGGACTTGATTTTTTAAACAAAATCTGTCGTAAATAAATATTATTGCGTCCTACAAAAGGGCAAAAAAACAATTAAAGAATAAAAGAAATCGATGTTTAATAATGGTATCACGCGATTTCGAAGTCCGGTACTTACACCAACGTTTTATCCGTTACTGTTAACTTGCAAAAATAACGTGATTTCTGAAATCCAATGCGTTTTCTGTTGCACCAACATTTTATCCAAAGCTGTTTCCCTGCAAAGATAATATTTTATTTAAGGTTGAGATTGATGGAATTGATTGCCGAGCACATCATAATTAAGTGTTAAGTTAGCCCAATAAAATAATACGTTGACATGTTTATGTAGGCTTTCATCGCTGTATGGGCTTGTTGCTTAGAAAGGGGCGTTTCTTTGATGTTCCATTAGGCGGACGTTGAGTCGGCGTTCGCCTATGACAGCGGTTTCGACCCGCCTTCCCTTTACTCCAGGAAAATTTACATTACAGGACCATAACTAGATATTGTTTACTCTTGCTCCGATCGGATAGTTTGTCTTCTTCACTCGTGGGCGCGCGTACGTTTTGTGTCTGACTTGCAAACAGGTACTTAGGAAAGATATACAGTGGAACTTATATAAGTCGAAACTCAAGGAAAACAAAAAAAATATTCAACTAACAGAAAATTTAAGCTATAGAAAATAATAACACGAAAAAGATTTTGCCCTGTAAAATGAATTCACTTCGAGTTATGAAGAATTCGATTATAGAGGTTAGACTTATAGAAGTCCGACCGTAGTTGCGACGGGCTAATACAAGTCTCTTTCTACCTTTTGTGTTAATAATTTTATTTTAAAACTCATCTAATTAAGTGGATGATTACGGTATAGTTTTCCGCCGCTGTTTTTCCCTAAGGTTAAATAAATGTGATAGTTATTTACCCAATGCGTACGAAACTTGGACACACGCGGTACAAAATTGAGTGTGCACCTCATTTCAAGTATGTTACCTCGTAGCCTTCATGATCTCAGCATTGTTTTCAATAAAGTTGTGCAATGAGGTTTTGTCAAAGAATTGAACAATCACGTTACTCAAGGAACCACTGTATTTTACTTTTCCCGTATCACTTGAGAGTTTAGTAAATGTCGTATTTTCCACGACTTTATCTTTATATTTCGTAAATTAAAAATTAAAAACGGCAGTTAAAGGGTGTAATAGACATATAGCGGCCATTAATAATGCCTCATGGATTCGAAATATCTTTACATGATACGCTTTTGATTTCGTTCTTTCGCTAAGTTTTTCTATTCAAAATTTTTTCATCTTTGTGAGGAATTTTTCTTCCTATCTCGTTTTAATCCTACTCTTGATTTTCCTAGCCATCTTTAATTTCGCCTGTTGATTTGTCACTCGATATCATTTGCTTCAGTCTGTTATTCTCTCCGAATCATAACGACATCTAAATTCTTTCCATCGCTTTCCTGCGAATGTTGGCTTCTTATTCGCCTTATTATTCACCGGATAAATCCAATTTTTGGAATTCGTGTTTGATAAGTACATCATCAATTGGGAAAGAAAGTGATTATCATCACGGTGAACGGCGCGCCGTTCATGTTTCGCGAAGCGATTTTTGCGACCCTGATTGCATCCATCAGAGCGACTTCGCTATCCGCCCTGGACCTCGTCCGATACCTCGACTTAAGTCCGTCCCTAATCATTTATGGTAATAGGTTTCCACGGCCGTGCGGAGTATCTCTCTCTCTCGATTCGGATATACCTCTGACGCTCTCGCGTGTGGACTCTGGATAACCAAAGTGCACTCCGTTACTGGTGGCGCCGCCTGTCTTTGTGGTTAATCGATTGGGTGAGAGAAAATGGAAATACTCTCTCGCCACGGTTTGATAGATGTACGGGAATCTCTCATGTCTCTTTAAGGGTTTCAAGGTACTAAATTATCATGCGGTTGAGTAGTATGTGATTATACGGTGAAATGTTTTAAAATTAAAAAACTATACCTTTTTCTCTAACGTGGTCCTATTTCTTTGCTCGCCAAACTTACTTGCTATCATAGTATTTTCTACGTGCCAAGAAGTACAGTGGAACGTCTTTAAGTCGAACCTGAAAAGGAAACAAAAAAATATCCGACTTATAGAAAATTCGAGCCATAGAAGTAAAATGACACGAAAAAGATTTTATCCCGTAAATTGAATTCACTTCGAGTTATAGAAAATTCGAGTTATTGACATTCGACTTATAGAAGTTCGACTGTAATGTGCAACTTTGATAAATCGGATCTTTATGAAATTAGATTTGAGGTTTTATTTAAGACCAGGCATGTCAAACTCGAAGAGGTATCAGGGCCACATTAAAGCGATCGATGTTACATATAGAAATAGGAAAATAAACTATATTTAGAAGATTGGACCTCTTTTTTCCATTAAAGGCATTCATTTAGAAAACGGGTTCTATTCCACCTCGAAAAATCTTGTGAACTTTTCACAAAAAGATGAAGCATTTATGTAAAACCTCCAACGGTTTACTTAAGAAAAAAATATTAGAATTCGGGCAGCAGTTAGGCACAGAAAGGACCGCCCAGTACAAATTATTGTAGCTATACGAAGGAATACAACTATCTGAGGTTCCTTAATGCATATTACTCGTGGGAAAAATGCAACAATTTTCCTAGCGAAATACTTTTATCGACAAAAAAACATCGGATTATATTTTTAAATCTTTTTTGATTAATAAATAAAAGAAATATTGTATACAAATATTAACGACAAACTTATGCCTTCGGTGCAGTTAATAGATAACATATGCATCGTGATCGCTAAATTAAACTTCCGCAAGTATTTCCAACATTTTTATTTTGTGTGGCCGCTTTCGCAAAGGCACCCTATACGCCTTTTCTCTTCTCAAAAAACAAAAACAAGGACCGTAAAAATAAAAATAAAATAAAACAGAAAGATTCAAGGTTAAACCATATGGCGGAAAGTGATCAAGGTGGAAGCGTTTCCATGCCCGCGTCGTTTGGGGAGGTTTTCTCTGTAATTGCTGACGGATTAACCGGACGCTTCCGCAGCAACGGTCGATTTTCGGAATAAAATGACCCAGTCGGAGTTTGTCCGTTGGCCTGCGGTGGTCTCAGTTCCGTAGAATTTAAGCGAGGGACCAGTTACCTGACGTAATTGCGGACGTAATCCCGTTGAATGGGATGGATTGAGAGTTCTCGCTGAATCTTTCGATAAGGTTTTTACCGGTTATAAACCAGCTGCGTCTAGTTACGATAAAGTTGACGCGTCAGAGTAATTTTCTTCGACCAAAAGGTAATGGATCCATGCGGTTTCCTGGATTCTCGCTTTCCCCCTCGCTCTGTTATTCATTTAACCTCAAAAATTTCCATTAGCGTGATTGGCGGAGGATTTTACCTTCCGTTGTGATGTTCTCGTAAGGGTAAAAAATAAGGAAAAGATCGTGTTGGCTCTGTGCAGTTTTGAAAGAGATGGCCATCGCGGAAATTAATCGAACCAATCAGCGGATGCGAATACGCCGCGGTTAAAAGTATAACTCTATTATCGCCTTTGCCTAATCCGGAGGCGTAAAAAAAAAGAAATATCGGAATGACGGAAAAAATAGAGGTTATCAAAAATGACCTAGTCATATTTGAAGATCCGCGGGAGTTTTAGGTATCCTAAGCTATGTGCGGATCACTGTATCTCCAGCGAAACGAGATTGTATGTGTGTTTTGTTTATGCTTTCATGTTTTTTATATACATATCTTAATGGTGCAGGACGAGTAAAGTATAGCGTAAAAATAGGAGTTTCATTTGATGACGAAATATAAAAAAGCGTGTTTTATTTGGAATTTTAAACTTTATTAGTTTGGTAATATAAGTGCATGATCGTAGCGAAACCGATCGTATTTTTAATAACATTTTTTTAGTGGAAGAGTCAAAGCTTTTTATTCTGTGTATCTTGATTAAATTCCATAAAGTTGAGCTTCGTTTCATTAACGTGATGAGTGGTAATAATTTACCCATATCATTTGTTATGCAATTAATTTAAACATAACATCAGAGTAAAATAAGGAGATATTCGTGAACTTAGTTATACTAATTTGTAATAAAGACTTAATTCCATGTCTTGTTGAAGTTCGCATTGTGATACCATTCTTACAGCGCAGCTTTTTCATAAAACAGACACACTACAGCTTAATAACAGGTTTTCGCTGTATTATTCGCAGTGGCGGGTTTAAGCGGGGTCGCACGAGGACGCCCCAGGGGCCGCAGTGAAGTAAAGGACCCCAAAAAAATGTTTTTAATTTTATTCTCAGAAATATTAAATATCTCATTTTAAAGTCGTGAGGAAATTTTTATTTTTATTGCACTGCAATACTTGATTTACAAAAACGGATAGTCAAATAAAGGGGTAGCCGTTTAGGTGATGTTTCAGTATATATTTATATTTCATGGGGCCCCAATAGTTTAGCGCCAGGGTTCCCTCAGAATTTCTAACAATAAGTCCACCACTGATTCTCCGTTTTGTTTAAAATTGGGATAATTAATTAGAACGACGGAAAAATACAATGAGAATCTTTTCCGCTATGTTTATAAAAAACGATTCTTGCGTCAAGTCATTCTTCGAATGAACAAAACGACTTTTCGACGGTCATCGTTAATTCATTTCGGATCAGGAAGCTTTCAATAATTATAAAAAAATTAATCTGAAAAGAAAACCGATGAAGAACTTGATACGCGGAGAAGATAGTATCGCAAGTTTTGTCACTTAATAATATTAGTCCGGGAAGACTGCTTCGAGATAGAGAGAAATAAAATTACTAGAAATAAAAAACAACTTCGAAGCCACTTCAAAAGCTATTATGCCTTTTAAAAAGTTTCTACGCTTAGAAACATTGGATAAACCTCTTAGCTCTTTCAGTTTTATTCCCTTACTCGTTATCCCTCGGAGAACACTTTTAAAGAGAGTCTCTTATTTCTAATTCACGAGACCTCTAGTTTTGGTATTAGATCTTCATTGTAGCGCCTCTGTCTCTCTTTCCACGCCTCTGCCCTTATAGAAACCGTTGATAGGGTAGCCTAGTATCCCCGGTTACCCGTGGGAATAATCAAAGGTCTATTGTTGGACCCTTTGCGTAAATTGGTTTTATTATTTTTTTAAAATGAATAATTTTCGATCTTTCAAGTGATTTGCATTTAACCCCCCTCCTAACATATTGAACGAGGTCTCATTTCGTGGGTTAAATGAGAGAGTTAATTATTATGTGAAGAGTTTTTAACTAGCCCAGGCGGGGACTACCTCATTAAATTACTTGGAGCGTACTCTTCTGTTTTAATCCAATGTGGTGTTTATCTTTTGTTTTCTTTCTTACCCTTCTCTCTATGTCCCGCCGTCGAGGGCCCTGGGACTTAATTAGCTAACAAGTTCTTGACTTCCAATTTAAAGAGTGTTCGGGGAACTTTCTTTCGGCCTTAAATCTTTTAAATACCTCGAAGGCGGCGTTGTCTTGAGTCAAAGTAAACGTTCAAGTAGTTGGGAGTAAATTAATTAAATGAAATACGTTATCACAACGCAGAGTTTTGGTGGTTTGTAACGCTGGAATAATTTAAGATATTTTACCTGTTAATTAAACACATTAAATGTAATTAATACAATAGGTAAATTTTTAGAATACAAGCTATAATATAGTAATTTATCCTAAGGCCATGATGTGATAGTGAATGATGTCTTAAAATCCTGAAATTTTGGTTTAAAACAACGTTTTTGTTATGTGAAATAAAATGCAACGTGCGATTAAAAGCAATATTAGATCGTTTTTAGTTTCTTATAGTTTGCACTTACAGCATTAATAATACAAGACTAATACATCAATCAAATTCAATTAATTTAGTCTGAGAGAAGACATGAAGGGATAACGTGTAAATTAGCCATTGAAATTTAATTTCTGATGCCAAGTAATTGTCTTAAGAGTGGCAATAATTACTGGCCTTTCGAAAAGTTTTCTAATTTTCATTTTAAAAATTCATTACAAACTTTGATCGTGAGTTAATCGAAAGGCTGATTGTGAGATAGTATCCAAATTCTAAATTCTTCAAAATGCGCTTATATTACGTCTTGCAGAGAAATCTATATCGCTCCCATTTGGTTTCAAACTCGTTTATTGTCGAGGAAACTTGCAGAATCAGTTGAGAGAATTTTAAATGATATCTGCACAACGAGCGATTTCTTGCACTACATTTACAGTTCCGTAGGTTTGTAAGTTTTATGCTAATAAAAACGTATTCCGTACCAAGTAAAATTTAAAACCTTATCATCGTAACAGAAAGTAAGTAAGCCTTCATCGTGGCTGAATTCCTCTTTATAAGACGTGAAAAAAATCGACTTCATTCAGATTCTGGAAAATTTTTGGAGGAAATTTGGAAAGAATTAGACGAATTACATCGAGGTACAATCATTGGCATTTAACGTTTTAATCATATATATTTAACTGCACCGTATTACATTATTCGTTAACATTTTTCGTTTACCATATATGTAAATATTAAAAAAGCATAAGGATGAATTTAGTATCTTAGCTCTTTGAAAATGCATTGCAGCTGTAATTAAAATATACTATCTTTATTACGCGACTCTCTGTAATGAGATTTTAAAGAAAAAATTTCTCCATTTCGTGTCGTGCATACATTTTGCTAGTTTGTGATACTCAAGAAGGAATGTTTGCATACAAGAGGGTAAGTGAGAGAAGAAAATGGATGGGAGTCAATAAATAATAAACTGATAGCGATCTCTATTATGGGTTAGATAGTTTCTCTGTATTTTATTTCTCTCTCCGTCGTTTCGTCTTTTTTTTTCAAATTTTATACATCATCCTTTTTTCCTCCTATTCATTTATATCCTTGTTATAATTCTCTCTTCGCTCTATCTCAACATTTTCTCTTCGAATTTATCTCTTTTTGCCTGTTTCTTTCACTCACCACTTCCATTTCCGTATTAAAATAAGACCTTGAAGAACTCTTCCTTGATCTTTTGCAGTTTTTTTAAAGCTACGGAGAAAAATTAGCCACGCCCACCGCGAGATTTGAATATACGAATTTAGTTACGAGATACAGTTTGTCTTAACCGAGACTGGAAGTTTGTAATGAGTACTATATAAATTATCCTTTGTTGTCACCCCTTTCTCTTCATCCTTCATATTTCCTCCTTTCCTTTCTCCAGTTCTCTCAACACTTCCTGTTTTTTCTTACCTTTCGAGCAGTCATTTGTGTTTCATTTCACCTTGCCATTTTGCTTCACCCTACTTTCAATCGTCCTATTCATTCCTGTTTATATTTCTGTTTTTTTATTCCATAAATCCGTTTTTCAACTCTACGTTTTCCTCTGCCTTAAACCATTCACCATGCCATATATCCCCATCCACCTCACGTCCTTAATTTTTCGCTGTTTTCCCTTCAATTGTCCCCTATTCTGAGCCCCTATAATGTTCTTCCGTTCTCACTTCCTTCCCTTCACTCAGTTTTTCGTTTTTGATTTCCTATTTAAGAATCGCATGGAAAAAGTCGTGGAAAAATTCGACTTCTAGATTTTGATCAATTTTAACGCTTTAAGTGACCCTGATAAAGTGATTTTTACAACTCCGTCTTTCTGTAATCTGCCATTAAAAAAAATAATATTAAATCGTTCAATAGAGTCTGAAGGAATCTCATATATATTTATAATTTCATACGGAATGTATGCATTGTGGAAATAAACAAGAACGAGCGGCAATTGAGGACATTTTATTATAGTCGATCATTCAGTTATGTAGATTTACTCAAACACGGCTTTAAGCATTGTAAACTCATCCCGGTTATAGAGAGACATTGTTATGTTATGAACAACTTTTCATAAGGTACATTTCCAAAAATATAACTGTCACTCGTCCCGTGGCATTATCATATGTCGAGTTTGATGCCTATCAACCTCCATTATGCTCATACAAAATGTAAATAGCGACATTATGGAGCGGAAGCATGCGAAAAATGAGTTTGTGCATCGTATATATGTGTGTGTGTGTGTGTATGTATATATGTATTGCAGAGATTTTTTCTATCCATTTCTTAATTTGGACTCGCCCTCTTCTTTTTCCATTTTTGGCATCCTACCCTTCCTTTCGCTTTCCTCCCCGTCTCAATCAATCCTTTCCTTCTTTTCTTCACTTTCCTATTTACCTCCCAATCTCACATTTTTTGTCCTTTTCTTCTTCACTTTTGCGCGTTCTCTATCTAACTTTTCCCTCTTTAACTTACGCGAAAATTCTCTCGGGAATCCTCTCTTAGCCATTGACTCGGTACGAATTGTGGGGATAGGATGGGCGTGAGGGGAGGGAGAGAGGCGGAGAGTGAACGTTCCCTGGAAATGAGAGAATGGGTTCGGAGATTCGATGGCGAATGGACTGCGATCTCGCGGGATCCCAATGCCACTTAAAGTGATTCGTCCCTCGCGGCGGGATATCCTAACCTCTCGGTCGCGAGGTCACCACGGATGAGGTTTTTTTCTTGTCCTCCCTCTCCTGACCTTTTATTTATTTCGAAGAACCGATTCCGAACATAGAGCGAGATCGTTCCGTGGGATTTTATATTACTACTACTAAAATTGCCCGGCATTGCTAGGTATAGCATGTGAGATCAGTTTCCATTTAAAAGCATTGATCTCGGTGTCATGGTATTTAGCATTTTCCATTGTTACAAACCTATAAAATGTTATTTATTTAAGACAAGAACTGAATGATTGATAGTTGTTTTGCGGAAGTCTTCATTTTTTTGCAGCTAAATCTCGCAATCTTCTTAAAGCAATTGGACTGAATCACACTCTTCTTGTCCCTCCAACCATTCCATTTCTGTCTCCAGGCATTTGATGGCTTCTACATGCGAAGGACCGTCATATCCAGTATCATCATCTGCTTTTTCTTCCCGAGTGCCTTTCTCCTCGTCTTGCACTGTTTCGATTATCTTCTCTTCTGATAATAATCGAAAACCAGGGTCATTAGCGTCACAATTTATCCACTCCATGGCATCTCCTAAATCACATTCAGAGCACCCAGGAATTTCTTTTAGTGCTGCTTTTATGGCATTGACAGTTTCTTCTTCTTAATTAGCCTCCTCAGGTACAATTTAAAAAATTTTATTCCATGCCTTTATAAGAGAAGTTTTCTTTAAGCAATTCCAAGGATCCGCCTCCATATAACAACATTCTCTAATATTAAGCTCATTTAAAAAACCTACAATTCCTTCTTTGGCAGTGTCATCGGCCAACAAAAGTTTTCCTTTACTGACGTTTAAATGCTTCAATCACTCCCTGATCCATCGGTTGGAGTATAGATGTCGCATTTGAAGGGAGAAACATACTCGTAACTTTATACATTCCGTCGTCACGTTCCAGAAGCTCAGCTGAGGGATGAGATGGCGCATTGTCTGAAATAAGTAAAACGTTTCCGACTTTTCCAATTTTTCTTGGTATTTTTTAACCTCGGGAGTGAAGGTTTTGTCATACTATTCCAGAAACAATTGAATGTTCATCCATGCTTTTTTTCTGGCTGTTATAAACAACAAGTAAAGTTTTAACATTCTTAAATGCCCGAGGTTTTGTTGATTTCCCAATGAGTAGCACAGGCAGCTTGTGATTTTCACTGGCATTAGCACATAAACAAATTGTTACCCTCTCTTTGGACACTTTGCTACCGGGTGCAGTCACTTCTCTCCGTAATGCAAATGATTTTTTGGCAGAATTTTCCAGTTAAGTCCGGTTTCGTCTGCATTGTAGATAAAGTTCACATCGCATTTTTCTTTTTGAATGAAGTCTTCTAAAATTTTTACAAAATTAAGGCCCCGTGAAAAAATATGGGGAATGTAGGCAACGATGTGTTGAATGATTTCTGTTCGGATAATTGGACGTCCGGATAATTGGCGTTCGGATAATTGGAGGTATATATATATATATATATATATGTATGTATGCATGTATGCATGTATGCATGTATGCATGTATGTATATGTATGTATGTATATGAAAGTTTGTTTGTTTGTTTCTAGTTTAATGTGAAAGAAGGGGCTAATTAACTCGGAAAGCTTACTATACCAAGGACCTAGACTGAGGTCTAAGGGTGTTTATCATTTGCATACGCTGTGTCTTTAATCACTGGAAAATATCCTTATGGTTTTTGCTATAAAATGAAAAACTTACGGAAGTAACTCGAAAGTTTCATTTCATAAACTTTATTTTTTGTGTGTTAATGATGTTCGTTTGCCCAAAAAATTATGTTCTGTTGTTGGTTAATTCAAATAATTGACAAGCTCGTATTATGGATAAGATTAAATCGCCTAATCAGAATTCTCTAATGGCCACAAAATGGTTGTGAAGACAAAAACCGTTTTATGGCTTTTGGAGAATTTTGATATCAGTTCTGGTATTGTTTATCAGCTATGTAACTTCAGATAATTTCATGATTCCATTTTTATCATTTGTTATTATTTATTGCTTTCAAGTTTCAAATGATCTTGAGTTTTAGAAAACATTACCGATATAAAAGACTAGCATAAGTGCCCGTTGAATTTCAACGGGTTTAATGAATCTAAATTTTCGTCAATGCAACATGTAAAAATCGCAAGAAAAAAATTGTGCAATGTTTTAACCATCGAATATTTCTATATTTTGTCTGTTTTAATTAATTAACTAAAATCTCACAAATTCCATTTGAATAAAATAGTACCTTTCTTTCTACTAAAATAGCCATTGTTATTAGTTTTAAATTTATTATAGCATTAGGATTTCAATTTCATTAAATAAGCAGAATTCCAGTTCCAAAAAATTGGTTCAATCTTCAGTTGCCTCTGATAATACTTTAAATAGATTTTGGAATATAATGTACATCAATATCGTTTATCGTCTGCTCAGCACTCTTGCCTTCTCATTTTCCGAAACAACCACTTTCACCAGTTTTAAATGGATTTCAAACTTAGAAGAGAACTTGATTCAATTCAGTTAAAATAACCACATAACAAACTTATTATTCCAAAGAAAATCTTTTTATAATATGCAATGTTAACCTAGAATTCATTCATTCTGAAAATTGAATAAAAGTACCATGTACATATATGTCTTTCAACTAAAATAGCCACACTTAACAGATTTTAATGGATTAATGCATTAGCATTTCAATTTCATGAAGCAAGCAGAATTCCGGTAACAAAAAAATTGTTCAATCTTCAATTGCCTCTGATAATACTTTAAATAGATTTTGGAATAAAATGTACCTTAATATCGTTTAGCGTCCGATCACCATTCTGGACTTCTCAGTTTCCAAAACAACAACTTTCAATAGTTTTAAATTGATTTTTGCTTTAAAATATACTTGAGTTAATTCAGTACAACCTCCACTTTACATACTGTAAATTCCAAAGTAACTCGTTTTATAATAGGCAATGCTAGCCTGAAATTAATTAATTTTGTAAAGTGAATAAATAAAGTTCTTTCTTTAAACTATAATAGCCACTGTTACTAGATTTAAATGGATTATAAGCCTTAGAACATACTCTGTAATAAATAAGCACCAAAATTCCTTTTATAAAAACAAATCAGTTCATTAAAAGATCCACTGTTGTTTCTTCGAAAATTGCCTGTTAACAGTTTTAAATGTCCTTTTAATTTTATTTGAATTTTAATTTATATTCGTTTCCAAACTTCGGCCATTGTTACGAAATGAATTCGAGGAACAACAACATAAATTCGTAAGCACGTATGGTTTACAAAGAATTTAATTTAAGAATGCTTTTCATTTCCAATTTTTTAAAAATGACACTGTTGGTACTTAAAATGTTTTATATTTACGTTAATATACTTATTTTCCACAAAACACGCCAATCTCTCCCGTTCTTTCCTCTCTCTCTCTCTCTCTCGTATTGAAGTACTCAAGGCACGCTTATTCCCAGAAGGATGTATACAATAATAGTAATTTGAGGTGTAACAATGATAATGGTCGACATAGCAACATCACGTTAAATGGCGAGATTTGCACAAAATATGTAAATTAAACGTTTAACATGGAATATTTCAAACTGTGGGCGAAAAAAGACGAACGGAATAAGAAACTTTATAAATTTTTCTTTAAAATGATTCAAATCCGAAGGTCGTCTGTTAATTTCTTCTAATTTAAATTTCCAAATGAATAAAAGCCTGCACATCGAAAAATCGCGTTTTACATGTTAAGTAATGGGAAATGGAAATGCCTCTTTTGGAGAGGAACCAAGGAATTTTTTCGCGATTTGAATTCGTCATCACCTGAAAAGTGTTAATCAAGCATCCCTACCAAATTTCGAGTTTCTATCATTATTATTTCTCGAGTTATTAGCGTTTGCATAGCGTGATCAACGAACCAACCAACCAACAGACGACGGCTATTATTATATTAAATTATTACACGAAAAATAATGCTCATGATGTAGCAATAAGAATCGGTACGGAAATTCAAAAGTAAAGCCCTGCAACCTCTATAATCTTGAGATTAATACGGCAAGATTCAGAAAACTGGATCCATTCATGATAAAGAACACGATGTTCGTTAAAAGCGTGAAGTTCCACCATGGACGTTGATCACATTGAACAAGGCGTTGCTAGATTTACTGGCATAATTTCTAATAATTTAGGCGATTGCGATAATCCTGAAAGTAAAGTTATACGCCAAATTGTATTCAGATCGAAGTAGAAGCCATTGCTTAACGTTTGGAACAGCCCGTATGCATAGTTGTAATTAAGCTAATTTATTACTCAAGTATCCCAACGGTTAAGCACTGGATTTATTCCTGACACAGTGTTATGCTCGAGAATCCTAGGAGGAAACAACGTTTTTTACGTTTGAAATTTAATCTTCGTATATGCATGTATAATCCACTTAAGAATTTGCGGCGTTTTTCTCGTCCAGTGACTTTTGCCATTACGGAATTCGCAGAAAGGGCCGTTCCCTAATATGGCTTGGACCATGCGTTGTGCGCTAATAGCAAAAAACCTCTTTCGCTTAGCTTTTTTTCGGAACTTCTCCGACCAAGGGTAAATGTAACAACTCCAGTAGTTCGTTCCTCGCTGATAAAAAAAGTGGAGATGGTGACCGATGTTTAAATACGTTTCGTCGAAGTTTGAATTTTAATGCTTAAATTAAATGTATAAGTTTGCGTTGCGAATTTTTGGAACAAATATAAATTAGGATTTGTCAGAGAAAGTTATTTTCCGAAAAAAACGACAAAGTAAATGAAGATATATCATTTCGGGACACATTCTTTTAATGCAGATTTTACGGTTGAGCTTGAAATTCCAAAACTGGCATCCTTTAAATTTATACATAAATGAAACCAAATCTCTATTTTAGATTACTTATAATGGTGATTAGGCGAGGTGACTGATATTTCAACACCGTAATGTATTAGGTAACAGGTATAATTTTTATAAACATGAAAAATATTCACTGATCAAAAATAAAATATATTTTGTGTATGATAAAGCCATTTTAGGATCACATTTTACCATATGATTGGGTTTTTTTACTAATATCTATAGTTTTTAGTTAGTAGTTGATAGTAATGTATAAAGTTTTTGATGCCATTCGCGGTTTCGAAAATCAACTTAGTTTGTTCGAGTTTCATTAAAAAAATGTATGGATATTTTCGGGATAGGATAAAGACAATATATTCTGGAATTATGCTGAAATCTTTAACGGTAAAGAGGAAATTTAGATGAGATTACATTATCGTTTTTTAAAATAATTGCCGAAGTGATTTTTTGTATTGCTTGTATTCTCAAATGTTTGCAGTATATGAATGAATTAGTTTGAAAAAGTATGGGCAGTATTAAATTTCGAATTAAACAATTCAAATAGATGTATTGAATTCCACTGATAACAAAATAATATTCGTTTTGGTATATTCATTTCCCATGAAAACGACTTGCTTTAGCAACTAATTCACATTTTTCTGTCTTAAGTCATAGGAAATTCTTTTAGGTTTTCCCAGAAATGAAAGTTTTAAGCGTGCGAAGTCTTAATAATCGGATATTTTCGTAGGTATTATTTCCTAAGAAACTATTTCGTAACGGCATTAAGACTCAGCAGTAATAATAAAAGGGTCATACAATTAAGAAAAATCGAAAAGTTCTTCATCGAACGGAAGTACAAACGTGAAATACAAGGGAGAGGAAAGCATGAAAAATAATAATTCCACTTCAATAAAAACCACAATAACCGAGAGGTTTTTTATACCTATTTCCGATAATTTTAAGGGTAAAGCCGAAAGAGGGAGGAGAAAAAATAAAAACGTTTCCTAAGTTTTTCGCGCGTCTTTTTACTTTCTCCATACGTAGTATAGGGAAAGTATTGTGATCACGAAAAAACTTGACTTCGAGATTTCAACGGATAGGTATACACGTTTTGAGGTCCCTAGAACATTTCGACTATTTTTGGAATGATGTATGCGTGTATGTGTGTGGATGTATGTGATTGTGGGCGCTCTAACTCAAGAAGTACTTGTCATATTAATACCAAATTTCATATAGTATAACACCTTTGCATGAGCACAAAGAACTGACTAGTTTTTGGACAATACCGGTTAACCGGAAGACGAGGTTTATTCGAAACCCGATTCGGTTTTTGCGATATTTCTCCAGTAATACATCATTATTGTACACATTGACCATTACAAAAAAGTAGAAAAAATAATTTCCTACATCTTTTATTTGAAACAATTTTCCATAGCAGTTATTGTTTAGGAATTATTTATAAATAATCGGTTTTTTCGGTTTCCGTCAAATATCTCCTTAAAAACGTCGTTATTGGTAATCTTCGTGAGGACCAAAGTTGTAGAGGATAATATTTCTTCCAAGTTTTGTTTGAAACAAATTTTCGTAGAACCATCCATTTTGGAGATATTTAACTTATTCGTAATTTCCAGTATACAATGCCACCACCACGTAGCGGTGAATTCTGTAAACATATTCAAAATATAATTCACGGCAATAAGGCAATAAATATCTATACCCCAAATATGGAGAAAGTCATGTATTGGCCACATCAGATTTTTTTATGTATCCCTGCGCAATTTCGAGCACGCGATGTAACTGACTCTATAGCAACGAAGTCAAACCCTTTAACAAATAAAAAAAAGAGAGAACAGGGATTGGAGCGGAGTAGACCGAAAACCTTTTAGTGGAAGAGGGGAGAGAGAGAGAGGAAGAGGGGAGGAGTGGGGGGCAATGGGATAGCGGAGCGAAGCCAGGATTCGTTTAATAACGTAACTGAGGGCTTTTCTTCTCTTTTGTTTTTTCGGAAGTTGGAAAAAATGGTGAAAAGCCTGTTTCCTCCCTATGACGATCATATTGCGTGTACCTCGGTCCGGTTCTATTGTAGGCACAAGTGCACATGTTAGTTTGTGGGTTGGGGAATGTGGGTTGAAATAGAGGCCAGGTCGAGAGCTGAACTGAAGTGGTCTCGTACTCTCTGCGGCTAATCGTTAAAAGGATAAGATCGATTGATTGTTTATATTTTTTGTCCGTCCGATTCGGTTTATTACAGTGTCCCCGTTTTACGTCGGAGTTGCGATGTATAGCGAAGCATGATTTCCCAAGTAGACAGTGGTAAAAGGAAGGATTACGCTCCTTGTGGGCTTTGTCATGAAACTTGTGTTACCCAATGAAAACATAATGCAACACATGCATTTTATCTCAAAATGGATTAACAAAAGAAACGAACGAAATTAATAGTCGTAAATAAAACTCATACGAGATGAATTTAAAGCTTGTTTTTTTGAGTTTCTTGGGTTGAAGTGGTCGTATGTCAGACAAAAAAGCGTGTTTATTTACGCGTTATTGTATACTATACATTTTTATCATATAAAAATCAGCAAGATTAATTTATTGATCTTGATTTAGTGATCTGTTAAAGGTAATAATTAAACAATAATATTATTGTCAATATAATATCCATTACACTTAAATCGAAACCCCTGGTTGAGTAAAGGCATTTGCAAGAAAAAATCGTTTTTGCATTGAAAATCTCAGCCGTCTACTTAGCTAAACATCATTCTCACATGTCAAAAATTGTAGATACTAGTTGGACGTCACCTTTATTATTATTTGAAATTCTGAATTTTCGTCCTTTGCTCTTAAAAAACGTCTATATGCGAAGCCATGCGAATCTTGTCCCTCGATTCACTGTCAACATACTAAAAGTGAAAAGACGTATAAGTTAAAATTTTATTTTATCTTATTTATTTCTGTTAAGCATTCCAATATAATAGGTCATCATTTGGCTGTTTTTGGATTTAAATCAATAAATAAACAAATGAATAAATAAAGGTGCAGGGGACTCATCTTTAACCTTAAATTTTCCCCGGCGTGGAAAAATAAATTTCAATTTTTTCCCCGCTCACTTTCCTTCCGAACGAACGGCGTTTTAGCAAATGAAACGGTCGAAATCCCTTCTGGGAATTTTTTTAAGCAGCCTAGCTAAAAAAAGTCGCATTATTCTTCACTCGATGGATGGAGCCGTTGTTGTTGAGTGAATGGGATAGATTTTTTTTAGGTGTGTCCGAAAACTGCCGAAAAAGTTTCGTCGACATGTTCGCGAAATGCTTTTTTTCTTTTTTTAATTTTCCTCGCGCAATTAACTTCTTGGTAAATCTTCAAAGCCCTGTTCTAAGAAGCGATTTCATTTCTCTCGAAGTGCGGAAAAAATGAGTTTTAAAATTACTAATTGCGTTTTGCGTTTACGGGTCCATGTCCTGAATGATTAACGTAACCATGGCATTTATTATTATCGTCCATTTGAGGCAGAATATTCAATTAACATGACCGATAATCGTGATGATTTGTAATATAAGAACATGATGGATTTTAAAACTCATAATTAGTATAGTCATCATTAGTAAACACGAATATAATTGCTTGTAATCACTCTTCGGTGGAATTTGTTAGTTTGGATTATTTCGGTTAGGAATGTTTAAAATTCATCGACTTCATACCGCGTTCACCGCATGGGAATGGAAGCTTTGGGAGCCGGAGATAAATGCATATCAACTTAGCATTTCTAAATTCGAATGAATATTCAATCCTCTAACGAAAAGCCTTTCATACGTAATGAGTTTTCCAACAAGTTAACTTGTCCGCTGAAACATTTAAATTATCGTTAACTCGGCGTAATGGGCGAATAATGCGTTCTATTGTTCTGGAACAGGTGTCAGGAGTGCATGATGGGTTTGAATTATCACTTTCGACGTTTGTGCTATGTTAACATTTGATTGGAGTAATCTATTTCTACCTTTATCCAATATCATTGATTTTACAATTGCACGTGCATGCCAATCATTGGAGCGTAATCTAAACTTATTTAATTATTTCATTATATATTTAATTTAATTCTTTATTTCTCCGGGTCAAACGATTTTGAAATTCATTCCTTATGAACTCAAACGTGTACTCTTATTTATCTGTGCTTTGTTAACGAAATTATGCAAAGTATAATACGATTTACATTAGGGAGAATTTTATGAGGATTAATCAGGCATAAACTCTAGAGTTTTTGATTGATGAGGCTAATTTTAAACTACTTTGTCAATTTTAGATTGTGTAGATAAGTAGGGCTTATGAATATTACTCGCCTTTTGTCTTTTGCCAGATAGTTTGGAATGATTTCCGCACGACGTTTTAATCCCTTTCCTATGTGAAAATTGTTCTTCGAAACCATATGGTCATAATTCCTTCGGATTTTCGGTATTTGCTAAACCCTGGGGCTAAGCAAGCTTCAATCTTTTCCGCTATATCTAATTAGTCCGAGTAATTTGGATTGTAGTTGAAAGATAAAATATTTATGCGATAGATTTGGACATTTTAGCTATTCATTGGTCTGGCATATTATCAATTATATACGGTCAGTTAGATTCTGAATTCAGTTACCGTAATTTGTTTCACTTTATTGGGTTCATTAAGTCCGCTATATCAACGGATATCTTTGGTGAACCGCAAAATATTAAATTAATTTCATATAAATAAATAATTTATCCTCGTCAATTTGGTTTATTTCCAATATAAAAGGAACATTTCATAACGACTCGTGGTGAAGTTGTATAAAGTCTCCCATTATGAGATTTATCCCTTTATCATTATCCTAGGATAAATGATGTTCTTATATGAGTAAGTAATTTTTCATTGCTGCAGCAGTATACTTTATGTTGATAAATTTTTCTAAGGGATAATCGGTATTGTAAAACTTTCCTTATATAGTAAAAAAGTTATATATCATCGTTCCCGTAGAAACACAGTTTTCAATTACATTTGAGGTGTTAGAAATCACAAAAACGAAACGCGATCACATCCACGGTGAAACGCATCTCTTTTTTCGTAATTGAATACATTCTGACGAAAAATCAGAGGCCATTAAGAATAGATTTCGTTTAATTTGGCAAACCTAGAACCTATTAGCACATTAATGTAATCTTTTTCAAAAAAAGCGAAAACCAATCTATTAACGAAAAAAGTAAAATAACTGAACGAAATCCACAGAGTTAAGCGAGTAGATAATGTGCATATGCATTTATTCGGACCATGTACTCAACATTCAAGTCTTCTATGCACTGAATTTAATCAGTGGCACCCAGACTTTTCAATTCGAGGGCCACATACCCAATTTCTATACTTACCACGGGTCACAAAACTCACATCCGCCCATTTAGCGGACCACTTTCAGTCGAAAATAAAGTTGAAGAATAACTTTAGGAAACTAAAGGGTATAGTTTGGGGCTCAGCGTTATTGGATTTAAAAAATGTATTTATCTATTACGAGAATAGAGAGGTCAAGAGAAAATATGTTGTTTGTACATTTTTCTATTTAAATTTTGTTAAATTATATCGTTTAACTGTTAAGTTCGTGGCGGGACGTAGGCGTGTCGTAGGTTGTGCACCACCAGGTTATAAATAGGTAAAATATACACTATAAAAATCACCGGCGGGGCCGCATGGAGTAAATTCTCGGACCGAAGTTGACCCGCAGATCACACTTTGATACTTTCTTTGTCTTGTAATAAATAAAGATGTCAAATGGGCTGTAATATCTTGGTCAATCGATGCGCAATATTGTCCTTAGGAAACTTAATGGAACACTTGCGAGACATTTTAAGCTCGTTTTGTATTTTCCCCGAGTATTGAGCGAAAAATAACGTGCGTGAATCTCTCAGTTTTTTAAGGAAAGGTTTCAGCTGCCAATTAACAATTTGGAAAACGAAACAAGCACATTACAAAGCGGTTCGGCTCGCTTACTGCTGGGGAAACTAATGGGGGGTCCGTAGCCGAAAAACAACGATCGGAATACAATTATCACCATTATCAGTGCTTCTTAGGTTACTATCGCTTACCGATTTCTCAAAAAGACTTCTTAGACGGCGTAATAAATGGTATCATAGATCACATACAGCTTGAAAATTTCAGCCTTCTATCTCTTACCGTTGCGCAGACAGACAGACATAGACAAAACATAAACGCGTTTATATAATAAAACGCGATAAAAATATCGAGAGAATGAAAGACAAAAATATGGTTCACCGTCATGCCAAGACTTCTGTTTTAAGGGGCGGGAAGCATCTATTACATTATTAATGTGGGCTTCCGATCGGTCGTAATGACCAAATGTACAAAGAGAAAAAAAGATACATTTCAAACTTTTATAGCGCGTATAGAAATCGTAATTCGTTCATTTCAGTATCGTAGGTCCGTTTCCGCGTTTATGTTTACTTTTTCCTCGGAATTTATTCCTCAGAAACTTTTCGTTTAAATTATAATTTTCACGGTAAAAATTGGCTGAGTGGAATACATCAGGATGAATAGTCTACTTTTCAGAAAATCAGAATGCGGGGATATGCCTGGGCTAGAATCACTCCACCAAACACGGTAGTGGTTATTCGAGATGACACAGGGAGCGTGCACGGATGTTGCACCGCACTTGCTCGATAGGGGACGCTTAAATCAAATATTCATCAAAGTGACCACAATAGAGAACTGAAATTCGATTAAAGACAATTAAGTAACGTAATAAAATAATTATTGGCATTTATATATATTACATAACGAAACTTCTAAAAAAAATCTCTTTTGTCGTTGGGTTGGATTATGACGTCAACTACTCTCTGGAAATTCAAATTCCAGAAAACGTTATGCGCGTCGAAACTAATTTACTCCCGGAAACGTAGAGACGGGGAGTGTTCGCGTCCATATGTCAGAGAGAAACGCTTCTGATATAATAACAGTATTTCAACTGAGTGGGCATTTATTTCGCGAAGAGCAATTGCACGGGTCGCGGAGAGAGAGAAAGAAAGAAAAGGAATTCCTACGCCAAAATGGAGGGAGGGGGTTAGTGGGGGGGGGGGGGGTGGATTGGAGAGAGTGGGACGGAATGAGACAAGCCTCCCCCCCCCCCCCCCCTCCACTCGTCATCCGAAAGAGGGCAGACAATTCGATTTGTCGTCATACTCATCGCTGGGGAAGCCTGGGAATGCGAGAGAGTGCTATTCAATTTCCGACTTCCCCTGACCCCTATTCGACCTCTTTTCCAAACCCGTTCGCCCCCTTTTCCCCGCATACGTTCTCCCTTTGTTCTCTACCATCCGAATCTTCCTATCCTTCTTGTGCTCTTTCATTGTCTTTTCATATATATATATATATATATATATATATCCGTGTCCATTCTATCGCTGACCTTCCGATTACCTCGAATACCTCGCTGCTTTCTCAAGTCTTTCATGGAATAAAAGCTCAGCGGGTTGTTCGCGAGGTTTTTGCCGAATACTTTCTTTGTCCATTATTTTCTGTTAAATTCAATCTCCATTAGAACAACTGGACGAAGGAATAATAATTTTGTTGCCTCTGCTCTTCTTTTCCTGTCCGTCCCATTCTATTTCATGTATATACATGCGATTCTTATTTGATTACATAACACGGTACAAACCGAGTATATCTGAGTAAATATGAAACCCTCAAAATAGTCGATAAATTTTAGAAAAGGCTAAACTCTTTTAGATTTATTCAAAAGTTATGTACAAAAACATAAAGTGACTTTGTAACTCAATTTCGCCACATAAAAGTATAATTTATTTGTAATAATACAGAAATGAATTTTTAAAAACTCCATTTTCTTAGGTCGAGTATTTAAACCACATCGGCCGCAGAAACAAATTAAAACGTTTTTACGGAACAATTTCACCGAACTAGAAGTTATTTTACTTTCTTTGTTCAAATTTATGATTTATATCACATATATATACGAAAACAATTTTTAAATTGCGTTATTTTCGATTCAAATTTAAATTTTTACGTCGAAAAATTGAATTCATCGGAAATAGATTCATTATAATTACAGGAAAATTCTTTGCAGCAGTTTTGTCCATACCTTTTATGGAGCGTTTAAAAGTGTACTAAAAGTTCACAAAAATCTTGTGTATATGTTTACGTCTATTTAGAAAGCTATTGACTGTAGCGTTATTCTTTATTTGTTTTCAAAATGGTACGTACACTCTTTTAGACATTCTATATCCTTTGGAGGAAAAGCAACATACAAATATCCGCAAGCCTAGTGATCTTTTCAACCCACTTCTTTCGAGTTTGCTCAAGGGCTTCGGGAGGTACAACTAGCGCACTAGGTCAGCGTGTTTGGCAATAACGAGTTTTTCGGTGGGTGTTTCTCCCTTAATCGATTCTTCTCTGCCTTCGCCGATTGCGAACCCAATTTCGCCCGGTAGTTCAATCCTTTATAGAATCACGTTCTCATAGGCTTTGCCGACTAAGCGTTACGCTATGGGAGACAAATTCTCTTCGCGTGGCGAGGTACTAACTCTGTTACCTTAGTCCCAATTCTACGTGGATATTGACGCCTATGAAGTATCAAATACATAATTGGTTATAACGTTTTTAAAGGGTACCGCATCCGTTCGTGTTTATACTTTAGATTAAATCGAATACGGAAGAATTCCGATTATCCGAACACCCGATTGTCCAAACTAAGTTTTAAATTTCTGATCGATTCTTTAATTTCAGTAGTCAACTTTTCCCTGACAAAGAAATAAAATATATAATGTATTTTGAAGCGTATTTCAAAATTAGCTTTAAAAATACAGGTACTCTTCCACTGCACGTACGTTTTTTAATTTTGTCCAATTAAGCGCATTTTCGATTATCTGAACTACCCTTAGTCCCGATTCTTTTGTAATTGAAAATTTCTATCCTCAGGTATTAAAAATTGTGAGAATTTCTGTATATCTACTCAGCAATTTTCAGAAAGATACAGATTTTATATGCTTCTTAAGATTCAGCCTAAGCAAACGTAGTATATTTATCGTATGTCGTCATGAACCATTTTGTAAAACTAGTGTTTTCACGGCACTTAAAAAACTCAATCTATGATTTTATAATCTATAAACATACATAATATAATTTATGGACCTATTGTTTGGCGTGAAGTTTAGAGGTAAGCCACCAGACAAATTATTTGCTGCTAACGATATTTAAAAAAAGGATATTATGGATTTGACTATATCTTTTCTGTGAAATAAGAATCACTAAATATATGGAAATTTTACAGAATAAGATATACAGTATTAAATAAAAATCGCATGTTCGGTAGCACAGCATTTCCAGAAATGTGGTATAATGGGACTCATCTAAGATAAAACGACAAAGGCGATAACATGATCCATACCATTCAACTTGCGAATTTTAGAGAAATTATAGACAAATTGATTGAAAAATAGCCTTTCATTATAGATTATCTATCGGAATCACCGTCACGTCACCTTAAAATTTATAAAACCATTCAAACCGAAGGAATCCATAAACTAAGTTATTATTTTCCTCATCTTAGTGTGTCTTTCAACCACACCTGAACCCGAGCGAGTTTTCTTATTTATTTAAATCGATATTAACCGGTACCTTAAAGTTCCACGAAATGATAATCACCTCACCGTGCCACTATTATTTTCTGTGACGATAAGAAGAATGGACTCGATTCGACCTTTTTATTTTCTCTCTCTCTCGAAAGAATTATCAGTCCTCCATATCGTCCATCTTTACGTCCTAACCGATATCCCCGCTCTCACCCCTCTCTCTTGCCTCCTTCCCCTTCCCTACCTAACTCCTTTCATTCCGCACCATTTCACCGTTCTAAAAACTATTAAGCCAACGTCTTTGGGTATATATGTACGAGTATATATTATCTTTTAACCACTCCTCCCTACATTTCCCCTCTCTTCTTCTTCTCTCCCCCTTTATCTTTCTCGACCTCATATTCTTCACTTTCTTCTCCATCTTAACCGGATTATGGTTTCAACTCTTCTTCCACTTCATCCTTTCCCGAAGTCCCCTTTACCTCTCAAGGGAACTATAGCCGAAGAACTTGAGAAGGAAATGAATTAAGTGTTGGAAGATACCTTTCTCCATCCAACTCCCGACTTAATTAATGTTTGTGGAGGGTAAGTTTTATTAACGTTTTCTTTTTTTTTATTTTGGCGGATAGGAAGGAAAGGGGAAGTGGATGAAGGAGGAGACCGAAGTCGAGGGTGTGAATAAAAAGGGAAAATTTATTGCTTTTTACTTTCTTTTTCTTCTTCTTTAGGCCGTGTTTCGGTTTCAGATTAGAGCATAGAAATATCGATCTCCTCTTGTAACTTCGTATTACAAAGGGGAATCGGAAAGCTTCGGTTGGACATTATTTTTTTTTAGGGGAAAAGTTTTAAAGAATCGCACCGTTGGATGAAAAGGGGTTTCTTCACAATGTTACAAGTGTATGTAATGGAAGTCTTGTTTTTAAAAAATCTTCAATATATTATTTTATACAGATGAGTGCTCTTTGTACCAGGAGATGATTAAGTTTCAGCTCTAAAATTCTAACCAATCACTTATTAGCGGCTTTAGAAAACTCCGCTTATCCGTTCGGTTTTTCCGTCCGTCTGTCTGTCTGACGCTCAAACTTTCGAAACGAAAGCAGATAGATACTTTATATTTCCGCCAATCGATTCATCATTCTGTCTCGTGTACGATTTCGCAGTTTTTCCATATGTCTGTCTAAAGTTAAAATAAGAAACGCCATTTACTGTCTACTTTAGCAGCTCTATCCGTATTTGTTTATAATAAATCTACATCTATGAATCGTCCAAGATTAAGTAGGTGATAATATGGTCAGCTATTAATAGGATTTTCTAGAAATACTTGGCGGTGTTGAGTGATTATTGAGAGATGAATCTATACCCTCTACGGAATATAAAGATGATTGTATGAGAAGGAATTATTAAACTTCGATTACGGTTGGAATACCTTATAGTACTTAGATAACTTTTATATCCTTTTAATATTTGGAAATTGTATTTGCATGCCGGGTAACTTGTATACAATCTAGTTTTATTGAACCTCTACAGGAGACGGAAACTTTCTAGTCTGAATGTGCTTGTATGCTTTTCTCAACATTTATACCTTCGGATATATACACACTATATAAAAAGTTGTTTCTTTAGTATTTCTTGGAAATCAATAGGGATGGCTTAAATGTATTAATGTTTAAACCAGAATTTCATAATTAAGCTAGTAAATTTACGTATTAAATATACTCACGACCACGACAGGGTTCGGACCAAAAATGTCATTGACGATAATTATTCTTGAGGAAGCTGATGTCGAGGGCAATCGTATTCATTACTCTGTATATACTGGACACATCAGTTTGTAGATTTATAAATAATTTCTGCAGAAAACAATGTCCTGTCACGACATTACCTGCAATCTTCGGGTCCTAATGTCGACGCCTTATCCATTAGGCCGCGTGGTCACGGTTTAGGTTAGCTAAGTAAGAATAACAAACATTTTATGAAAGCTTTTTACCAATTCCTGATAAAGTTCTAATACCAACAGGCATGCAGTGGTGTAGTGCGGATTGCGTGTATATACGGGGCGAGCCAAAACGACTGGTTAGCGCCTTTCATTTACTGATAGAGAATTCCTACAGGATTATTGTGTTGTCCGATATATGAAAGATAATAATTGGAGATGAAAATGGTTGGGTTAATGGACCACGTGGCCTAATGGATAAGGCGTCGGACTTCGGATCCGAAGATTGCAGGTTCGAATCCTGTTGTAGTCGCATCGGATGATTTTCCCCACTTAAACCACAATTTTTCCTCAGGTTGATAATTAGTTGCGTGCATAATACTTTAGTATAGTTACTGAGTTCGCTTTACGGATAAAATACAATCGAGACAGATGTCTCACTGATAGACAGAGTAATGTTAAAGAAGCATGATAACCATTTCGGCTACGAAGAAGCCGTCATTAGTGCCGATTATCCTATAGTATTCTGATCAATAATTGTGAAAATTCTAACATTAAATTTATTTTATTAAAGAGAAATTATATTAGAGAAATTGTTGGATGCTATTAGCGGTGCTTTTGCTAACCTTTTAATCAGTTTGATTTCAGCCGTCAGACGCTGTTGTTTTTTAATGCGCCTTATTTTATAAAGATTTATTTTTTGCTATTTTATGAACATGGTCTTTGCTCTTATAAAAATGCCTCTCCCGGAAAATACCCCGATATACGTATGCTTATATCCTCGTCATGGTTGGACTTTGGATGCAAATTATTTTCAATCTTTTAATCATTTGGTAGTCCGTTTATGATTTAGTCTTGTCTTCGGGGGATGGTGGTTGTTTGGAATTCGCCTTAAAGCAATGATTCCTAACCTTCTTCAGCCCTACGCCTGCTTTTGCCGAAAGATATTGTGTTAGATACTGTTAATCCTGAGCCACTCTGACGGTCGCCTACGTCTTATACTGTCTCCGTCTAATATCATACCCTACAATTCTATCAATTTGTATTATTATATGTACTATACAATTAAAACTTTTTAGCTTTCGTAGCACATCTATACTCAACTATTATGAAACATTAGTGTAAGTGCCCATCAAAAATGACCGGATGATCGATTATTCTGAAATAAAATTGAGGCAGTCTTCTTTGACCTGAAATCATACCTCCTGCTGAGAGATCCGAGCGAAGGTACGAAACCCCCGCCGCGAGTATCTATTGTGCTTCAAAAGCTGACCTTAGTCCCCTCTTGCCAGGTGTATTTCTGTGTTTCACAGCGTGGCAGAGGGAGTGACAAAAGGACAAAGGAACAGAATAAGGCTTTTATATATTACCGATACATTAAAACGTTTTTTAATTATATCATAATGCTGTCCTGGAAATTTCATCAAATTCGGTTCAGTCGTTTGCGTGATATTAAGCTTCAAAGAGCGTTACACAAAACGTTTTCTAAGGCTTTTATTTATATGATAACGCCAATTTCTTAAATTGCCACATGTAATCCCCTCGATGTTCAGCACCCACCGCATAATTCCCTAACTGCCTTTGGGGAGCAGTGCCACCCAAGTTGGGAATCACTGCCCTAGAAGAAAGGGAAAGTCGATAAAACCTTCCTGGGAGTTCATTAACTCCACCAAATGAAATATACAGTGTTAAATTAG
Source organism: Uropetala carovei (assembly GCA_036926305.1). Classification (NCBI taxonomy): domain Eukaryota; kingdom Metazoa; phylum Arthropoda; class Insecta; order Odonata; family Petaluridae; genus Uropetala; species Uropetala carovei. Next base: position 2,006,638 of record JAXCHB010000043.1, read on the forward strand.
TACGAAAAAAAGGTGCTAAAGAGGTAAAAACAATTAGCACGACCATTGCGTGATTCAAACCTGCAGTCTTCGGATACGAAGTCCGACGCCTTATCCATTAGGTCACGTGATCATATTAACTACGGATATTAACTCTCATTAATTGTGCCTTTATTCAATCCTTAAATATTGGTCTTTAATTTTACGTTAGGGCATCTACATTAAGTGGGGTATCATTGTTTATTCATATTATAAATCAGAGTTGGGAAGATTCTAACTTAATCCTTAAATATTGGTCTTTAATTTTACGTTAGGGCATCTACATTAAGTGGGGTATCATTGTTTATTCATATTATAAATCAGAGTTGGGAAGATTCTAACTCTTAAATGAAAGACGAAAGACAATAAATATTAATTATATTTGTATGAAAGATGTTCCGTGTTCGTGGATTTTAGACTCACAATCAGTGATTTATTAATCGGAAACTAGCATTCCGGTCACATTTATGTTTCTGACGTTTCGCTCGCGTTCGCACAATCATCTGAATTTAATCTTAAAAATAATACACCTTCTCTTTCCAGATTATCCTTAGTTTATTTCTTGTCGAAGTATGTCTTGTTTCCTCTCTTTATGCATCACATCTGTATTAATGATTTTGATATAAAAGATATTATCTGAGGAGCATATTTGCAATGCATCAACAGATCAACTTCACGTTTGTTTCTTTACAGTTACCTGATTATGTATTTAAATGACAGATATAAATAGATGTAAATAAATGATGTTGCTACAATTTCCTATTTACCGTTTGAATTGAAAATTAATAAAAATATATGAGCAATGAACTTAATCGCACCGGGTTGTTTGGACTTTGTAGTGCAGTGAAACCTCACTATAACGAATTTCTCTTGCCGAAAATTTCATTCAAACGAGACCATTCTCAGCCCTTGACCGACTTACTATTTTGGCACTATTTTGCCAATGCCCACAAGTTTGTTACCTCCAGTGATGTGGATGTTTACCAGTATTTCGTTGGTAATAATTTTGTAAACATTTATTCATATAAATAATTGGCCTCCTAAACAAAATATTGATCAGCATTCGGTATAACAAACTTTTTGTAACGCGTAATTTATTTAACCATCCCCAGAAGTTCCATATCTACAATGATATATAGCTGCTTCTTACATTAAATATAAAAGCATTCTCTGAAACGTTGGTTTTGATTTTTTTGCTTATCGATCCATCCCCTGTGCTCTCTCCTGTAATTTCCCATTTCGGAACTGCTTTCACTTCTTCTTTCCATCATTCAACTTTTCCCATTTTCAGCTTTCCTTTCGCTTCGCCTATTTATTTTCTTGTTATTCTTCGATCCATTTTACGCTCCTCTCCTGTTTTGCCAAACTTTCCTGCCGTTTGTTTGATATCGCTCCGGGCGTCCAACCTATTTTCTATAAATTTCTTTTCTACTTCGTTTCCAAACTCTCTATTTCTCTCCACGTTCACTCTTTCTTTTCCCTTTCCTAAACATTTCTTTCGAATCGTATATCCCTTGGACGTTTGAGTCTTTCAATCTTCTCTTTCGATTGGGTTTCTAGTCTGTTTTTTTCCGTCTCGTGGTTTTTTTTGTCAGACATTATTTCTTCCGAAAGTTGCCTTCGTGGTTCACCTCTTTCTTCAAAGCTTTTACATTTATTTATGCTTCGATTTGCCGCACTAATTTCTCTAGGTTCCTCTGTTCTTTTGGCGCCTTTTATTTCCGCATCTCGGAATGTTTTTTCTCACAGCACGATGCCACCACATCCGTTACAATCTTACCTTTTTACTGAGGAATCGGTGTTTTGCACGCACGCATGTTTTGATATACTACTTGTATTCAAATTCGTATCCGAAGAGTACAGGTTCGAATCCTGTCGTGGTCGTACGGAATTTTAATGCGTAAATTATGATGATCGGGTTAAAAACGTTAATACGTTCAAGCCATCACTATTAATTTTAGGGAAATATAAAAGAAACATTTCTTTATTCCCTTTCTTAACGATGGACTGTGCTTATGTGTAATACTCTCTAACATTTTGATTGTATAACAACCCTTATGCTGTCGTAATTAATTAGGGCATGCTACATTGCCTCCAACGTTACCTCCAATGATTTCTTAGAAATGTTTATGTAATGTGGTCTCTAAAATGTGACACACCTCGACTACTATTGCTATTATTCCCAGTTATCCGTGATGCAGAGCTGTCGTTAACGAGTGCTATTAATGAAACTAGTTAGAACTGGTAGAAATTTTTTGGTTCGATCCGCGTATATACGCATCCCACACTACACGACTGCAGGTTAGTATTAGGACAGTTTCAGGCGCTGGTGAGCGTTTTCATAAATTGTTTATGCCATCCTTACAGGAAAACTTTACCGTGACCACGTGGCCTAATGGATAAGGCGTCGGACTTCGGATCCGAAGATTGCAGGTTCGAGTCCTGTCGTGGTCGACGAATTTATTTTTGCGGAAATGATTGATATATCTAAAAAGAAAACAAATGTTAACGATGCACTTCAGAACTTAACATGAAATACACTAAGACGGGATGATTCTATTTTTCTTGGGAGAAAATCGACGGACATTAAGTTTTACATGGTAACGACCTTCAACTATAGCGAAAATTAGATTATTTATTATTCAGTAAGAACAATTATAATAGTCATTGTTATAGCTACGAACACTTCACAAGTTGATCAAATGGAAAGGTTTATAAACTGCAGTTGTATCTCACTAATCCGGAATTATGTGATCAGGAAATACGATTTTTCCGCTGTTTATTCTTCCAAAATCTTGAGGAATAATTTTAAGATGTTGAAAATAACCATATAACGTAAAGAAAATCCGTTTCATCAAGACAAACAAAGATACAATTATGGATTAGCGTGTACAGTAACAGTTCTATCATCACGTAATAACCACCAGAGGTTCGGAAATTTCTGTAGTCCGGAACGCATCCGGCATTAGAGAGTTTCAACCGCATTCGCGAATGTTTACGTAATAAGCGGAATAGAAGCGGCTTGGATAAAGATACCGGTTTTCGTTCCAAATATAAATTACTACTCAAGATACCTCCTGGTATCGGTTAAATAATCTTTACAACGACTACAGGATATGGCCAATGTAGGAAAAGGTGGAAATTTGATTAAAACATAATAAAAAATGAACCAGCAAAGCCGTTTCGCCCGATAAATGAATGACAATTCCATCGATAATTCTACCACTCTCCCTCACGGTTCCCTTTCGCCGCTTAGTGGAAAAGTACCGAATAAAAAATTTTTATCGTTCCGAAGGAAACGGATCTCCCGAATGAAAAATACAAGGCTAGGTAAAGAGACCTCCCATTTTCCCGACACGGAAGGTCGTGAAACGTTCGGTCAATATATCGACTACTTCTCGAATGGATTCGTGGAATGAAAGAGGGAGAAGTTTTGTTACGGGCAATCAAACGAAACATTTTTCCCCGGCCGGAGATGGAGAAAGTAATGGGGAAAAAAGAGAGAGAGAGAGAGATGCGTCGCCATTAGACGGCGATTCGACGTCGCTAGGATTTTTGATGACGTGGATATCCGAAATGAGGATGTAATGAGGAGGACGAGAATGAATGGACGCAGTCATTTATTCCATTTTTCTTGGTTCGTTAAATCCGAATCCCTGTCCTCGGATACTTTCTTTTTCCTCCCAATACTTTAAAGGAAAATTGAAGTTTTAGAGAAGGAATGCGGCTCTTTATGTGTCAAAATGTGACCCTATTGTTAATTTTTTAGCGTGTTTTAATAAAAACATCCCTTACGTAGTCGGTTTATCTGTCTGCTCGTCCGTATTTTCGGAAAATATCTCTGGAATTCTGCGAATTGAAAAAGCCAAACTTTCATGGTAGGGCGGTCCACATGAGGGATAGATATAATACAAATTTGGTGTTATTTTGCGAAGAATATGATGTAACGTTATACAGAGTAGGTCAAAAAATTTACCCGATTCAAAAATGAAATTACAGGATAACCATACAAATTGGGATTTAATAATAAAGTCAATTGATCAGAATAAAACCAAGATCTTTTTTTTTACCAGATAACCCTTTTACGAGGGTTCAAATTTTTACGACAACAGCTATAGTCAATATAAGGGGTGTAATCCTGCGAAAAGACATTCTGAAAATATGTATCAATGGAAATAAATTAGACCGACCCCTCTATTAATTGGTTTTTGTTTCACACTCACATCACAGATAATTTAGTTTGTTATTTTTAAATCGGGGAGGCTTTTAAGATCCAGCCCGTACTTTCAGCAAAGTCTTCTGTTAAATACCGCACGAGGACTTGAATTTTCCTCACAAAACAGTACTATTTTAGTGTTACTTTATGGAAAAATTACATCAGATTCGCATGTTTGTAATCACGTTAGACGATTATTTTCAGGAGGTCCGAATAAGTTAGCCTTTCTCTTTTTGTCTTGTCTTTCTATAGCGATAAAAGTCAGCCTCAGTTACACCGGAAGGCAGTCTCATTTTGTGATGATTGTGTTGAAGCTCTTCTAAGCAACACCTTCTTTTACGTTTCGCTGAAAATAAAGGAACGAACGTAGTGTACGTATTTAAGGGAACTAAAACGACCGAAAACGAATAATGCTTGGAAAATACGTTTCGGGACGGAGTAGAAACCGTTAAGAAATGTAGCTAAAACGGAGAGAGGAACGTAAAATTCGATGAGCGTTAATGCTATTATTGTAAGGTAGATGTTCATGAAATGGGCTATCGTAAAATCGTAGATCGTAAAAAAATCGTGAAACGGAGTTTAACTTCTTTGTTTTTTATGTTTAGAGATGTCTCTCTCTTTCTTTCTCGAAGAATTTTACAGTGCCCTAGGCATTGTTTCGGATTTGCCGTATCAAAGTGAATGACCTCGCGGATTCGTAATTCTCAGTTCCAAAGTTGACTCGAGGCAACCGAAGTATTATACGTGAAGTTTCGGCGTCATTTCCGACCGAAGAAAATCTGATTTTGCGAAGATAAGAGTGTGGAATTTCTTCGTCGGAGTTTTGTGTATCGGACGTTGCATTTCCCCAGTCCGGGTTTGATATTCGGGAAGCGCATATCTGGCGAGTGTGAGATAGCGTCGGTGTCAACTCGGCGACTGTGATTTTTACCCTTTGCTTTACCCCGTCGTAAGAGTGGGGATGTACAGTCCAACTTCTATAAGTCGAAAGTTTATAAATCGAATTTTCCGTAACTCGAAGTGAATTCATTTTACAGGTCAAAATCTTTTGCTCCTATAACTCGAATTTTCTATAAGTCGAATTTTTTTTGTTTCCATTGAGGTGCTCGACTTATAGAAGTTCCACTGTACTTCCAGGTTATTTGGGAAATCCTCGACGGAAAAAGTAATTCAGGATGGGAGAAGTAGATGGCGTACCACAACAAGGGTATTCCTCTTATTCTAACGGCGAATTTATATAAAAGAAGTTTTACCAAAGCAAAGGATGCGTTTGTCCAGAAATAAAGCGATGAATTCGGTGAAGAGTTTCACTGAGTGCTGATGTTTTGATTTTAGAGATGGGAAACGTAAATTTGGTAGGGCTTAAATGCGGTAAAACTTATAACGGCGGTTGATAAAATTATGATTATAACAGAAAACAAAGTCGAATGTCAATTAAAAAGGCTCAAAGTTTTATTTACGTTAAAAATCATGCTCATATTTGCGATTGTCATATAACTTCAATGAGCACATTTAAAATAGCTTAGGATTGAGATAATAGAAGACAGTTTATTTGTACTTTGAATTTGTTCATAAATTGTTTAACGATTAAAAAAACGACGATGTTTTACGTTTTATAAGGTTACATCTTAATTACAGTCATAACTCGAATTGAACGCCAATGCTTTTATATGGGAATTATCTTAAAAATGTATCCAATTGCAGTGCACAGTTTCCATCTGGGGAATTGTGTAAGGGAATTTAATGTACTCGCAAAATCACCTTTGTATAGTAATAAAGTTATAATTAGCATTTATTTTTTGAAATTCATTGAATGTTGACAGTTAACCATGGATTTTTTATGTGTTGCTTTTTTGAACTGGCGCTCTCAACTTAGGTCTGCGTCTTGTACCCATCATGTTTGACGTGCATTTAAGCTTTTTATCTTTGCTATGTTTGAGTTCTGTATTTTACGGAAAAAACTCGACGACTTCCTTAAAGCAATAGTTATATAGCGAACTATAAAAAAGACAAAATAAGGGAAAATTAGCAGTTTTTATTTAAAAAAGGAAAATAAATTTTTTTTAAACTGACATTTTCTCTAAAAACAATAAAATTACTTTTTAATAAGAATAAATATGCTTGCTGCGTTATCCTTGAGTATTGGTCCATCCCCTTAAAAAATTCGGAACAATTTTATCTCCTACGTAACTCCCAGTTATTATTAACCTTTCTTTCAATACATCTTCGAAAGAAAACGTCCGTTAAGGCCTTCTTTTAGCAGCGAAGGCAAACGACGGCTACGTTTTGAGATCCCCGCGACCGAATTCGCTGATGAAAATTATTCAAATAAAAAATCTGGGCGGAAAATTTCAAACTCCTTTTTTTAATTCAAAAGAGCGGCGCGACCTTTTAACACAGCATGAATAAATCATTTCCCTCCCTGGTTCTCTCTTTTCCTCTCGAGTATTATACTCTCCGTGTTCAGGATCTTGCTCTATCATTCCTCTGGAGAAATGTAAAAGGCAAACTTGAAGATTGTCGTGCTTTTCCGCGCAAAAAAATCTCTCCGGAAAAAGGAAAGTCGGGGGAAAATTTCGGAACGCGAACTTTACTTACTCTCTTGCGCCCAATGGAACTTAACGGAACTTACCTCAATTTTATTAAATATTTTGTCTTGCAACAAACTCCGGCGGACTATAAAAGAATTTTTTTTCTAATTTCGGGAAAGGAATTTATGAATTATTTTTGGAATGAAAGGAAAATATCCTCGATGTGTATGTGTATGATATACAATAACAGAACAGTAAAAATAAAGTATTTTAGAATACGATTAATTGGATCAAGGCAAATATTGAGCCCATAAAAAAGGTTCCAATATTTATATTAAAAGAAAAAAAAATGTCAAGCTACGTAACTTTGAAAGCTTGATATAAAAAAATCTCAAATTTGAACATCGAAATAACGAAATACCGTAATTTTTCCCTGTACAATGCGCAGCTTTTTTGCGAAAATTGACCAAAATGTTAGGGTGTGCATCATGCATGGTGACGAACATACATTTTTTCCACCTATCTATAACAGTTATTTCTGGAAACATTGTCAGCGATAAAGCATAGGTTGATTTTAGATGGAATTTCTATTAAAAATTTTGTTTTAAAAACAAAAATATAAACATTTTCTTTTACTTCCAGCCTTTATAGAAAGTTGGTTTTTAGAAGGAATAACTGAGGGGGTAAATGGTTTTTTAGATTTTTTAATATTTATTGCGCTTATTTAATCTAATCAACTTGCGTTTTGCCATAATAAAAGTTCGCAATCATCTTCACTAATATTGGCACGGGTTAAATCGATCTTATTTTTTTTTACAATTTTTAGGCGCGTATTATACATGGTGATAAGGCAATTTTTGACGTTTCACCCGCGAAAACATTATAATTGGAAAATTACCGTATTCCCCCCATGATATATGCGCTTAGTTGACCGCCGATTCGTGATACTTTCGGCAAAAGGGGAACTCTAACCGTTATCCAAATGAACTTCTCCACTCATCAGCAGCAATAGTGATTGGATACTCAAGCCGGTTGGAACTATCCTTTCTATTTTCGAGGGAAAAGTTTATATCCCTTAAAAAAAAACTGCGAAAATCCCAGCTTGAAACCAAAGTCCCTAGCGTTCGATGTTTTCTCCCACTATCACTCCCCCATTCCATCCCTTTCCCTCTCTCTCCGTGGCCTAACTTAACCCAACAGACTTTCCCTCTCCAGTCCTTAATCTATTATTCCATTCAAAGCCATGTGCCCAATGTCCTCTGCGTCCATCCTATCCAAACTTGCTTCCAATCCTCTCTTCTCTCTCTAACTCTCTTTAACGCTCTCAAATTCCCTATAACTATTCTATCTCCATCTTCCCCACAGTCCTTTGCTGTCATTTCCTATTTTTCCATCTCTTTTTTCCCAGGTTGTTCGTATTTTCACTTATCCCTCTCCCACTGTTACGTTGTCTGTCTCCTATCTCTCCCTCCCTCTTACTTCTCTCTTTCTCTTTCCAGTTCCCTTCACCTCATTTTACCACATTTCATTTTTCCCTCTAATTACTCTCTATTTGACCCTCTCACTATTCTCTTTTCTCTTCCCCCGTTTCTATTTCCCCTACCCTCATCCCGTCGCATTTTATTTCCTCTTACTCTTTTCCTCTCTCACTCCTGTCTCCGTTTCCCTCTCAATACTCTATTTCCCTCTCTCGCTCTTCTCCCCCTCTCTCGCTCATCTCTCCCTCTCACTGCCCTCTCCCGCTGTCTATTTAACTTCCACTCCTTCCGCCACACTTTATTTCTCTTTCCACCTCTCTCTCCTCTGTCTAATAAGCCGGTATCATCGATTTTTTGCAGTACGACGAGCCGGAAATTATTTATACATTACATAAAAATGGCAAGTTATATTTATATTCAACGTCTCCCCAAAAACTTTGGTTTAACCAGTTGCTCATGTCGGTTACAACGCAGCAATGGTTCTGCTTATTACGTACCTTTGAAAAAGTTCAGAACGTTTGCAGAACATTGATAATACTTAAGTAATAAAGCGTATTGTGTCTCAAATAATGCGGAATGTATTAATAAAAATTTAAGCCACGCGCTGAAAATAACACAGGAGATATTACCTAATTTCTGTGCCAAGTTTGGCTTTGTATTGCGGCAGAAGAAAGTTTTTTTTACAGTATCGAAAACGTTTGCTAATTTATATAAAGATAAATATTTCTTAAAATTTTAGCTCTTTACCTCCCTCTTCCTATTCATTTTTCTGTCGTTCGCTTGAGGACCTTTCTCTGTCCTCGTTTCGCTTTCTTCTTTACACCCTCGCTTCTTACCTCTAATTGGCCTTCTCGTTCTCACAATATCCCCATCTCTCAGGCCAACTCCTTCCATCACCTTGTTCATTGATTCTTATTTCCCAGATGTTTCCCTTCCACTCATGCTCTTGCCTTCCTTAACCGTAACTCTCAGATTTCCACGATTCCTCTTCTGTTCATTCCATCAAAAAGTCCTCTACAAACTCACTCTCTTCCTCTCTCGTTCCCTGATTCTCCTCCATTTCTCCTTTGTTCGCTTTATTTTTCGTCCGCCTCCTTCGTTATTTTCTTTCTCTCACCTCCTTCTTTAACCACCGTCCCATTTTTTTGTCGGTCTCGCAAACTCATCCCGTCCTTTTTATCGACCTTTAGCAACACGGCCGAGAGGTGGACAATTTTAAAGCGAGTCTTAACGATCGGACCAAGGACGAAACTTTTTTTAGTCGCTCTCAACGCGTGCGACGTGGAAAATGTATAAAAAACGAACCTGATGTTACGAAATCCTCCGAATGATCGGATTAAACGCGTTACGAGGATTTTTACGTGGAAACGATACGAGCGGAAGTAAGAATTGTTGCGTTGTTTCTTTTTTATAAAGGTTTTAAATTTGAGGTATATGTGATTAAATAATATTAGGATGCGCCATTTGTCGAGGCTGTAGCGGTGGATTTTTATGAATTAAAATTCGCGTTCGTTTTTTCACGACGTCGAATTTATTTAATATTTAGATTTATTCATAGAAAACGTTTCGAGTTATTCTCGACGATATTATTACATTATGACACCAAGTTATATATGCAAAGAAAAAAATTTCCTGTCTTTATTATGTTCTTATCCATTGTTATTTTGACCTGTTGATTTTAACAGGTAGGAAAAACATTCAGCGGATCCTGATTTTAAAATCTAACAGGTTTATTTGATTCTTAGAATTTGTATTATCTTGTTAGGATACCTATGAAAAGGAGGTTGTGATGTAGATCAATAAAAAATGCTAATTAGAGTATGTCCGTGGTGATGTAATCGAACCGAAAAAATATATTTCGACCACGACAGGACTCGAACCTGCAATCTTCGGATCCGAAGTCCGACGCCTTATCCATTAGGCCACGTGGTCATGTTGGGAGATTATTTGCTAAGGAAGGGTGCTTTTAACATTTTGTGAAAGCATTTACCAGCTCCTGAAACGGCCCGAATGCCAACAGTCATGCAGCCGTGTTGTGTGGGTTGCTCATATGCACGGGGAGCGCCTGAATGGCAGGATACCGTCGATAGAGTATTCGTCCCGGATTATATTATTATCCTCCTTGTAAAATCTAACAATTGTTTAAGAACTAAGAGAAAAGTTTTTTGGCTTATCCAAAAGCACCTTCCATATGATATTCCCTTACTTGTTTATTGGAGGTGGGAAAGTTGAACTACAGTTTCATAATCTGTTTTTTCGGTAGTACAGACAGTTCTCTATTTACGCGATGTACGTGTTCCTGAAAACCATCGTCTATGTCGAAATCGCGGAAATTGAATCCTATTTTGAAAATAAAAATAAAGTTACAGCATTTATATATTGAATAAATGCTCCATTAACATAAAATAATGTCGTCTCACTTGGAGAACGACGAATTTTCTTCTCATCAATTGTAATTGTTCTTACCGTCGAGTCGGGTAAATAGAACACTCACAGTGTCAAAACAAACTAAACAATTCGACAGAGTTACGCGTTGTGAGCCGCAAAACTGTTGTTGCAATCGCAAATAGTTCCGCCAGCTAATTAAAAAACTCTTGTTTGATTGCCAAATCGTGTTTTAGCAAATCTCGCTCGTGTTAATCGATTTAGTATTCCTATTATATTAAACGCGTATAAACTGAATAGCGTTAATCGAGTTAATAGAGGATTCCTGTATAAGGGTTGTTATACAAACAAAATGTTAGAGAGAAGTACAACACTTCGTTAAGAATGGAAACCAAAAAGATAATCTTTAATATTTCCTTAAACTTAATAATGATGGCTTAAACGACAGGAATCGAACCTACAATTATCGGAACCGATGTTCAACTCCTTATCCATTAGGTCTCGTGGTCTTAGAAGTTCGGTACATTAACTCTAATTAACCATGTCACTATTCATTTGTCATTAGTTCTGTTTTTTTTACCGGCGAATAATAAATCAGTATCGATTATAAATCAGAGCTGAGAGGATCCTAAATCTTAATGGAAATTTTGAATTAAGGACAAGAACCTATGTATAAAATTTCCATAGTTTTCATAAATACATATATTTGCAAAGTTCTTTATATGCATATATGCTAAAATTATATGTATTTTTATGAAAGATATTCCGCGATGGAGGCTTATAGATATCTCAGGTATTTATTAACAGGAAATAAGTATTACAATCGCATATATCTTTTTGGCGTATCGCTCATACTCGCACATTCATCTGAATTTCCTTTTAATAATAAATAATATCTCTTCTTCTCTGTTGCTATTACCAGAAGTTACACATAAATATATTATATCGTCAAGAAAGGCGGGCAAACTGGAAATAATTTTTGGTACTTCGCATATTTCGCTTTATAAAAAAAGTGGATTATATCAACAATAGAAATTAACATCAAACTTATTCTTAAAATTCTACCAGCAGCGACCTGCATCGTGTACATATTTTCAACTTAAAGAAAGAACATAATGGTTCATCTTGCGCCGCATTTTGAATAAAATTTATAAGAATGTAAAATGATATGATTTTAAAAAAATATTATAGAAGGAGCATTTTCATGTACATTTAATGAAGTTAAATCAAAATTTTTAATAGTTTTAGATTGTTATATCTAGCAAAAAAATTGAAATCGATCTTTCTAGACGAACGATCGTCGACTTTATGCGATGAAAATCGATAAGTTATCGTAACGAATGGACTTTATTTTCACGAAAAAGTATATGGGTTCCTTTTTCATTTAACGTTAAGTCTGCGGAGTAATGGCCTTCCTATTCCACGCGAATATCGTTCCAGAAGAAAAGAAGTCGAGATAAATTTGAATAGATATAAAAAAAAGGTGAAGGGGACTTTTGAATACAATTGGATTCATCCCTAATGAGGTATATAAAAAAAGTAATTTAGGATATAAATCGCAAAACCCCCTCCTTCACCAATTCATGGCATCGCGTGAATGATTTCGCGTAGGCACCTCGTAAGAGAGGATCTTTTTCAGGCGAATTCGCAAGGGAATATAAAAAAAGAAAATTGATCAAACGACCGTAGCAATCTGACTTTTCCGGCCGAAGGTCGCGCCACGGTGCGATCGCATCCGTAGATCGACTTAGGTGATTTTTTTCGACTTTCATCATTTGATCTCGAATTTTTCCCGTTATCGAAGGGAGAGGGAGATCTTTTTTTTTTTTTAGCTGTATCGGAACCAGATGACCTTTCCGGGAATTGTATTTATTTTATTTCTTCAGCTGGTCGCGTTACGATATAGCGTTGATAAATTGTGGGATCTATCAAGAGGTCGTAAGAGGTGTAACTGCAAAGGTCTCTTTCTTTCCCTCTCTCTTCCTTCCTCATCGGTTCTCTTTCTTAAGCGGTTCGAAGCCTTCTTTTTTTCGTCGTCCTCGCCGAGGTCTTTCTCCCGTTCGTTTTCGGTATCAATAGCACTTCAGAAGGGTTTCGGAACGTAAAGACGGCGTTGGGAAGGGAATTCTGGGGGTCGGGGGAGACTTAGCAGCCGATGCTTCGGACGGAAGTGGTTCGTTCGAATGATCTACGAGAAAGTAATAAATTTTCGCCAGGACTAAACAAACTTTTGCGTTGAGAAGGGTCGATTGGTTTGGGGAAAATAAGGGAGAAAGCCTATTGTTCGTCCGGTAGACATGCTTAGGTGGTTATATGTAAGTATGTATGTGTATATCAGTAAAGTGGCATATACAAACAAATTTTTTCCCCAACTTATGTTCTTTCGCTCAATAACTACAACAATTCTAGAATTTACGATCAAACTTTGAAAGCAAAATATCCACTTTTGTTCATGTAATTTTACACTCATGCTTATTCCTCGACTCTCATATAAGTAAATCGGTAAGCAATGAAACAAAAAATCCAATCAAATGACTATAACCGCGTAAAACACTATCATTCGCTTTCCAGTAAATGTTTGCAAGCTGTACACTAAACTGGTATTACGAAATTTCCAACTTTTGATTTGTTTAAAAGTTTTACGGATCGAGGACTTTTCCGATGTATATTGATAAACAGGTCTTCTGGCCGTAGATGACGTAGCTTTATTAATGTCTTGGAGTTACGAGGTGATTTGGTTGGTTGTGAGCGACAAATTCCATATTTTTTTAAAAAATCGCGCCTCAACAAATTATTCTAATCTTCGGATATTTTATTGAAATTATCAGAATATTGAATGAGTATGTATAGTTCCAGAAAATCTTGTATAATATTCATTCCTTAGTAGTCGTTCGACTTTCCCGTAAAATAAAGAAATAAAATTATACAATCGATGTTAGAGCCTATTATTATATAACATAATAATCTTGGAGGATCAGCCCAGTTTTTTATAAGCTGCAAAAAAATATTTAAATGAACGAAACGAATTGTTCCTAGGCATAAATTTACCCGTTTCCGCGTAAAAAAAACTTAGCTTAGGGAGGAGGGATGAGAATCGCCGAACATAACACTACTTCAAAGAGTTCTTCCGGAACACCATGCTCCATTGTCCGAAAAAGAACGTGTGTGTGTGAGTCACCGAGAGTGGTGGAGGAGGGGAGGGGGAGGGGGGATAGTTCGCCAAACCGCCGCTTGGCGTCTCGCTGCCTACCCTCTTTCTACTCGATGCTTATATTATTCAGACCTTTTTGAATTTTTTTCCGTGCATGAATGTAAGCATATTAAGATAGAAGATGATTGAGTTAACAAGGTTTGATAAGGAAACATTGACGAAAGGAAAACTCCGACCGATGGATTCGCGCATCGCCTACGCTTCAATAGTTTTAAAATTTGTAGCGAGTGATTCTCGTCAAGGTGCCGAAATGGAGGCCGGACCTGGCTCCTATAATTAATTTTAGGGGCTAGTTTAAAATCCCTAAAAATAAAAGGCTCGGAGAATATAGAATTGAGCTCTGTAGTGTGGGTGTGTACGAAATAGGTTATAGTCCTCAGAAGTGTGGTCACGAGGCCTTCATTCTTGGAAGTGTTTCGATTAATGACTCCGTTACAGGTTAATCGAAATTTTGGCTTTAGTTAAGATGCAAGTTAAGCTAATTTGATGCATTAGAGTTGCTTATAAACCCTCGTCTGCGCAAATATTTGTTCCAGAGCAATGATTCCACTGGCAATATTCAATTTAAAACTATCTGTATAATGCGAAAATATTATTTCATGATATGTATTTTATTAAACTTTATTCTTATTCGTAATTTCATCGTTATTTGATTAAAAAAATCGTTTTCGTTCAAACCAACTAGTGAAATGATAAATTTAATGACTTGCTTTTTTTATTTAAATAAAGTTAAATAAAGGCGTCTTTTAGTCTGAATCTGCGCAATGTAACACTTTTATGAGCGTCTAAATTCACCCGATTCAACTGAATCCTCCATTTTCAGGAAAACGTAGCTCTTCTGTAGGGGGCAAGGTATTACGTTGTATGCTCTGAGTCATTTTTGGAATAATCTGCTCTGGGTACGAAAACAGCAATTCATGTAGTGAGATACACCTCCAAACGTACGTTAAGTTCTTAAAAGTGTTAAATTGATTTTTAAAATGTTTTTATCATGATAATGGGGTGTAGCAACACAGTTTCCTCTAAATTGTTTAAATTAATGTATTAGGGATCAATATATTCGGACATACATTTTTTATCGTTTCATATATTTTATAGGATCACTTCCATGGTGTACTATATCGTAGATTATATGTGCTGATTTTTTTTACATATTTCACCGGGTAATAACTAATCTCAACTTTTTTTTGCAGGTTAAAGTCAACTCCTTGAAGAAAAAACAGCAGCGACGAAAGGATAGTTACTCCGTTGGTTACCAATTGGATGACGGCCATGAATTGCTGAGGATGGTCGATCCGACTACATGGAAAACATGAGTAAAAACGATTTAATTGATATTTATTCTCACTGTAAGGTAGTAAATCTGCAGAGAACATGTCGCCTTTTTACTTTTCAAGAAACTTTATAATTTGTTAAACCGCAGAATATGTTTTGAGAAAGGAAAATGCTGTCGACTCGCATTATATGAGAGTATTATTGGCACTTTTTCTTTGAACAAGTTTTGAAAGAAATGATATAGTGCACCTAAGGGAAATAGCGTTCTGAAGTTCTTTTCTTCATTATAAATAATTCATTTCTTCCTATTTAAAAGTACTGCATGCACACGTAAAGAAATTAAACGTATTTTTGTGAGATTGTTTATGTTAGCAACATTGATGAAGTAACCATGGAAAAAATTTTCGAAGTTCATCTCGAATTAAGACATTTTTGTATGATTTTCTTGATAACGGCTACTCCTACGATAAAAATGTATAGGAAAGGAATTATTCTAATTTATTAGTTCTACAATTTTGATTTGAAAAGTATTTTAATGTGACTTATACTTTACGGGATATGACGAAAAGTTCATTTTTGTCACCAGTAAAGTGGTACCCCTGATTAGCTTACATGATTCGTTTATGCGATTTTCATATTATCTTCGACTGTAAGTCCTCAGTATAAAGTTTCATGAAAATCCGTTCGGTAGAAGCCGAGAACGAACATGCGGACGGACAGACGGACGGACAAACCAACGGTAATAGCGCTCATACTGGAAGCGAAACGCTCCTAAAAATCACTCGTAGTCGATATGTCTGTTCGTTTGGGTAATATCTCGTAAGTCTTGCACTTTTGAAAATCCAATGTTTAAGAATAGAATGATTTATTTAAGAGCTAAACAATGTAAAATTGTGGTGGATCTATGTACTTACATCTGCTGGGGAGTAATCGGTATTTACATAAGAACTTATCTAATAACTCAAGGGGGGAAGGAGAGCTTAATTCATTAAATATTTTCCCGTAAGTTGACACGTAATTTTCGATTTTTCACAGTGCAAGATTTTCTTCCTTCATTCATCTAGATAGGTAAATGCGGAGCGATTTTCTTCATTTTTGCTTTATTTTACGGTTAAAACTATGTATAATCTTATTCTTGCGATGGTTATATGTTACACGGTCGAAATGTTAGATTCACTAAATCCGTTGAAATTTGACGGGAACTTTTGCTAGTCATATTATAAAATTTTCGGAATATTGAAGGTGACTCATGATAATTTTACATTAGCATACATATTTTATAACCAGTAACAAGAGCTTAAAAATTGAATATTTATTGTATTTTCAATGTAAAGTTAATTGAAATTGTACAGTAATTTATCAGGAATGTAACTACCGATAATTTTTCTTGAGAACGGTAATGTCGAGAGTATAGATATTCATTATTCTAGGAGAAAACCATGTGCTGGTAACAACGTATTTTAGGATATCACTTTCGACAATACTCATCTAAATTTTTAGGAGATTAAAGGAAATCGGTAATGTATTCGGTGTGTCTGTCATTATGTGGGGAATACCGATATACCGATGGCATCCGTAAACTGTGAGTAATGAAGAACTACCATCTGCCTTCAGCCATTAATTCTCCCTCGGCGAAATAGCCTCTACCCCGACCAAAAACCACGTCATCCACACACTTGGCCCCATCCTCCCCATCAGCCCTATCCCCCACCCTCTAGGCCCCATCTCCCTATCTCTCGGCCATATCCCCGACTCCCTCGTCCCCATCCTCCACTCCCAAGGCCCCATCCTAAACTCCCTCGGCCCCATCCCCCTCGGGCCCACCCCCTCGGACCCATCCCCCTCGTCCCCATCCCCCTCGGCCCCATTACACCCGGCCCCATACCCCTCGGCCCCATACCCTCGGCCCCATACCCTCGGCCCCATACCCTCGACCCCATACCCTCGACCCCATACCCTCGACCCCAACCCCCTCGGCCCCATCCCCCAAGGCCCCATTCCCCTCAGTCCGATCACCCTCCACTCGATCCCCCTCCGCCCTTCTCCTTCGGCCCCATCCCCCTCCAATCTTCCTCGGCTTACCCCCCTCGGCCACATCCCTCTCGGACCCGGCCCCATCTACCTCGACCCCGTCCCCATCGGCCCCGTCCCACTTGGCCCCGTCCCACTCGGCCCCCGGCCCCCTCGAACCACGTCCCCCTCGAATCCCGTCCCTCTCGAACCCCGTCCCCCTCGATCCCAGCCCCATCTACCCCCGTTCCTCTCGGACCCGTCCCGCTCGGCCTCGTCCCCCTCGAACCCCGTCCCCCTCAACCCCCGTTCCCCTCGGCCCCGTCCCCCTACAACCCCGTCCCCCTTGACCCCGTTCCTCTCGGACCCGTCCACTTCGAACCCCGTCCCACGCGGCCCCCGTCCCACTCGGTCCCCGTCCCACTCGGTCCCCGTCCCACTCTGCCCGGTCCCAATCGGCACCGTCCCACTCGGTCCCGTCCCCCTCTGCCCCATCTACCTCGACCCAGTCCCCATCGGCCCCGTCCCGCTTGGCCCCGTCCCGCTCGGCACCCGTCCCCCTCGAACCACGTCCCCCTCGAATCCAGTCCCTCTCGAACCCCGTCCCCCTCGATCCCAGCCCCATCTACCCCCGTTCCTCTCGGACCCGTCCCGCTCGGCGTCGTCCCCCTCGAACCCCGTCCCCCTCAACCCCCGTTCCCCTCGCACCCGTCCCCCTCGGCCCCGTCCCCCTACAACCCCGTCCCCCTCGACCCCGTTCCTCTCGAACCCGTCCCACTCGGTCCCCGTCCCACTCGGTCCCGTCCCCCTCTGCCCCGTCCCCTTCAAACCCCGTCCGCCTCATACCCCGTCCCACTCGAACCCCGTCCCCCTCGAACCTTGTCCCCCACCAACTCCGTCCCCCTCAAACCCCGTACCACTAGGCCCCCGTCCACCTCGCCCCTCGTCCCCCTCGAACCCCGTACCACTCGGCCCCCGTCCCCTCGGCCCCCGTCCCCTCGGCCCCCGACCCCTCGGCCCCCGTCTCTCTCGGCCCCCGTCTCTCTCGGCCCCCGTCTCTCTCGGCCCCCGTCTCCCTCGGCCCCGTCCCCCTCTACCCCGTCCCCAACGACCCCCGTTCCTCTCGGACCCATCCCCCTTGAACCCCGTCCCCTTCCAACCCCGTCCACCTCGGCCCCCGTCCCCTTCGGCCCCCGTCCCCTTCGGCGCCCGTCCCCTTCGGCGCCCGTCCCCTTCGGCCCCCGTCCCCTTCGGCCCCCGTCCCCTTCGGTCCCCGTCCCCTTCGGCCCCCGTCCCTCTCGGACCCCGTTCCAAGCGGCCCCGTCCCACGCGGCAACCTTCCCACGCGACCCCCGTCCCACGCGGCCCCCGTCCCACGCGGTCCACTCCCACTCGGACCCCGTCCCACTCGGCCCCCGTCCCTCTCTGCGCCGTCACCCTCCAACCCCGCCCCCCACGACCCCCGTTCCTCGCGGACCCGTCCCCCTCGGCCTAGTCCCCCTCGAACCCCGTCCACCTCAGCCCCCGTTCCCCTCGGACCCGTCCCCCTCGGCTCCGACGCCCTGCAACCCCGTCCCCCTCGACCCCGTTCCTCTCGGACCCGTCCCCCTCGGCACCGTCCACCTCGGCCTCGTCCCGCTCGGCCCCCGTCCCACTCAGACCCCGTCCCACGCGGACCCCGTCCAACTCGGTCCCCGTCCCACTCGGTCCCCGTCCCAATCGACCCCGTACCACTCGGTCCCGTCCCCCTCTGCCGTGTCCCCTTCCAACCCTGTCCCCTTCCAACCCCGTCCCCTTCGACCACCGTTCCTCTCGGACCCGTCCCTTCGGCCCCTCCCCCTCGGTCCCGTCCTCCTCGGCCCCGTCCCCCTCGGCCTCGTCCCCCTCCAACCCCGTCCCCCTCGACCTCCGTTCCTCTCGGACACGTTCCCCTCGAACCCGTCCCCTTCGGCCCCGTCCCCATCGGCCACGTCCCCTTCGGCCCCGTCCCCCTCGAACCTCGTACCACTCGGCCCCCGTCCACATCGGCCCCCGTCCCCCTCGGCCCCAGTCTCACGCGGCCCCCGTCCCACGCGGCCCCCGTCCTCTCGGCCCCCGACCCCTCGGCCCCCGTCTCCCTCGGCCCCGTCCCCCTCTACCCCGCCCCAACGACCCCCGTTCCTCTCGGACCCATCCCCCTTGAACCTCGTCCCCCTCGAACCCCGTCCCCTTCCAACCCCGTCCACCTCGGCCCCCGTCCCCTTCGGCCCCCCACCCCTTTGGCCCCCGTCCCCTTCGGCCCCCGTCCCCTTCGGCCCCCGTCCCCTTCGGCTCCCGTCCCACTCGGACGCCGTTCCAAGCGGTCCCGTCCCACACGGCAACCTTCCCACGCGGCCCCCGTCCCACGCGGTCCATTCCCACTCGGTCCCCGTCCCACTCGGCCCCCGTCCCCCTCTGCGCCGTCTCCCTCCAACCCCGCCCCCCACGACCCCCGTTCCTCGCGGACCCGTCCCCCTCGGCCTAGTCCCCCTCGAACCCCGTCCACCTCAGCCCCCGTTCCCCTCGGACCCGTCCCCCTCGGCTCCGACGCCCTGCAACCCCGTCCCCCTCGACCCCGTTCCTCACGGACCCGTCCCCCTCGGCACCGTCCCGCTCGGCCCCCGTCCCACTCAGACCCCGTCCCACGCGGACCCCGTCCAACTCGGTCCCCGTCCCAATCGGCCCCGTCCCACTCGGTCCCGTCCCCCTCTGCCCTGTCCCCTTCCAACCCTGTCCCCTTCCAACCCCGTCCCCTTCCAACCCCGTCCCCTTCGACCACCGTTCCTCTCGGACCCGTCCCTTCGGCCCCTCCCCCTCGGTCCCGTCCTCCTCGGCCCCTTCCCCCTCTGCCCCGTCCCCCTCCAACCCCGTCCCCCTCGACCCCCGTTGCTCTCGGACACGTTCCCCTCGAACCCGTCCCCTTCGGCCCCGTCCCCTTCGGCCACGTCCCCTTCGGCCACGTCCCCTTCGGCCCCGTCCCCCTCGAACCTCGTACCACTCGGCCCCCGTCCACATCGGCCCCCGTTCCCCTCGGCCCCAGTCTCACGCGGCCCCCGTCCCACGCGGCCCCCGTCCCACTCGGCCCCCGTCCCACTCGGCCCCCGTCCCACTCGGCGCCCGTCCCACTCGGCCCCCGTCCCACTCGGCCCCCGTCCCACTCGGCCCCCGTCCCCCTCGGCCCCGTCCCCCTCCAACCCCGTCCCCATCCAACCCCGTCCCCCTCGACCCCCTTTCCTCTCGGCCCCGTCCCCTTCGGCCCCGTCCACCTCGGCCTCGTCCCCCTCGAACCCCGTCCCCCTCCAACCCCGTCCCCCTCGAACCCCGTACCTCTAGGCCCCCGTCCACCTCGGCCCCCGTCCCCCTCGAACCCCGTACCACTCGGCCCCCGTCCCCTCGGCCCCCGTCCCACTCGGCCCCGTCCCCCTCCAACCCCGTACCCCACGACCCCGTCCCCGTCCCCCTCCAACCCCTCCCCCCTCGACCCCCTTTCCTCTCGGACCCATCCCCCTCGGCCCCGTCCACCTCGGCCTCGTCCCCCTTGAACCCCTTCCCCTTCCAACCCCGTCCCCCTCCAACACCGCCCCCTCGACCCCTTTCCTCTCGGACCCGTCCACCTCGTCCCCCGTCCCATTCGGCCCCCGTCCCACACGGCCCCCGTCCCCCTCGGCCCCCGTCCCCCTCGGCCCCTGTCCCACGCGGACTCCCTCCCACACGGCCCCCGTCCTACTCGGTCCCCGTCCCATTCGGTCCCCGTCCCACTCGGTCTCCGTCCCACTCAGCCCCCGTCTCCTTCGGCCCCCGTCTCCCTCGGCCACATTCCCCTCGGCCCCATTCTCCTCGGTCCGATCACCCTCCACCCGACCCCCCTCCGTCCCACTCGGCCCCCGTCTCCCTGGGCCTCGTCCCCCACTCCCTCGGCCCCGTCCCCCACTCCGTCGGCCCCGTCCCCCACTCCCTCGGCCCCGTCCCCCACTCCCTCGGCCCCGTCTCCCACTCCCTCGGCCCCGTCCCCCACTCCCTCGGCCCCGTCCCCCACTCCCTCGGCCCCGTCCCCCACTCTCTCGGCCCCGTCCCCCACTCT
Source organism: Uropetala carovei (assembly GCA_036926305.1). Classification (NCBI taxonomy): domain Eukaryota; kingdom Metazoa; phylum Arthropoda; class Insecta; order Odonata; family Petaluridae; genus Uropetala; species Uropetala carovei. The sequence goes on from JAXCHB010000043.1 coordinate 2,027,861, forward strand.
CTCGGCCCCGTCCCCCACTCCCTCGGCCCCGTCCCCCACTCCCTCGGCCCCGTCCCCCACTCCCTCGGCCACGTTCCCCACTCCCTCGGCCCCGTCTCACACTCTCTCGGCCATATCACCCACTCCCTCCGCTAAATCACCCTCCCCCTCCTCCCAATCACCCTCACCCCAGCCACCTCCCCCTCGGTCCCTTAGGCTCTCTCTCTTTCACTCCATCCGACTCTCTCACGGCCCCATCCCCCTACCACTCGGCCCCATCCCCTTCTTCCTCGGCCCTATCTCCTTCTTCCTTGGCCCCATCCACCACTCTTTCGTTCCCGTCCCCCCTCCCTCGGCTCCAACCACCTCCTCTCTCGCGACCTCATCCAACTTCCCCATTCCCCTCCGCTCGGCCCGATCGCCCACTCCCTCGGCTCCATCCACTGTCTCTCGGTTCCATCCCGTATTCCCTAGGCCTCATCACCCGTTCTCTCGGCTCTGTCGCCCAGTACCATGGCCACATTCTTGGTCCCGTCTCCCATTCCTTTGGCCCCATCCCCAATTCCCTCGGCCGCATCTCCAGTTCTCTCGGTCCCATAATCCACACCCATGGCACCGTCCGCCTCTCCCACGATCCCACATCCTACTCCATCGACCTTATCGCCCACTAACTCAGCCCCATACCCCACTCCATTAGCCCCTTCCTCCTAGCCCTCGGCCCCATCACCCACTCTCTGTCGTTTGGGCGCCTGGTCCTTTTGGCGCTGCTGATTGGGCGCCAGTTTTTTTGTCTCAGTCACATCATTGCGACTTAGAAAATCATGCCGAATAAAGGTAAATATTAATTGCTCTTGTCGAAACGCTACCAAATGATAAATCAGAAATTTAGGTCATTAGCAGCAATGTTTGCGCGATTTTTTAATTAATTTATAAAAAATTAAGGTGTTTGTAAAATAAGTAGATCTCAATAATTCACATTTAACTCCAATATCGCATTTTAATGTATTTGGCTCCCAATGTAAGTTCCACGGGTTTCAGCCTCACTGATTTTTAATTTTCTTTTTTTTAACTTGAATTATATGTCCTATCATTTTTATATATCAGTCAATACAACCCGTTTGTTTAGATAATCGATGAAGAGATGATAGCCATGTAATGTGTTAAAGAAATAACGTATGTAGTTTTAAATTTAATGGTGAGCTTATTATAGATGTGTAATATAATGATTTTACTTACAAAAAGGTTAGATTCTAGCATTCAAACAATGAAAGAAGATTCAATCTTTAGAAACGCTTCCCATAAGCTATTAATTGAATAATTATCAGTAAAGTTTAACGTTGCTATGTCCAAAGTTTGAAGTAGCTACAGCAGTTATTTCGATCCTTATACAAAAGTGCGAAGCGAATTACGCTATTCTTTCACCTATTTGAAAGTTTAATTGAATCGAAGGCAAAATGATGATCGCCTTGGCAATGCCCGGAAAGAGTACAAAATATCCGCAAAATTTCGAAAACCATTGCGTTTTTCTGAAAGCTTCGACCGTGTAACATGTAAACATTGCAAGAATACGATCGTGTAGAATTTTATCCGTCGAATGAATTAAAAACGAAGAAAATGTGTCCATATTTAGGTATTTTAATGAATGTAGGAAAAAACCTCGCACTCTGAAAAATCGAAAATATTGTTTCCTGGATTCGAACCCGGGACTTTATGAACATGAAACCACATATCCAGTAGAAACAAAACACCGTTTATCGCATATCTCTACGACGAACGGTTCTCGAGATACAAATGGGGACAGACGGATGGACAGACGGACACTTGTAAAATTATATAAAGAATCTTTCCGGACATCAACTCGTCTGGACAAAATTAATATGGCGCGGCAGGGGTAAAATATACGCATGACTATCACAGAACGTGGTAAGAAACTACAAGAAGCGCTATTGAGATAAACGGATAAAAAGATGAAATGAGATCTCTAAAACAAGTATTTGTTTATTAACTTAAACAGTGGAGCAATTTTATTAGTGACAAAAACTGAAGTTTCCAAAACATCTTGTAAATTAGTAGTCATACAAACAAATTCTTGAAGTAAAATTTGTACGTCTAGTCAAAATTATTCTTGTAAATTACATTTTTGCCTAACTGTAGCCGTTTTCAAGAAAATCGAGCAAGTCGAGTGTCGTAATTCTCTTCGAACTTTGAAAATTTCTTGCGATGTTTTTAATTTTAATAATAATAGTAATAATAAGAATAATCTTAATATAAACAACCTTCGCTGAAACTGAAGTAAATAAATATACTATAATTAAGGAAAGACGCTTAATTCCATTTCTTGCGCATTAGAGATTGCAGATTTACCGACCTTTGATTTACCGGTAATTCGGTAACAATTTTCACAAATACCGGTTTACCGGTAATTTAGCGGTAATTTACACAGTTTCAAAAAAATGCTAAATTGAAAGAAAAATGATAGGTAAATATTAATGGAAGACAAATTTTTTTCAAATCAACTATAAAACTAATATAAATAAAAAAAATTTATTCAAAACTTTTATTCCAAACATAATTTTAAGTTTGATATTAATATAAATAAAAACATTTTGAACAAAATTGTATTCCAAACATAATTACAAGTTTAATATTAATATAAACAAAAAACACTGAAAAAATTGTATTCCAAACATAAGTATAAGTTGAATATTAATATAAACAAAACACTTTGAAAGTCTTTCTTATTAGATGTCTTTTTGGTTAAAATAGGTTCGCAGAAAACATAATTTATCGAGACTATGGTCACCTAACTGCAATCTTATTTTAGTACATGTAAACCCAGCCGTTGAAAAAGCTAGTTCAGATTCAACACTTGTTGGTCGACTGGTCATTAGGAAATAGAAATCCATTTTTAAGTATTTTCCTCTTATTTTTTCTTCTTGAAAATACATTAGTTCCTTTATAACGACCTGTGTTAGGTCTTTTGTGTTTTTTTGCTTTTGAGATGAATCTTCATAGGCTGAGTCAGTTTTTTTCTTTATCGCCAGTTGAAGTTTTTCCTTCATAGACAATGCAGTTGATGACGAAGGAACTGAAGTCGGTGCATCCTCAGACTGGGAGTTGGAATCGTTGACTACTGTTGATTCAGTTTCAGAAATGCGTTCAAGTAACTCTACACTTACCTTTGTTATTGTGGCCTTGCTGGTTTTATTGAAAATTCCGTATTCTTCATCAGTTGATTTCTTTGGATCATAAAGAAACTGTAGAACATCAGAATAAGTTGTTCGTCTTTCCTTTATGAGATCTATCAATGCTTCTTTAAGGTCATTGCTTAAAAATGTGTTTTGATTTGTTAGTTCATCAAGCATAAATTTTAATGTTACATCAGAAATATACAAATTTACATTTTTGGATCATAGTGCTTCTACAGCAACTTTTATTGGCTGCAATGCTAATATTGTATTAGAGAGCAGTTCAAGTTCATTTTCTGTAAAGATCAACAGATATTTGTGCTAAGATATTAACGTTTATAACGCATTATCTACATTAAACATATTCAAGGAATAATATTAAAAACAGAAAAATAACTACTTACATTACATCACCATAAAGAAATATTTTGCTAAGGTTTAAAAAGTTCATGTAGGAATGAGTCACTTCGTAGGAGCCGCCACTGTACATGATCAAATACTGCGGGAAAATTACTTTCGATTTACGCCATTTTCGATTTATGCCATAAACTTCAGAACGTATCTATGGCGTAAATCGAGTGTCACCTGTACTTTCTTGACTACTGATTATTGCGTCAGCCTTCAGCGCATGCGCAATTCTCTGCCGAGAGAATCAGGACTTGAGAAACATTGAAACACGGGAATATTATTATTTTTTTAACATGCATTTCAAACATTTTTTATTTACCGAATTACCGGTAAATTTTTACCGGATTTTTGAGCTATTTACCGGTAAATCGGTAACCCGGTTTACCGGTATTGCAATCCCTATTTCGCATGTAGCATTTAATCAGTGAAAGGAAATGGATGATCTACGAATACATAAATGACGGATAATTTTACTTTCTCCATATTAAGTATGTACTAGTATAAGTGCCCGTCAAAGATGATGGGGATGATCGATTATTCTGAAATGAAATTGAGGCAGTCTTCTATGACCTGAAATCATACCTCCTGCTGAGAGGGTTGCCTTCGATCCGAGCGAAGGTTCGAAACCCTCGCCGCGGGTATCTATTGTACTTCAAAATCTGATCTTAGTCCCCTCTTGACAGGTATATTTCTGTTTTTCATAGCGTGACAGAGGGAGTGTCAAAAAGACAAAGGGACAGAATAAGGCTTTTATATATTACCCATACATTAAAACTTTTTTATTTATATCATAATGCTATCCTGAAAATTTCATCAAATTCGGTTCAGTCGTTTGCTAGATATTAGGCTTCAAAACGCATTACATGACAAAGGGACATAGGGACAAAGTGCCACTTCTTTTATATATGTTTTATGATATATATATATATAAATAATGTGTGTGTGTATGTATACTTGTACTCATGAAACTGCCTTCGTAGTGCGGCAACACGCAAGTCGCGATCCAGTCGCGTGCTTGTGACGCACGCCGTGTGGAAAAAAGATCTATTTCTCTCCCCCCCCCCCCCCTCCTTTTCTTCCTCTCTTTCCTTCTCTGCTTCCGCCCACGCTCCCTCAAAACCGCCACTCTCCCTTGCTTAGCTTGAAGTGCTGTAGAAGCGATTATAAACGCGGCCAATTTCCTCCCCTTCTCTCTCTCACAGAGTTGTTTTTACGCTTCTCCCTCTCGGTTTTTCAAAATTTCACTGACTTTATCTTCCGACTGACAAATATCCCCTTTCGACGCCTCTGTTAACTTGACACCATTACCATCGTGCCATTTATTTTCTCTCTCTCTTTACCTTCTCCAATATTCCGTTTCCTTCTTTTCCATTGACTATCATTATTATTTATACCTGGTTTTATTTACAAAGGAATCTCGATATTTCGAGTCGTTGGTAGACCGAAGTCATTGTTTATTACCTATTGTAAACAGTAAAATGAAGTTCTTAAATAATCCAGATTTTCACGATTCGATGTTTTTTTGTGCCATCCCCTGAGGTTCGACCCAATTTTACATTGTATCTTTATTTTTCGTTCTCCTTCTTTTCTCTACTTTCCTTCTTCTATATCCCTCCAATTTATCTATCTTCCCTTGTTCTTTCGTTTACTATGCGTCAGCGTTCCGCTTACTCATCTTTTCGCCTCCATTTTTCTCTTAGTTCACATCCAAATTTGTTCTTCTATTTTGCCTTCTCTTCCTACGATTCTATCCATGTCATTATTACTCTCTCCTTCGCTTTCTCGTTCATTCATTATTATCAAACTATACTAATTTTTCTGTTTCTCTCCCATCACTTCAAATACCCTTTTTCTCCAATTCTCATACTCTCTCGTTCTATCACATTGTCCTCCTCTACTTTCGTCTCCGTCGTTTTCCTTTTCATACTTCTATCCCCCGTTTTATTCATATCTCACTCCTATCTGTTCTCTTCCTTTCTTTGTTGATCTTAATTTCCCCTCAATCTACCAACCTTTCTCCGTCACTCTATCCTCCTTTCTCTTCCTGTCTCCCTCAGTCTCCCACCTCTCACTCTCGCTGTCTCCCCCTCACCCCATCCCCTCTCTTCCTCTATTCTTCCACCCCCTCTAATCTTCCACCCCCTCTATCTCCCCCCTCTCTTATCCCCTCCCTCTTCACTTCACAGTCTCAATTTCGTCCTAAATAAAGTCGTTTGTCTGTCTGTCTTCCCTCTTACCCTCCTCCCTTCCTCTTTTCCTTCTCCCTTGCCCCTCCATATCGCCCTCTCACACTCTTCTAGTCACACTCCCTCTCCCGTTCATCTCTCTCCCTCCCCTTCTCCCTCCCCATCATCCTCTCTCTTCCCCTCTCCCTTTCGATATTTTCCCTACTCGCTCCCACTTACTCCTCCCTTTTCTCCCTTTCCCTCTCTATCACTTTCCCTTCCTTCTATCTCCCTTTCATCTCCATTCTATTTTTCTCCCCCTTTATTCCCTATCTCCATTTTATCTATTTTTTCTCTCCTCACTGCACCTGCCGGGTGATTCACTCTCGTCTTTGGAACCCTACGATTTCTCCATCCAACCCCCTCACCTTTTTTTTCTTTTCATCTCCTTCCCATTTCTCTCCCACCAAAGCGTTCCGAACACTCCTATTCACATGTCGCGTTAAGATTCGTTCTGAAGGATTTTAAAAAAAAAATAAGCCCCTCTTCCCATGATCGCGCGCCGCACGTAAAAATTCGACGATCGGCAGTTTGACGACAATCTCAGGCATCGTCATTACTCGTAAGTGGAAGCGTTTGATTAAACGCAAGGCTTAAACATGCTTCCTCCTGGGAATTCTTTATGGCGTGTTTTTTTGTACAGCGTGTCCTCGAAGTTAAAAGTGCGGCGTTTGACTCGCCTATACGATAAATTGTACTTATTAGCCGTGTGTGTTTATCTGCCTAGCAAACTTTAAACGCTGTATTTAAACTATTATGTTTGATTTATAAAAATTCGCGATTAAGTAAGGGATTCAATGTACAAAATTGCCCCTAACGTTCTTTTTAATTATTTCATTCTGGTGTCAGGTAATGGTAAGTGAATTATTGTTTTTTTCTTACCTATGATCAGACGCATTTTTTGTACGACCTTATTATTGGTTTGAGATCATATGTTAAAAAGTTTGAGATTGTACACCCAAACAAAAATAATCAATTGTTTAAAATGAGATACGAAACAGTTTTCATTTCCCTTTGTTTGTTATAGCAGTCGTGCTCAAAAGTTTCGGTCCGAGGGCCACATAACCCATTGCTGTACTCAACGCGGGCCACATAGCTTAATTCCGCTGTCTTCGCGGACCAAACCAAGTCGAAAATAGTTAAACAATAACTTAAGTAAATTAAGGATTTAGTAGTGAGTCGAAATTACTTGATTTGTTTTAAGCGCATTAATCTATTATAGTAGTAGAAAGATAAACACCAAATATTTTGTTTTCTATTTTCTTTTTATGTTACTTTGTGTCCTTCAATTGTTAAACTCATGGCGGGTCGGATGTGGCTGGCTTACCGTAGTTTGGGCACCACTGCTAGCATCAAGGTTTAGGAGATGATTCGACAAATAAAATCAAATTTAAATCTCTAGACTGCTACCCCTCGTAATGACTGTATGTTCAAAGGGTTGATTCATTCTGATAGATTGCCCGATGAATTTAGTACTTACGTGTCGCTAAGTAATCTGGTTTGGCGTTGCATAACAACGCGTATATATATTTCACTCAAGTTAAAATGCCTAGGCAATAGCATTTACGTGCCTGTGATTATATGGAGCTTTTGATTTGGAGGACACGCTGTGAGTTATTTCGCCGTGCGTAGGATAATTATTGCTCTCGCAGATAGGCGTAATTCGTCAAGCCCCTTGTTTCTGAATGCGAAATACGTTAAAATTTTTCTTGATTATCATTTAGAAGTCGTTTAATTTTCACTGTGAATCTAATGTTAGTATGCATGATATGAGAGAAGGATTTTAGATGCTTTTCGGTTCGATGCGATGTACAAACACTTCTGATACCGAAATAGGAGGGAAATATTTTAATTAAACGTTAGCACGAGTCGAAAGGGAATTTATGCTTGATTGGGCGCATAATATGGAAGATGGTATGGTAAAACATGAGTTTGTCACAATTTCTTTGTAATGTAAGGGAAAATTTACTACGTCAATAACATATATTTTCAATAAAGCATAAATTCCGCAAATTGTTGCCCAAGAATATTGCCTTAATATGCGATGCACGGTTTTACGAAAGAAATATGGGATCATCTTTTTATTTATTCACATTTCTGACGAATATATAACATCATTCATATAATTTACGATTTTTTGAAGTTATAATTTAATGTTGCATTTCTGTATGACATTCCTTTTGGGTACGAGAACTTAAGAGACTGTTTGACTTTCTTCGATAAATTTAGCATTGCTAGTCTGAATTAACATGGATCTTCGTTTATTTTATAACAATAGCGAGACCGTTTTTTATGACATCTTTTTCTTTAATCCTTCGGATTTTAAGTGTAAAACATAAAACTACAGAATTTACATTATCTGCAGTCTACAGTTTTGTTCTCTTCACGATCTTCACATTTGAATACTCGCTAAGGAAAACTCACTTCGGAACATTGTAGGATTTCTCAATTTTTTTACACCGCCAAACTTTTATAACTTTTTCATACAAAACCGGAAGAATAAATTATCTATTTCGTAAAAAAAAGACGAGTTCATCTACACGAAGCGAGAGCCTCTGCATCCATTTTTTAACGTCGCACTTACCTTTTTGCTATTTATTAATTCATCTCAAGGATCCGGTTTCCTTTTACACCCCTTGTATTTGTTCCCTTCTTTCCACGCGTAAGGTGACCTTAACCCTTATTTAAAAGCTAACGAAAAAAAAAGAAAATATCCTCTCTCCCCTTGCTATCGGAAACCTAGGGCAGCAGCGGCGCCATCGAGCGGCTTTATCGCGAACCATCGCTCAAAGTCGAAATGGAGAAAAATAAAAACAACTTCGAGAAAGCTTCCATGAGGATGAGCAGTTTGTCTCGTTGAGTAATGGAAACGGTGTGCTTTGCTTTAATCTCACGGAGTCCTCTTTTTCTCTTTTCTCTCTCTATCCTCTTTCCTCTCTCTATCCTCTTTCACGATTCCATAGGAGGGTTTATCTACTATGAGACGTCCGTGAGGTCATTGTTGTTTTGGTCTAAATTCGTTGTTGTTGCGGGCGCATGTATACCGTCGCGTGGATGAATGTTGATGAGATCAGATACGTGTTTGAAAGATTGGAAAATTTTTAACCCGAAAGAATGAGGGATGTTATGACACGCGGTTGGAAAACTTTTAAGGCGGCTTCAAATAAATTATGGCCTAAGAGCATCTGGAAGGTTTTGACTACGTTTTATTTTATATATTTCTTGCCAAGCGATTCAAAATAGGGATTATCAGCGGAGATTCACATTCTTGCTACTGTCTGGCGAAAGCTATGCTTGAGGTGGTGAATTGCTAGTTTAGGAGGTAATTGCAAAGTTTTGGTGGCAGTCAGAACTATAATCAAACCTAACCTTTTCTTATTGGTGAATAAAAAGAACTCAGTCTACATCATTCTATCATCACGCTTAAGGACGTTTGTATTTTTACTTTCTCCACGCGTCTTATAGGAGAAAGTATTGTATTCGTGAAAAAATCGAATTCGGGATTTCAACGGAAATACATGTTTTGGGGTCTCCCGAGTACCTTCCCGCTATTTTCTAGATTATGTCGTGCGTGTGTCATATGAATTTTGAGGGCGCTGTAACTGAAAAACTGTCAGATCAGCATAAAACGTAGAACTTAAGATTTTTATAACTAATTCAAAATCTGCACCGGAAGTGAAGGTTTTATTGTCCTTTATAGGCGCGTTTCGCTACCAGCGTGAGCGCCTATTATCGTCGGTTTGTCCGTCTGTCCGTCCGGCCGTCCGCATGTTCGTTCTCGGCTTCTACCGAACGGATTTTCATGAAATTTTATGTGAAGGACACAAATATAATAAGAAAATCGCAAAAATGAATCACGTACGCCAATCAGGGGTACCACTTTACTGGTGACAAAAAATTAAATTTTCGTCATATCTCGTTAAATATTGCCCATATCAAAATATTTTTCAAATAAAAGTTGTAGAACTTGTAACGAAGAGTATTTTTTATACATTTTTATCTTAGGAGTAGCCGTTATTGAGAAAATCAAACATGAATGTCTTAAATCGGGTTGAACAGAAATTCTCTTGCATGGTTACTTCTTCATTGTTGCTAACGTAAACAATCTCACAAACAAATGTTTTATTTACTTACGTGTGCATGCACTATTTTTAAATAGGAAGAAAATGGATTATTTATGATGAATAAAAGATCTTTAAAACGCTTTTTCACTTACGTACAGGTTATATAATTTCTTTGTATTACTCCATTTGTGATAAGTTGTACATTTTCCTAACTTGTTTGTTTTGTTATTCTTGATGACGCTGATGTCGAGGGCAATAATGTTCATTAATCTGTATGGAGAATTTTATGCGCTGGATACATCAGATTTTTTTAAAAAGCACCATAGAATTACATCAAAGAAGAATAAGTTGAAACTCCAGTGGGGAACACCTATAATAGTATGTACGAGATTATACAAAGAAACGAGGGTTTCAAGTCTGAATACATATTTGGAATCCATCCGAAACATTGCTGCGTGCATATCCGTTGGTCAAAGCTTCAAAAGATATTAAGAGAAATTCATTTCCATCTCAGTATAACTGTTGAGTTTCAAGAAAGGTGGAAGGAATTGAGTTCTGAATATCCTGGAAAATTTACGTTTCTTTTTACTTTCTCATACGTAGTAATGGGAAAGTATTGTATCCATGAAAAAAATCGACTTCGAGATTTTAACGGAAATACATGTTTTGAGGTCCCTAGAACACGTTTAGACTATTTTCGGAATGATGTCTGTGTGTGTATGTTATTGTGGGTGCTCTAACTCAAAAAGTACATGCCATATCGTTACCAAACTTCATATATAACACTTTAGCATGAGCACAAAGAACTGATTAGTTTTTGGACAATAACGGTTAACCGGAAGTCGAGGTTTATTCGAAACCCGATTCGGTTTTTGCGATATTTCTTCGTTAGAACACCATTATTGTATATACAATTCTATACAAAAGTTATAGATAATGTAATTTCCTACAGTTTTCATTTGAAACAATTTTCTATAGGAGTTATTGTTTAGGAATTATTTATAAATAACCGGTTTTTCGGTTTCCGTTAATTATATCCTTAAAAACATCGTTATTGGTAATCTTCGTAATGACCAAAGTTGTAGAGAATAATATTTCTTCCAAGTTTTGTTTGAAACTAATTTTCGTAGAACCATCCATTTCGGATATATTTCGCTTTATCTTAATACCAGTATACAGCGCCAACACCATGTAGCGGTGAATTCTGTAAACATTCAAAATACACGTAATTTACGGCAACAAGGACGTGTCTTCTTTTACGATACGAAATAATAATTTTGCCTCGTAATATTATTCATAATAATTTAAATATCTATACCCCAAATATGGAGAAAGTCATGTGTTGGCCACATCAGATTTTTTTAATTTGAGCTAGGCTCCGTTGCTCAATTCAATTGATGGATTCATATTTCACATAAATATTGCAACTCATAACATCTTCATCCCTAACTCACATATCTTTACTTTTGGTAGTCTATATACCTCTGTTGTTTATAACACGCACAATCAGTACTAACGATTTATAAATTTTTCCATTTCTCTTTGGTATCAGACTTTAGTTATTGACTGTAAATATATGAAACCGGCAATGAATCATTGTAAATTATTGACTTACGTTTTTAAACTGCGTTTTTATCTTTTTATTTGTTGGCGCAGGTTATTCCATTGTTGAAGGGAAATGCCACCAAATTAATATGCTGGGATAGATAGTTCTGTTAGTCTTCCATTTGTTAACATTAAATGTATGGTTTATTATTTTTATATTTGCTAATCTGTGAATTATACTAATGAATTACTTTTAAAAAACTTATTGAAGGACCTGATCGGAATATTCCACCAAGCACGTGTTAGACGTACTTCGCATATCGTCCGCGTTGTATATACGGAGCGACGCGTCGTTGCCGACAGACACCGATCAATCAATCATTGTTTGACGCGTCGGCTTTGAAGTTAATCGCTACAACGCCTCCCTCCCCTTGAACATCACTGTCGAAACTTTTCATTTTCATCCTTTTTCGTGCAAAATTATTTGCCACCTGAGTGTTCGCTTGAAACCGCTCGAGTTTTGCGTTTAAGGGGCATTATAGAATTAGAAACAGGGAAGGAAATGAAAGGATAATCGGAAGATTAAAGAAAACTCCGCTTTATCACTTTCTTTTCTTTGTTTTGAACTGCTGTAAGGGAGGGAGGGAAGCCGTTTCTCGGGTGCGACATGTTCTTTTGACAGCTGCAAATAACTCGAGACGGCGTTTTTGAGCGGGATGGGTGAACGAGAAGGAAAAAAGAATAAATTTTTGATGGTCGACCAATAATTATCTCCGCGGAAACGAAAATTTCCCTACGCTTCGAATGTTTTAACGATGCATCATGGATTTTTAATTCAGAACTTTGCGTAGACGGAAAAGATTACGACGCGTTTGATAAATAATAACGCTAATAAACCGGTTTTATTTGTCAATGTTTACACCATGTAGTCTATTCTTTCGTAAAGTGGCCCAGTATGACGAACACAAACATCCATTCCCAACGGCGGGATTCGAACCCACGATCCTAGTACCAGTCGGCAGATACTCCAACCACCCTGAATCGATTTTGTGCTTTTCTTATTAAGGGGTAGAAATTAAGCAAAGGGGTTGGAAAAATAATTCGATTATACCCCGGTAGCTGATCCTAGGTATTCCAAATCTGTATCATATTTAGCCGTGCCATGAGAATTTGGCTTACTACAAGTTGCAGCATTCCGTAGATATTGCCCGAACATAGGGACGGACAGACAAAACAAATACGTAAGCGATTTTAATAAAAGCGCTACTAAAGCTGTATGATTTGAGATTTATATCCTCTTATGGTTGTTCACAATTTTATGACATGTCTGAACTAAGCTGTCAAACTCAAAAGAGAGTAATGGAGCCGGACTTATGGCTGGAATCCAGTTGGTAACTCCAAAGGCCTTACGGAGATCGCGTGGCCAGCGGAACTAAAGTTATCCGCTAAATTTTTAATTAAGATTACTTTACGAATAAAGAAAGAATTTTTATGCACTTTCCACGTCATGCAACTTTTTTTTAAACGTTCTATAAAAAAAGTATTCTTCTGGTTTATTCATCGAAAAATAAAAGAACGAATAGCTATAGTCGAACGGCGAGTATGAATTTTGCACGAGACGTTTTTATCTCCTTAAGGAGACCGTAATGAAGCTCGAGTAATAGACAGAAAGGGGCGTTTTTTCTTTATTTATTCTTTTTTTCGGCCGAGACCTTCCATAGACCTCGAGAGTCGTTACGACCCAAGTTTTTACTGCCTCCTTCGCCTTCCAGAAGGAAATTGCGGAGAAAAACAGAAACAAAAGAAAGAGGAGGTAGGTAGCGTAAAAGTGGTTGACTTCTCCCCTTACAGTTCTTTATGCTCTAGCGTGATTTCAATCGTGCTCACGCAGAATTATCCTTCCTACACCCTCTAGCTCACGGCCTTTCTTACAACGCCCACCAATATAAAACCACGATTCTTGTAATGGCCACATGGCACGGCACGCTCTTCTCTTCTCAGTTCAGTTTTAGTCGATGTGGTCTCAGAAAAATGTCGTACTGATTGAACGTTTGCGGTCGTGAATTTTCCCTGTCTCTTTCTTTGAAAACTTTCTCGTCCAATTCTTAATGGAGTTAGAGGAAGAGTCTTTAATGTTGTAAAGAGTTGAAATTTTCTTCATAGAAGATGTAACATAATGGGCATTCGCCCTTGTCTCTCATTTTCACCCCTTCGCTCTTTAGATATTTTTTAAAATGTCGATAAAAGGAAGTATGGATGGAAACTGTGGAAACGCTCCAAGTATGAGACTATATAATGAGACATGGCTGTTACATTAGTGAAGTCACTACTGTTGATGTTGATAACGTGTTTTTTTGCAAATTCCCATCCACAAATTTGGCGAATCGCAAGGTGACATGTAGATGTGAAATTTTCGCCGTCATATTGTGGTTTATTGCATTTTAAATTAACTGAATTTCCAGTTACACGAGCCTCTGTGTTAACAATAAATAAATCACAGGTTCAGGCACTAGAGAAAGGGAGGAGGAAAAGAGGAAGGGAGGGGGGTAAGAGGGAAGACAGACAGACAAACGACTTTATTTAGGACGAAATTGAGACTGTGAAGTGAAGAGGGAGGGGATAAGAGAGGGGGGAGATAGAGGGGGTGGAAGAATAGAGGAAGAGAGGGGATGGGGTGAGGGGGAGACAGCGAGAGTGAGAGGTGGGAGACTGAGGGAGACAGGAAGAGAAAGGAGGATAGAGTGACGGAGAAAGGTTGGTAGATTGAGGGGAAATTAAGATCAACAAAGAAAGGAAGAGAACAGATAGGAGTGAGATATGAATAAAACGGGGGATAGAAGTATGAAAAGGAAAACGACGGAGACGAAAGTAGAGGAGGACAATGTGATAGAACGAGAGAGTATGAGAATTGGAGAAAAGGGTATTTGAAGTGATGGGAGAGAAACACAGGCAGCACTACTCGAAAAATAGTGAAAACGTACACAGGGGGCCTCAAAACGTGTTTTTACGTTGAAACCTCGAATTTGATATTTTCACCAATACAACTCTCATATACTATACATATGGAGCAAGTAAAAAAAAAGGCTTCCAGGCTATCATTTTAACTAAAAAAATATGAAATTGCCCACGTGAAATTATCCCGATCACTTTTTCATCACAGCTTTGAGAGGCCGCATATAGCTCTCTCGGAGGCCGCATTAGATACGCGGTCCTTAGGTGGCCGACTCCTGATATACACGATCGATGCAACTTATATTGGCGTAGAAAGTTTGAATGAAATTAATTCGAATATGAATACATACATACAGTAATTCCTTGAGCTCTGCAGGGGTTGTGTTCTCGGGGAAACCCACGTTTAGAAAAACCCTATATCACATAGACAGATATATACCCACGCAAAGTTTGAAGATATCTTAAGATCAATTATAATCAAATTTTGTGTGTGTGTCAAATTTATTTAAACGTGCGTGTTGAAAACCGCGTTGGATAAAGTGTTTATCGTATGATGATAATTTATCACCGATCATTGATTAATAAAGAATCTGATATGATTAATTCAGAAACGCCAAAAAATTACGGAATTGTACAAACATTTACGGTATTGAACAAAAACTAGCCTTTGCAGACTCTTTGTCACACCTCTACAGATTCTTCTGTATGGTAATGCCATCTGCTAACCAATTTTATTACTTCTTGCTAGCAAAAATAATATTTTTGAACGTGAATAAGGATTTTGCCTTGAAAAAAGTTGATTATCTGTTTTTTATGTAATTTATTTTCTTTATCTATTACTAGCTGCAGTACCAGGCGTTGCCCGGGTCAATTTGTCTAAGGATTGGGTAACTTTAAATAAAAATTATGGGGGAACGGGGAGACATAGGCACCCCAAATTATGTATACACATTGTAGAAGGGATAATGTACGATTTAAGTAAAAAAATTGAAAAATTATGAAAATTTAAAAAGAGAGGGGGGGAGGTTATAGGGGGAGGTGGGGGAAACAAAGTTTCCTCAAATATTGTCAGGGATGATATAAAATCATGTGCAAAGTTTGAAAGTTGTGGAACTTTTGGTTATAAACGGACATACATACAAACACACTAATTTATATATTAAATAGATGAAGTCCCGACGTGTAAACACTATCGCAAAAATTTGCTGTCGACTTGTATGTGACAGTTATTACTCGGCTTGCCATCATTTAGCTAGCAAAAAGTATCGTTTGGTATAAAGATAATGTTCTAAAATAAAAAGTACTGTATGTTAATGTTTATAAACCAAAATAGATAGGGAATAATGAAATAGTGCGTATTTTTACAATTTTTGAACAAAATAAATGAACCTGATGAGCAAATCAGGAAGGAAAAATTTGACATCACAGGGTAAATGCAATTAAAGGTTCTCTTCGGTTATCCCGGACCCCTTTTAAAAAATAATTTTTTGAGATAACCCTTACACGCAAAACAAAAACTTGCAAACCCATGACGGATCTGCCTGTGGCAACATTTACCCACCCGATCACCGGCCGCAAAACGAAAACTTGCAAACCCATGACGGATCTGCCTGTGGCAACATTTACCCACCCGATCACCGGTCAGTTGTGAGGGATAGTTTCGTTCCAGAGAGGCGAAGGGCGCGAGAGCGCCCGGAGACCTAAAAACAAAGCGAGCCGAAGGTTCGGAAATATCCTCAGTTACTTGCAAATAGAATTTTTTTGACAAGTTCTCATTTTCTTAGATTGTTTTAATGTTTTCCCCGGGAAAGAGTTATCGCAAAAAATTATTTTTCAGAAGGGGTCCGGGGTAACCGGAGTGTACCCAGATTTGTCATAGATATTATTGTTCCTGCTTTGAATGCGAGTTTTCGTCACCTAAATATTTCATGGTCTCCTAAGGAGTTTGTTTGTATGATTTTATGAATGACGTTTGACCGCGCCTCTTCTATATAGCACAACCTTCCCATCAGCTCACGCGAATACGCAAGAAATTCTTTTCCTGTGGCAGTAGTAATAGCAGTGCGTGCTTTGCATGAGGGCGATTATTTAAGAGAAATTTACCTTTGTGGGTTCAAAAAAAAGCCGATAACAGAAATAAAAATGGAAGCTTCATTTCGTGACGCGATATGGAAAAGCGAGTTTTATTTATTGTGGTTTATTTATAATTGCAAGCTTAAAATTCTTTATGTACTTAGTAATATAATTACATGTCATAAACGAATTTATTCAATCATCAATTAAAAAGTTTTGACTTTCTATCGACAACCATTTGCTCAGAATCTTAATTTGAAAATTTAGAAGTCATCCCCTGCCATCAACCGATTTTTCAAAAATATTTTCTGCTGTGTTATAGATGTCATTAGTAGTCACATAAACAGTAAAAATTTAAACTTTATATCTAAACATTTTATCAGAATCTTAATTTAAATCTTTTCAAGGCACCCCCTGCCTCCCACCGATTTCTCCAAATATATTCTTTGACAGCGTAATAAATGACATCATAGATAACATCCTATAAATTTCAGTCTACTAGTAGAATTATTGAGGATGGACTGTAAATACTGAGAATGTAGTTATTATATTCCAACATCGACGATCGGGTTTTAACGACATCTATCAGCACCGCGAGGAAAAAGTAGTCAAGGTCATGTCGATGTCAGTCACTTAATAAAAACATATTCTCCCTTTATCTACCATCTTGCATACTAGCGGGAAAATTCGCGCTATCCATCGTGTTAGCTATGCTGGAATCATATGCGTCTTAGCGGTATCTCCACATACTAGTGGCATTCACCCAATGCGATTCAGTCTCCGTCTGTAACATAGTTGCTGTTTCATTGTAAAAACAAATAGGGGTTCATTTCGTGCGCCGGCCTGTAGTAAACTTTCAATTTTCTCGCCTCTTCGAAACATCTTCCGACTATCCAATTCATAGGTGTTAACGATCGGCAGTAAATGATGAAAAAAGTCTAGACGAGAAAGAGAGCCACTGGATAGAGCCCCTTTAAATGAAGCAGCATTAGCGAAAGTATCGGAAGGAGTTGAGGCGTTAATGCTGTCTGCGGTACATGCGAACAGAAGAGAATTGCTATTGCTATCAACGCCTCTTCTGGAGAGTGCGGCAGTTATAAAAAGGTTGACGGATTACTGGTATCCCTGAATTATTATATGCGTACAAAATAGTGGGTTCGTCCGTCCATTTTGATAGTTTAATTATCGCGTCTTATTAGACAGCTGAAAGTAATTCACCCGTCCAGTTTTTCAGGTAAAAGAGCGTGCGAAAAGTTAATATTCTCGTAAGGTTGCTACTTGCGTTTCAAGTTCGTTCTCAGATAGTCGTCTTTTTTCCTTTTGAATTTGGATCGCATGATTTTTCCTTTTTGTTATAAAGATAACAAGTCAAACGGTTGCTCATTTTTGCAAACATCAAAAAAGACAAAATTCGAGAGACTAATTTATTTATACTAGCTGAACCCGCGCAATATTTGCGCGGTTTTTTTCAATTAATTTATCAAAAATTAAGGACTGTGTAAAAAAAGTTAATCTCATTAATTCACATTTAACTATACTAATGTATTTTCCAGGTATTGGTATTTGTGATACGTTGTACGCTTTCCTAACTTGTATTCATTACATACTCGTATATAGAATCGGGAAATTTAACTTAAGACTTTATATTAGATGGGAATAATACAGAGGAGACACGCAAGTAATTGAATAGTATTGAATGGCGTCTTTATTGTGGTGAGATTGAGACAGTCAGCCCCTTCTTCCACTTAACCCCTTATCATTTACAAACTCCGTAAAATGGGTAAACCTACCGTTTGGCCGACTCCTAAGTCCCGAGTGGCAAAAATAAACGCTTGGAAACAATAACAAAGCGGTCCCGCGTTTTTATTGCGGGAAGAAATGTGTGCCCAAAGCTGCTCACTTTACATAAAGAATTCCGTTAGTAACCGCACGTCATTTCCGTTGTTAACTGCCGGCATTCGACGCTATCAACACGCGAACTGCGTGTTCCTCGGGTTGGCGAGATGTTTTGATAACAATGCATAATTAATATCGCAACAACTTGTTAAAAGGAATGCACTTCGAAATGTTCGCGACTGTCGTAAATTTGTGTCGCTGCTGTCGCTCTGAAAAAAGCTGTTTTGACAGTTCCGTTAAATTGATAAGGCATTTAAAAAAACACGGAAGCAGGTTGATTCGTGACAACCGAATATTATCCTACTCCTTTATATCCTTGTTTACGACTGTAAAAAAATAAAAATAATTATACGAATGCATTAAAGCAGTGGGGGACAACATCTATGTACTTCGTGGTGGGCCGCATTGGCGATAGCGAATTTTTTCGGAAGTATCAGATCAGTGAAAATCAAGTATAAATTAGGTTTTTAGGGTTTACATTACAAGCTCAAATGTTTTGTCGTCATTTGAACGCAGGTGACGTGGAATTTAAGGATTTATTTTTTATCATAGCTTCGCGGGCCGCAGGAAACGCAGCCCGTGGACCGTAGGTTGTTCGCCACTGCTTTAAAGCAGAGCTCGCATTAAGCGATAATGTTTTAACCTACACGTCTATATAATACAACCACAATTTTTTGTTATCAAATAACAAAACGTAACGTCATTATCAGAGGATTTAGGTAAATTAGATTTTGATAAAATGAAGTCAGTCTGAATGCCAGAGAAATACGATTTGGAAGGGATTCCGCCGATGAGGAAAGTAAGGCGACTTCTATAAATGTAGTTTGGGTGAAACCGCCAGGAATGAGTATTTGATTTAAAGCAAAGGAGGTAATCTGTCTGGCAAAGAAAGGATTTAATTTAATTCTAGCCTAGTTTTGGACTAAAATACGTTTTATTTGCATTAATCCTTCTTGCTTGTATTTCTCTCTTTAACTGTCCTAGCAGTCTCTCCTCCTTAATACTACTATCTCTTCCTCTCCCCCCCCCCCTCCCCCCTCCCCCCTCCCCCAACCTGACATCTCTCGTTGGATTAGTTTACCTACGCCTTCCGTGTTAACCTTCCGAGCCTACATAATCCCCTTCTGTCTCGCTCTCCTCCGGTCTTTCTGTACCTTTCCCTCAAACCCTATCATTCCTACCTTCAACCATCAATCTACTGCCGTCTGGGCGATTTTAAGGGAAGATCTTTGTCCCTTTTCTTCTCCTCTGCTTTCCATCTTCCATTTTCCCTCCCCTTTTTCGTCTTGCGCCATCCAATAACCCTGCCGCTTTTCCCGTCGAGCCGTCACTTTAAAAAACCTTGATTGTGCGCGTAACTCTTGCCCTTCTCACCTCTTAAGTTCTCACCCTCCTCCATCAACGGGATGCAGTTGCCTTATACGCATAAAGGTAAAGTTTTGCTAGTGAAAACGAGCCTCCCAACCGTTAACGTGGGGTTAAAAGGAACGTCATTTTAAAAAATGTTTGTTAATATATCTTGAAGCAACTCACTTTTGAGCGAGACTTTTTTAAACTTTGTTTAAGGTTCCAATGTTGAGTGATAAATGATCGGAAATTTTTTAAATATTTTAATCTATGCATAATTATTTCGTGATATTGTAACTGTGGAAAGATTATGTCGTATATATACATATCGTATATGGTAATTCTACCTTCAGGTGGATTTTAGCCACACTACCGAATCTGATCAATCCAAACACTTTCCCTTAATGATCTCATACCCAATTTCTTCTTTTAATGCATATAACATGCCTTTCCTCTTTCTATCCCTTTCTTAAATTTTTCCTTCTATGGCTTCTTTCAGTAAACCACTCTCTTTCAAATCATGACCCACCCATCGTATACATTTTTTATTTTATTAAAAAAATACTTTTCAACCTTCCTAACTTTCGCTCTCTCGTGTGCATACAAAAAACTCGCTAATGAAATGGATAATTAATCCTCGAAATACCTAAAAATCTTAAGCTTCAGATTTATGTAGAAAGAATGAAAACTCATGCAGAAGTTTGAAGAGCTTTTAGAAGTCTTTGATAACTCCTCTTGGTGTTAGTGTTTTTTAAAGAGGATAATTTTTTTAAAAATCGTTTTGAAATTACTCTCCATTTCAAAAGTTACAGTTTGTTTTAGTTTAGTTTACTTTGTTTCGTGTGCTAGTTAAAGATATCAATTCATTACTTTTACGCTCCTAAATTGTTTAAGATATCATTCAGTTGATCAAAACTTGGAACGTACTGATAATTTTTTGAATCTTTACAGTTAACTTCCAGCGAAATGTTAGGGACTCTTTGTGAAGTATTTTATACAACGGATTTAAATTTCGTAATAAAAATTATGTTTATGTCGCTAATAGTTTCATGTTAACAATTTTAGAAAGTTAAATGCTGCCTTTCCACGCAATGTAGATACCAGAACGTGTTATTGTTGCCTGTGGGAAAGTGAGACAAAATATATTAAAACTTTTGAAATATAAAGGAAAGGATAGCTGAGGTAAACACGACTGCATTTCGAGAAACTGACGTGTCGAAATACCTTCGGTCCGTTCGAGTTATGGGATTCAAACGGTGTGCTCTTTAAATCAATAGACGGCAATTGTCTCCAAAAACTTTCCCGTCTATAAAAGAGCGATTATCGCACGAAGCCAAAATATTTTAAAATAGAATTTCAGATCTCGGACAGGTCCCATTCGTTTATTTTCTGATCCTAGTTCAAATGGACTTATTTTTGAGTTTCCTGTCGTCAGATTTCATTTCCCTTCTTTATTCTTTTATTTCCCTGCGAAGAATTGTTGGGCATATTTAGAGTTTTAAACACTCTTCTAGAACGAAAAAACTCACTGTAGCTTTTTTCATCTCAGTCATAGTTTTTAGCCATCAGTTTGTTGTCTATATTTTTTCCACTTTAGACAGAAAAAATGTGAGTTGCTAACATCCAAAATAGCCTTTTTCATCCAAATGAGTAATGATATTGAAGAATTACAGTTTCGATTCTAGAATAGCCTTTTAATCTGGAAAAATTCAAGTTTTTAAAACTCCGTTGTTGCCGAAAGAATTTAATTAAAAATTTTTGTTTGAACTTCAAGCTCGGAGTGACGTATACGTTAAATTTGTTTAGAAATTCGCAAATACAGAATATGAAGATAGCACCTCTTTTTTATGCGGACAGAATTAACCATAATGTTTTAATATTGGATTTCAATTTAAAAGCCTAGTAATTGAAAAGTTCGCGCATTAAAATTTCAAGAAGTAAAAATTCAGCGGTACTTAATACGTAATTTTAGAGGAAAGCTTAAATAAAGTTTTAAATTCATATGGTCTTAGGATATTATGGGAATTAAAATATCCGCTGCAGAATATCTTGTTGTATATAAACTGAGAGATTTTTTTTAGGTTTTGCTTTATCTTTCTTTCACTTAAAATAAACTCTAACCTATAGAATTACTTAATTTACGCCATATTTTCGAAAAGAGAGGAATAGCGGCTCTTTCTGTGCGAAAAAAATTTTAAAGTATCCTTTCAAAAACTGCGATACTAAAAGCGTATAAGAAAGTCTTAACACTCGCAATAGGGTTGTGAATCTTGAAGCTGAGAAAAAACATAACACTTAAACACTGGAGCCTAATGATATCTACGAGGCGATAACGATGAAAAACCTGCGACCGTAGGAAGCAGCCCCCCTAAGAAAGCGTTTTCCCTTTAGAACCAGGACTTATGAACGGCTGTGGGCCACAAGTTTACCGCTGGCACGCACCTGAGGGCAACAGTACTAAAGATGAAATATTATAACGCCTTTCTCGATTGTACAGGGTGGCGCACGACATGATCCCCCCTCTGAAAACCTTGCACAGAATCTATAATAATAATACTGGCGGGGAAACTCATGTCTATATATATAGACGCTTATATATCTCCACAAACTAGTGCATTCACTAATGCGATGTAGTCTCCGTCCGTATCATAGTTTATGCTTCATTGTAAAAACAAATAAGGGATCATTTCGTGTGCCACATTTAGCGACAAATTATAAGCACACATATAGAACTGAACTATTGAGTCCGAAAAGAATCTACCTGTCAACATCACTGGATCGAGTTCAAGAACCAGTACTTAAATATCAAAAAGATTAAATAAGTATTTATCTCAGGCATCTCCAATAACTGTTTATGAAGAACCAAGATGCGAATTTCGGCTACGATGGTAATTCACTGAAAATAGATTCTGAAAGACTTTTAATTGCTTGTTCTTGAATTTTTTTCAGCGATAAGATGAGATATATAAATCTCTGTTGAATTTGAGTGAGTATGGCGTGTTTTTTTAATTTGCATTTTAAATCGGGTTAAAAACGAAATACGAACTCGAAACTTAAACGTATGTGCGAATAAGACGCGATATTTTGTTTTTTATTGTTATAAAGTTTTGAATTGCTTCCGAATTATCTCATAATTTAGTTTGGAATTTACTAAAAATACTATAAATAATTTGATATGAGGAATACTTTACGAGATATGACGAAGATTTAATTATTTGTAAAACTTCCAAAGCTAGAGTATTTATGTGCAGATTTTCACTGAGTTTCTACATATTGCATACATTATTATGGTTTAGCTAACTTTATTGTGAATCAAACTCTAATAATATACGTATGCGATGGTTTATTAAACATATTTGGGAAATGAGGAAACAGGTGAAAAAATCTGCCGTGACCGGGAATCGAACCCGGGCCTTCCACTTGCCGGGCGGATATTCTACCACTGAACTACCGTGGCAGACTATTTCTCCTGTTTCAGAAAGGGAATATTTTCTTAGGTTGGGACCAAGCTAGCTATGCTAGTATCAATCAGCCCCAACGGATGTCCTCAAGGAGATACATCAAAGAAAACCCCTACCCTCTCAAATGGTGAGAATTCCATGATATAAATGATTAGTCTGCAACGGTAGTTCAGTGGTAAAATATCCGCCCGGCAAGTGGAAGGCCCGGGTTCGTATTCCCGGTCATGGCAGATTTTTTCACCTGTTTCCTCATTTCCCATCATAAAAGCTTATGCCTGTCGCATAAGGATCTTCGGATCATCCTTACTATCAATTTAAACATATTTAATTATTTCTTGTACTTAACTCCTCTCCTTTTTCTGTTTCACTCATATAATTACAGATTTTTAGTTTATTAAAATAGCAATTTTTTCTACGTATTACTTTACCACAAGGACATTAATTTTAGGTAGCTTTTGTATTATAAAATTCGTCCGTTTTGAAACATTCTCGTATTTTGTATGGCCATGCTGTAGGTGAAATTCGTGAAATACTCAAAAGTCAATGGAATTATTTAGGCGAAAATATTTGATGGAAAGAGACGCACGGAGTAACGAGCGGCAAACGAGACCGCATGTAAAACTTTCAGGAAGTCCGACATCCTATTTAATTAACCGTAGTATTTTACGGCTCCCACGAGGTCGCGCACTAAAACCGAGGATTTTACACCCCTGGTCTCTTTCTTTTTTTTAGATCGCACTAAAAATAATCATTTCCTAGCCCTCGGGTAGAAAAAAAAGCTTGTAAAAGTCCAAATAAATTAACGAAAGCATTCATTCTTTCGTTTGTGCCGCCATCGAAATCTGTTAAAGAGAGAGACGTGGGACGGTCGTTAAAAGTCGATCCGAATTCATTCCGACCGCCGGAATCCCAAGGCATTTCGAACGCCCAGGTATTTTAGGAGATAAAAAAATCTATTCTTTTTTGTCCGTTGCTTATACGTACAACTCCTATTCTCGTCTTCTCCCATCTCCGACTTCCTTACCGTCTACCTGGTGCCCCCAAGCCAAAAATCTACGCCGAGAGGTTTTCGTTTAGACAGGAGGTTCACGAAAACTATTCCGGCCTCTCTCTCTCTATTTCATGCCGTTCCAGCCCAAGGGGTGAAATGAGCTCTCGGGACTGGAATCTCCCCTTCCCCCCTCCTTCCCTCACTTTCCTCCCTTCGTACACCTCACTAACCCCTTTCCCTTTCAAGTTGGTCGTCCTCTCGTCCAATCTTCCACCGCCCCTCGTTCATTCCCACTGCCGCCGAAAAGGAGAGCTTTAGAGAAAGGAGTGCGGGCACTGAAGCAATGGTAGTATTTTCCAAGCTTTACCTTTCTCTTCCTCTCTCGCCTGTTCTCCGTGTCTCTCGTTCCAGCCTATGCCCGAATCTCCTCTACGTTCCAAATCCCCTCTCCGACTATCCTACGTCTCGTTCTACCTCTCCCTAAACTCTACCATCTCTACCTCCTCCTCTCTCCATCCCTTTCACTACCTCCCACTCTACTTCCCCCCTCTCTCTCCCTCCCTCCCTCTCTCCCCCCTCTCTCTCCATCCCTTTCACTACCTCCCACTCTATTTCCCTCTATCTTTCTTCCCGCCTCCCCTTCTCACTTCATTCCCTTTCCACCTCATCCCCTCTCTCTTCAACTCTTCTCATCTCTTCCCCCCTCCTTCATACCACTCACTCCGTCTTCTCTTTCACTCTCTCCCATCGAACCCGATTGCTCTCTCCTCTAACCCTTTCTTTCTCTCCCATTCTCTCTACTTGTCCCTCCTTTGCATTTCCTTTTCTCTCCTTCACTCTTTCCCTCCGTATCTCTATCCTTCCTCTCTCCCTCTCTTCCTCCCTCTCTCACTCCCTCCTATCCTACCTCCCTCCCTCCTTCCTTTACTCCCTCTCTACCTCCCTCCCTGCCTCTCTCCCTCCATCACTCCTCTCTCTCCCTATCTCATTGTCTCCCTACCTCTCCCTCTCCCTCTCTTTTCCTCCCTCTCCCTCTCTTTTCCTCCCTCTCCCTCTTTTCCTCCCTCTCCATCTCTTTTCCTCCCTCTCCCTCTCTTTTCCTCCCTCTCCCTCTCTCTTCCTCCCTCTCCCTCTCTCTTCCTCCCTCTCCCTCTCTCTTCCTCCCTCTCCCTCTCTCTTCCTCCCTCTCCCTCTATTTTCCTCCCTCCATACCTCTCTCTCCCTATCTCTCTTTCTCCCTTTTCTTCCCGTATCCTCTCTTTATTTTTCTCTTTATTGCCACACTTCCCATTCTAGTTTCCCCTTCACTTCTCCCGTATCTCTTCCCCTCTGTATCTCTTTTTCCCTCCCACAGTCTACCTCTCCCTCATCTCTATATCATTCCAGCTTCTAGAATTTTCTTTGTCTCTCCTCCGCATCCTACTCTCACCCTTATGTAATATCTCCCACTTTCTCACGCTCTTCATCTCTTATTAGGCGCGTTTCGCTTACAGCCTATTATCGTCCGTCCGTCCGCATGTTCGCTCTCGGCTTCTATCGAACGGATTGTCACGAAATTTGATATTAAGGACTTACAATTAAAGATAATAAGAAAATCGCAAAAATGAATCGCGTACGCCAATCAGAGGTACCACTTTACTGGTGACAAAAGATGAAATTTTCGACATATCTCGTAAAGTATTGCTCATATCAAAATATTTTTCAAATAAAAGTTGTAGAAATGGTAAAGAAGAGTATTTCCTTTCCTGTACATTTTTATCGTAGAAGTAGCCGTTATCGAGAAAATCAAACAAAAACCTCTTAAATGGAGTTGAACTAAGAAAATTTATTGCATGGTTACTTCTTCATTGTTGCTAACACAAACAATCTCGCAAACGTTTAATTTCCTTACGTGTGCATGTAATACTATTAAATAGGAAGAAAATGGATTATTTATGACGAATAAAAGAACTTTAAAACGCTATTTCCCTTACGTACAGGTATATAATTTCTTTCTAATACTCCATTGCATACGTTGTACACTTTCCTAACTTGTTTTTTCTTCCTTTCCCATCGTCTTCTCTTCCTGTTCGATTCCTTTCCCCCCCACTGAATTCCTCTCTATTTATCGTTTCTACCGCTTTCTCTCACTCTCTTCCCTTCATTTCCTCCTCGCCAACCACTACTCGCATAACCTCACACCATCCATCCTCTAGGTCCCAAGTTTTCGGCGTCACTCGTCGTCGCTTCACCAATAAGCTCAGGATTAATGAGGAGGAGGCGAATAGGAGGGTTAGAGGGAGTGACAGGGGAAAGGGATGAAGAGAGAGAGGTAGGGGGAGAGAGGGAGGAGGGATTAAAAATCCGGGGGAGGAAAGGGGCGGGGTTGGCGAAAGGGAAATAAAAGGGGCGAAAAAGTTGCGGGATGTCGGCGGGAAGAAGGTGTGAAGGAAAAAAAAACGACGGAAAAAGAGGCAAAAGGAAAAGAGAATTAAGCGAGGAAAACACGAGAGGGGGAGTTAAAAGAAATGAAGAAAAGAAACCAAGTTGGATTATGAACAGGAATAGTAATCTAAGGAAATGAGACGGAGGGCAAACGCTAAGGCGGAATTTGACGTGGAACGAAAGAGGGTGAAGACATAGATCGATTTTCGTCATTACGTATTCAACAGAACGTCGAAATCAATAACGGCCACGATTGGAAAGAAAATTGTTTCGTTAATCACCAAAGACATAGTCAAAGGTTTTGTCGAGCAAATAAACGGGACAAGGTGACGCAATTGCAAAATAAATTATAAATTAGGAGGCCATCACATTTTCGAGCGTCTTCAAAGTACAAACGGTCGATTTAAATTAATATTTTTAAAGCGTGGAAAAGTTGGGTAGTGGGGAAATTGCTATAGCGAGCAATGCGTTCCTATGTTTTCAAGTACTTACCATAAAAACTATGTTTTATTAACCGATTTAGTTTGAAAGATGTTTTCTGTGTAAAACAAGGCTAAAAAAAGAAATTTGTACTGTGAACTGCACTTCAGAAGATGGAGTCTTTAATCCCTCGAATTTTCTTATGCTCGTTAACGATAAATGTTACTAATTGAAGCAATCATATCGACGGCGACGCATACGGAAAATGAATGTATTCCAAGCACCTAGACTATTCGTACGTAAATTCGTTCCTCGAGCTTTTATCGTATAACTGGAATTTTCGATGGGTCGAAGTGTAAATTTTTGTCTCGTTCGCACTCTTATAAGTTAAGATGGAGTACTATAAATCGAAGTTTCGATATGTCGAGCTTTTTTCTCTTCCTTTGAGTATCGATTTACAGAACGTATACTGTACATGAATCTTAAACCTTTAGCTACTTAGCCAGAAATGGTAAAACCATTTTTGCTGAGCGGTAGTTGAATTAACTGTCTTCAGACCACTTTCAAGCTATTAAATTAAATATTTTTTCTACCATTACACATTTTATTATTACAGTTAATATAAAACCTACATTAATACAAATTCATAATAGTTGATTCTCTTTGTGTTGATCCACAGTATATATCAACATTGTCACAGTTTGAGATACATACAAAACTACATTACACACTTTATCGTATAATAAATTCCTGGGAAAAGTTATCGCTGATGTCCATAAACCATAAAATGCAGTTGAGATAGCTACTTCTCTATAGGGCATAGTTCGATTGAACATCTATGAGTTGAACCTAAAGCGAAACAAAAAAATATTCGACTTATAGAAAATTCGAGTTATAGAGAAAAATAGCATGAAAAAGATTTTATCTTGTAAAATGAATTCACTTCGGGTTATGGAAAATTCGAATTATAGACGTCCGACTTATAGAAGTTTGACTGTACTTGCTTCACGTAATATTTACATCAGTCGCGTAAGTGTATATTTAGTGGGAAATAGTTTTATACATATATATCCTTAGACTTGTTTTATTTATATTAACTAGCTGAAAAAACAGATGAACTCGATAACTATAAGAAAGACGAACACATACTACCATACACTGGGCAGGATTCGACCCCGCAACCCAAGCAATGGAAGCCAACCGCACGCTAACCTCTCCCGAGATGAATCGCAATAACCAATGGCGCCACGTACGATGAAAAAGCAACACTTCCTCGTAGTATAAGAGAGAGAAAATTGTCAAAAGGAATTGGAAAAAGAACCTCCTAGAGTAGGAGGCACCATAAGGAAAAAAAATGGCCGAAAGTCTTAAAGGAAGGACCACACGTAAAGAAGGGAAGGAAGGCTTATGTTGAAAAGAGTTTTAGCTACAGAGAGAAAGAGAGAGAAAGCACGGCGTGGAAATGCAAATGAGAACCCGCGCGTTAAGCAATGGTAATAGGTAAGAAAGGTAAACACGTTTATTTATGCGAAATGAGCAGTGGCAGGAGGAGAAAAAAAGTTTTTTTCTTTGGCTCCCGCGTCTAATGAAGAAGTGGGCGTGTAATTGAGTCCAAGAGATCAAAGTAAGAGTGTGTGAGAGAGAGAGAGAGAAAATTTGGGTTAAAAAAGTTTGAACGAAATGTACCGAAAGAGAAGAAGGATGACGAAAGGAAAAATAGATTCAAAATGGAAGAAGTGGTTATGGGGTGGAGTTGGGAAAAAATGAAATAACTAAGATTTGGAAGAATGCGGGAGAAGGAAGCGATGAAGGAGAAGAGGGGGGATGAAATAAGAAAAGAGAAAGGATTCTATATGTGTGTATTTAGGTGGCGAAAAAATAAATACTCGAGGAGAGTTATGCGTCATTGGTAAAAAGTGAAAGGTTTTTTGGTTGGAGAACAGGGGAAAATAGGGTGAAAAGGGGATTATGCTAGGAAAAATGATTAAGGCTACAGAAAAAGCGGAGAGAGATTTACGAATGCATAGGATCTTGGGGAGGATGAATATGGGAGTGGTGTAAGAGAAAGGATTGAACTAGAAAAGTGTAGCTGGATTCGAGTAAATTAAAGAGGAAATTTGGTTACTTTAAAAAAAATAGGGGTTTAAAGGGAGAGCGATACGGAAGTCCAGCATGCCACCCTATTTGCGTCGTTAAGATTTTAACGTCGCTTAGACACACATAAGGGAACGTAGCAGGATACACTGGCATAATCGTGGCCCTTGATTATCATAATTTTACTGTCAACTGAACTTTGAATACGAGGATTATACCAGGATCGGCCATATGAGAGTATTTATGTAAGCCAGGCATGTAAAACTGGCGGCCTGCGAACCACTTGAAAGTGTGAGGGGAATGGGATTTCATTTAACACAACACCCCTGGATCTTATGCCGCCAACGGTGCTCTGAGCGTTATGGATAAATAGATATGGGCTTTTATTATAGAAGATTCTTTTGCTGCGAACAACGACCGAAATATATTCCTCGGGAAACGTAACCTAAGTTTATATCCATTAGATAAATAGCTTCCTATATCGACGTCGCATTTCTCGCAAACGTACTCACGGCGTAAAACGAGTACTTTCTTGAGATTAAGAACGAGCGTTCTATACAGGGGCGTAACTACGATTTTGGGGTCCTCACGCCAGTCAAGGTTTTGGGGCTTCCATTTATATAAAAAGTTACGAAATTATTATTATATCGTTGCGATTTTTATCGATTTTGATTGTGGCTGAAATTAACGAATTATGATGTTTTTCAACATTATTTACAACCCGAAAGTTTACTAAGTGCTATTCACAGTATGAATATTGAATGTAAAACCCTAAGACCTCGTGTAAAACCCCTAGAGGTGGCTGTCCTAGTCACGCACGAAGGCTTAATCCAGGGGTGGCCAACCTGCGGCACGCGTGCCACTAGTAGCACGCGAAGCTCTTGTCAGTGGCACGCCTCCCGATTTTGAAAAAATAAAATAAAATGTATAGAAATAAATTGAAAAATGTCAACGTTAACATTCTAGGTTCTACAGTGTTGTTCTTTGACAATAGATTGAGTTCTGTGCGTGCGTGCGGCTACTTTAATCCCACGAAATGAGAACGTATTAGTATAAGAAAATTGTGTACACAAACTAGTCACCGTTTTCGAGACTGAGTTGGACATCTCTTGTTTTTCAGGTAGTTATCTAAACATTTCAAAATAACTGCCCCACTCCTATCCCTGCCATCTAGACTAACATTAATGCAAAAATATTATGCATTAGGTGGCACGCGACACATTTTCAGCATGATATATGGCGCGTTACAGGAAAAGGTTGGCCACCCCTGTGCCTTAAACACTTCAAACTCCAGTCATCTACATATGAGATCTCCCTCACGCGAATGGGGAGTGTTTTCTCATAGCGTCTCCGGAGTAAACATTATAAGGATAGAACCAAACAAGTCCAAACGCTCGAGATGGGTATTTTCGTCTTCTTTTCCAGCGAAGAAATCTTTCATTCCCATAAGGATATTACTCCTCCGAATACCTTGCGGAAGATGACGGGAAATTTTCTATGTTTGTGGGGCCCCAAGTTACGCGCCTGGTTCTATAACGGTGAGATGGAGAAAGAGAAGCCGAAAGAGTGAGGAAAGGAAGCCGGAGGAAGAAGAGAAAGATTTTCTGAAAGACATCTCAGGAATTGGAAGAGGCGAGTGATTTATTTACGTTCCCTCCCTCGAGAGAAGCCGAAGCGGAAGTTTACCCGCTTAACCGGCAACGAAAAATGCATCAGTTACCGAAAGAACGATTCGTAATTTGCCTCCGTGCGAGGGAGACGACGGACGTTCTAAACCTTAGGGTGCCGCGAGTAATTCGTCTAAGGCAGCGTAAGTAAAGCGTTGGAAGCGAAACATTAACACGTTCCAAATGGAAGGAAAAAAAAGGGAGTGGGAAAGGAAGGTGCGAACGGATGAAAAGTGGAAGCCGAAAGAGAAAAATAAACGTAGGGTACATGTACGAGACCCTTGCTCAACGCGGGTGTTAGGTTCCTGACAGCGTTTGGGCAAAAAAAAAGCGTTGAGCGAACTTACGCTTTCAGTACTGATATTTTTTGATAAAAAAGATTTCCCAAGTAATGATTTTTTCTTGTCGAGTCGAATCTTATGTGATTATAACGGTACTCCGCAACCTTTGAAATTTCACGGCCAACTATCGGGTTCAGATCAAACCAAATTTACCGAGACTGTATGGAACATTTTTACCTCCCTGTGGCCAACAAAAAAGATAAAATCGGCTTTACCACAAGTATTGCTAAGACCTACATTTTCCAAATCGTTTAATCCGGATTACGAAATAATCATATGACAAAAATCCAATTACCCAATTTAGAAGCAACTTTGTTTCGGTTTGAAGCAGTGGAAACAGCCTAAGAAATCGTACAATAAGATATACGTACTTATTGGTTTCTGTTGTCTTAACATTAGAAGAATAAAATAGCATTTTCCCTTTGTTTGTGATTTAAAAATTACCGCGGCACACCGGTTGCGGAGCACTGGAATATAATATGCGTTTCTTTAATTCTTCTAATTTGGTTTATATTTTTCAGAATATCTATGATCCGTACATTCATGCCAGTGGTTGTAATAGAAAGAAGTCATAAAGCAAAATAAGTCTACGCTAGCGCCAAAAGTGACAAAATTCTGACAACCACGACCAAATTTTTTAAAAATTGCTAGCACAAACAAGTGTACATGGTAATGCACAATCGGTCTGAATGCTTATGGAAAAAGTAACGTGTTTGTAGAGACGTGACAAAAAATTCATAAAAATCGCTGCGCTTCCAATTTAATATCGTGTATGGCAGGGATCCCCAAACTACGGCCCGCGGGCTACATCCGGCCCGCGCAGTGATTTAATCCGGCTCGCCTGTGTTACTCAACCCAACCACCCCCCCTCGACAATTTTTAACGGTGAAGTTTCTCGATAACCACCCCCCCCCCACCACCCCCCCTCGAAACTTGTTCTTTGAAATTTTCACACGGCCGGATCAATCATTTGAAAAGTCTCAAGTGGCCCGCGCTGTCGTACGAAAAGCCTAATGTGGCCCTTTCAATAAAAAGTTTGGGGACCCCTGGTGTATAGTTAGCGTTGGTTAATTAAGTGGCACGTTTATTTAATCGTATATGGTTAGATCTTCGTGGAGGGAACAGCCTCGAACAAGGATTAATTGCATCTAAACTAATATAAAAGACAGTGTCACTTTGTGTGTAAGGTTTTATGATGAAAATTTCAGGATAGCATTATGATATAATAAAAAAAACGTTTTAATGTATCTAACTCGAGATCAAAGACCCGGGTTTGACTCCAGGGGATAATTTTCATTTCCAATAAGATAACACGTAATTTCATGTAAACGTGAACTTTTCGACGCGCAGGCTTTCATTCTTTTTTAGATTAAAATTAGAAAGAATTGACCTACGAACTTCGGATGTGAACCATTTTGAAGAAAACATTATAAAGGTTCTTATTCAGTTCGTCTTTTTCCGCCTACAGTTTTAATTGCTCAATTTAAACAATTAACACAGTTTGAGGAAATTAGCCATTTTAAGGGGATGCTGCCTTGCCTACCTCGATATCATATTGTTATTTCAATCCTTATGGGTGTAAACGTGCTTTGATTACTTTTAATACAAGAAAGAGGGAGGGAGGGTGAGAGAGGGAAGGAGAGGGAGGTAGAGGAAGGGAGAGCGAAAGGAGAGAGGGGACGAGAGTGAGAGAGGGGGGATGAAGGAGAGGGAAATGACTTTCAATACAGTTTATGTTTCTGATGCCAATTTGATCTCCATAAATACCTTGAACGATCGAATCTTTACTCCCGTTGATATTTCACGGACATTACACTAGTATATAGTATGACTAATGGTCGAAAATGGCTAATATTTTCTTTTGAATGGAAATTTGGAAGAAGTTCGAAAGAGAACGGTGCCTAAACTGCAGCTGAAACCAAGAAGCCGAGATTTAATTTATCGCAACTTTGAAACACATTTTAAAAAACCCATAAGTTTCACCTGAGTTATTCAAATTTATTTTACTTCAGTAGATACGCAATGAATTAATTATTTTTGAACACTTGTGGATTGTTGTAGCCATTTGAACGCATCTTAAATCGATACTATCCTTCGCGTGGCTAGCGTTGGCATTGGCCACAGTTAATATATCGCGGTTACGCAATTAAAGTACAGTTTTATTTTAAATTTCCGAAGAAATTAATTTTACGCCAGCTCTATTAATGTCTGGAACTTTCGATTGTGGTGCCATAACTTTAAAGCGGGTGAAAAGAGAACTAAGAGATTTAGTTATTTTTGAAAATTAAGTCAATTCAGTAGGTAGCTTAAAATAAATACTTAAGCTGAATAATTATAATAAATAACAAGGGCTTTAAATCAATGTATCTGTAAGTCTAGAACACTATTAATTAATGCTCATGACGCGTGTTTGGCAAGGATAAGATATTTATGCAAACGACAACATGTAACCATGAGTGAATAGACAAAGTAACATTTTTATTTCATTTTTGGCAGGCTATTTAGCCAGTTTTATAACTAAAACGAAATGTTTTTTAAAATATGGCGGGGCATCCTTGTCTTACAAATGTTTGGATCGAGAATTAAGTTTATTTGCCACACTTGATGGAATTTTGGCTAATGTATTTCCGAACGAACCACTTAAGGAATTATATAAAACGCACGCGGAAAGAGAGAGAGAAAGGGAACTTTAGGTGTTACGTCACGCCGTAAGAGTTGTTTTTATAAAATAAAAAGACCGCGGAAAATGAAATGTCAATACTTCAAACGAGGAAATTTAATGAGGTAAAAAATAAAGAAAAACTGATCAACGTTAAAAAACGACGCGAAGAGAAATACAACCAAATAAATAGTGCTAAAAAACACGTACGCCCGAGCGAAAGACGAGAATAGTTAAAAGAAAAACAAAGGAAAGCTAGTGAGAACAAAGAAGATGGAATGGCAGGGAATGTAAGCAAGCAAAGAGAGGAAAAAGAAAGGGAGAAAGAGAGAGAGAGAGGGAGAATAGACAGAAGTGGCGACGCCACGATCGAAACAGAACGATGGGAGGATCAAAGGAGACAAAAAAGGAGCGGAAATGGCATCGGTGCGTGAAAATTCGAGACAATCGCGACGGCGAAGCAATGAATAGTAGGAGGAGAAAAGGAAAGGATATGGAATGAGAAGCGGAAGAAGAGATAGAGAGAGAAGAGGATCAAAGAAGAGATGAAAAGTCATACATATTCAAGAAGTTGGAATTATGAGCTTCTTTTCAAGGGAAAAATTTGAATCGTGCGAAATAAAAAAAATATGGAAGGAGTCGAGATGAGAAAATTGCCCCAATTAAAACTGAGACAACAGAAGGAGATCCAGGACGCGGCAAATAAATGATTCATGGTCTCACGAAGGAAAACATTGGAAGATGTATAGTTTTAAGACTGAGTTTATTTTATAATATATATATTCGTATACCTTGTCTGGCTCTAGGAGGAAGGCTTTAATTCCATCCAAATACGCATTTTTCTTAATTAAATCAACGCTCCGTGCCGTTGCTTCCTCTGCTCGGAAACTCGATAACTCAAAGTGAGCAGGATTTATTTGTTAAGAGAAGGCCGTTTGTCTTAGATAATTACTGAAAGGAGAAACGGAAATGGCGGTTATGTTAACGGTTCTAAGAATGGAGGGTGCCATCTAGTGTTAGACTCGACTTTTAGTAAAACACAATGTTTAATGGGTAAGTCATCAGATACTACAGGGTGATTCGAAAGTCCCTGTGCACCTATAATAACAAAAATGTAACATGAATATTACTAATGAATGGCGCCTGTGGATATACAGACATTATGTACGTGAACTGTCCACATACGGTAGTTGTGTTCTTGACGATTCCCCTCCTTCAATCAGTATTTGTGTTATTACAGAAAAATAATTTTTCTTAGTGCAGGTGCACAGAGACTTTTGAGTCAACCTGTAGAAATATTGCATTATTCGATGTAAGATTTTCATTGGGAAGCGGGCACAAAACTACATTTAAGAGAGGCTGAAATTTTAACGCTGAGGCAGAAAGTATTACGTAAGAGGTTAACCGCGCGAGATAGTGGGTGATCAAATAAATATCATTTAGGAATCCTGCGTGTATGTTTCCGAAAGATGCGGTAAACGATTATTGTAATTTATGAATTACGTGTAGAATTCAATCATTGGAAAACTCATAAATGCTAAGAGATATATAATTTATAAAGAATTTCCCGAGTATCTCCAGTAGTTTGTACACAACACCTTTTCGAAATTTTGATTATTCCGACCATGGAGAGACCTAAGGGCGGGCGGTTGCCTGGTGCGCCGAAGGTCAAGAGGCGCCTGCCGAAGGAACCCCGTACGGGTATGGGTATAACTTTGAAGGGGGAGCCAAAAACCTACTTCGCCCGGTATCACATTTGTCCTAAAGCCGGCTCTGGAGATACCTAGTGGAAAAAATATGAACAGCAATGCCCAGTTCAAACCTATAATTTAATACGGGTCTCATTTCACGACGCTCATCCGTTGTTTCAAATTCCACCAATCACATTTAAGTTTCGTGAACATTCGTCGTGTTTCTATAAACGTCAATTATAAACAGCAAAAACATTAAATGTTTAAATTATATAATGGAAGATAATTGAATATTCAAATTTAGTTAAGATATCTTCGGTTTAACTAACTAATAAACAAATCCAAATTCAGACATTATAGAAGCACTGTTGTCACAGATAGTTTTGTGTTAATAGAACTAACCGCTGAGAAAGTTGTATTACGATATATTTTGTTGACAAAGGATTTTCCTGAAGATGGCGGATGTGACATACGCCGAAACGTCGAATTCCATTCAAGACATCACCCGGTGTGAAACCCGAGGACAATTTAGTAATGTATTTTGTTGTATGTTCTTTTATATATTGTGTTTTATATGCGCCAACTTTGCATCTTTAAATAAAACTTTGATGCATTTTTTC
Organism: Uropetala carovei; assembly: GCA_036926305.1. Lineage (NCBI taxonomy): Eukaryota > Metazoa > Arthropoda > Insecta > Odonata > Petaluridae > Uropetala > Uropetala carovei. The sequence continues at coordinate 2,063,906 of JAXCHB010000043.1, forward strand.
AGAAATATACCTGTTTTGTGAGAATTTAGAAAATATTCTTAGAGCCCTTCATTTCTGCAAAATTGAAGATAAACCGTTCACTAGGAAGGAACGAATCAAGATGACCACTTTTGAGTTTTTTCACAGGCCACTTTTAATTTATTCACGCAAACAAGACGTTAAGTAAAAGGAAATGGACTGTCTACAACGAAGAAATTAACGTAAATATAACTATATTTAATTAAGTATTACTGTAACTACAATTAACTCTAAATTAATGTCGCTTCATTTTAGTTAAATTACGTACCGTTTGTATTTGCGCAATTTGCGTGTATCGAGGTAAAATGAAGGAATTATTAATTAATTATCGGAGAGTAAATATAACTAATATAATTAATTAATTGAATTAATCAAACTGTATAACATAATATTATCTCATTCTTTTGTTGATTTCAGTATGTATTTACGGTGTTGACCGTTTGGATTGGTGTGTGTAAATTGAATTTCACTCTGATTATGAACGTTGGATCAAGCTACACCAGAAAGACCAATTGAAACCAACAAACATCAAACTAAAAGACTTGCTAACCAAGTCGCGAGGTGAAGAATAAAGGATTCACAGACTGGCAAATCAAGTCGCAAGAGAAAGAACCAAGGTATTTAGATGCCATAATTTAACATCAAATTACAATTACTTCATTAGAGTATTCGAATGTTATAAATTTCAATGTCTGGGTGATTCGAATATTCGTAATTCTCCCGTTAAATATATATTAATATATATATTAACGGGCAAGCCGCCTGTCATTTAATAATGATGACGCGCTTCGCTTGCGTTCATTCTTCGAGTTTTCGTTCCCATCTTCATATTTATTTACTGGGACGTTTTATTTATGTTTTAAATTATACAGCTGTTGACCAGCAGTCTTTATAAAAAAATTCATGTGATTCTTACTCGTTTCATTAGCTCTTAATTAACAGAAACTTCCTTTAAAAATAAGGGAATGTAAATAGATTTTTAAAATTGTTATTTTTAATCTTATAAAATTCAGCTTTTTTTAAAAGATGGAATGCTTTAGTTACCTCGCGCAATTTCATCTAATTTGAGCTAATGTAATGATACTTAAGTTAGCAATACAATACAATATAAACACATACACGAGCACGCGGTCGTTTTTATCTGTCTCATAAGAAAGTGGGAATGCTAGTCAGTTGTGTCGCAGCGTGGCTTTAGAAAGGTCGTTAACACCAATTTCCAATCCTCTACCCACCCTTTATGTCTCATAGATATCCCAGTCATTCCTTTCTGTCTCTCTCTCTCTCTCTCTCTCTCTCTCTCTCTCTCTCTCTCTCTAATCCTCTCGACCCTTTCGTCCTTTCGCTCTCTCTCTTAACCCACCTTCCATTTCCCCCTTTACCCCTTTCTATCTACCCTCCCTCCCATCCCTCCCCCTCTCTCTCTTTCCTTATCCCACTTTCACTTCCTTTTTTCTCTACTTTCTCTTTATCCCTTTCGGATTTCCAGTTATTTATATAGTACCTTCCTTCCTCTCCCTTCGGAAACGTTAATTGGTACCAGGAACGTATATACATATATTTTTTTCCCTTCTCTTCTTACGTCGGTTTCTCAAAATCGCTAACATTAATCTTCCTGCTGACCTTCGTTGTTGTAACGTTCTTATCCGTCGACGTTTTCCTCGAATGGAGACATTCGTTCCCTATTAATGGGTCCCAGACCGACCAAAATTACGAGGGCTAAATTTAATTTATCTGGACGATACGTAAAAATTCACGCTGGAAAAGTATTAATTTATTCAATGGTGAGTTAATTGGCTCACCTCATGAAAAATATCAAGCAAGGTTTATATATTATAGCCTTCTATCTGTGAATCACCACTGTGATGCTGCCGAAGTTTGCATTTGGTGAACCAACATTTTTATGGCGATTGGTTCAAGACAAGTTGTAATACTGATTTCTTTGTTAACCACAAAAATATCAGGTATATTTGCGCTTTAATGCCTTCAATATTGCACTCAAAGATTCAAGATTTTGTTTCATGTTTAAAAACTTCGACCTAATTAGTATTTTAGTTAAAAAGTAATTGCTAATCTTAGAAAGAGTTTTTGCAAGAAATATTTATCCAGTTAATCTTTTACGACCGTAACCATAATATAAAGATATTTTAAATTTCGGCGAAGCAAATACGCAGGTAGTTGATATGGTACGGAATTAACTAGAGCAGATTGTAGTAATCGATGGACGTCGTTCAGACTCCATGAATTTCACCTCCGGCGTTCCCCAAGGAAGTGTCTCAGGTCCGCTACTTTTTCTAATATATATATATATATATATATATATATATATATATATATATATATATATATATATATAAACGATCTCAGCAAAATTGTAATCAGTATTTGTAGATTATTCGCGGACGACGCAGTGATTATGGAATAATTCGTAACGTACCAGATGTTCAGATCTTCGAACGGGATGTACATTCCATTTCGGAATGGTGTAAAAAGTGGCAGTTATAATTAAACAGTGATAAATGTTCCTTAGATTTGGCAGGGTAGACAGCAACAAGTTTTCTATAGTGAGTATTTTCTTGACATGGGCCTCATCAAAACGATGAGAACGCAGAAATATCTTGGAATCGTATTAACGAGCGACTTACATATCTTGGAAGAAGCATATTGGGCGGATAATAGGAGCAGCTCATAAAAGGTTTTTCCGTAGAATATTAAGGGTAGGCGATGAAAAGAACCATGAGGTTTGTTATTTCTCCCTAGTTAGATGGCTAATTGCGTATGCGTGTAGCGTATCGGACCCTTATGAGACAAGCCTTATTCAGGGGTTAGAAGAAATTCAACGAAAGGGAGTGTGTTTCGTGAAACGTAGATATTGTAGGCGAGTAAGTGTCACGAGTGTAATAAGAGAGCTAGGGTGGGATTGCCTGGAGGAACGGCGAGAAAGTGTAGGCATCGACTATTGCAGAAATTTATATCGGAAGAGTTTAATGATGAATTATCAGGGACTTACGTAGGGAGCCATGTCCACACCGACAAGATTCGAGAAATTGATTGTAGGAATGATAGATACAAGGGATCCTTCTTCCCTAAGACGATACGAGTGCACAATAGGAGAAGAATATGATAGGTCGGAGATTATCTCTCCGTGCCACACACCAATTACGGTGGCTTGCAGGGTAAGATCAACGGAAGAAGCCTTTACTTGGTGGAACTCCATCATGAATAAAATGAGAGAAAATATCACTTGGTATAAGTTCCACTTTATTAAAATAGATACGACCGGTTTCAACTAATATCTACTCATCATCATAATAAAGTTCCACTTTATTAAAATAGATACGACCGGTTTCGACTAATATCTAGTCATCATCATAGATAACTAGATATTAGTCGAAACAGGTCGTATCTAATTTAATAAAGTGGAACTTATACCAATAGATATTTTCTCTCATTTTATTCGGCTTGCAGGGTGTTTATTCAGATTAAGGTAAAGCAGCTCGTACGAAAATATTAGGAAACTATTAGAAAAATTCTAACGTACTTCAGAACTGAAGGAGAAAGAAAGAAGAAACTTCCTTGGGTGATTTGTTTTAATTCCACAATTCAGAAAAAATACAGCGAGACCGTGGATTTGGGGCGTCGTACAATAACCAGGTAAACAAGATACAAATGTGTATGTTTGTGTATATCTAGTTTTACAAAGAAAGGAGCAGTGGAAGTGGAAATTAAGCTTAACAGGACCGGGGATTAGAGAAGGAGGCTGAATTCGTTGCAATAGTAGATAGAGGGAGCATTCAGGTAACCAGGCAACTTCAGAACACCTGGTGGATAATCGGGGTTTTTAAAAACTTCTATAACCAAAACAAACAATGCGACATGCATTTCTTCTTCAACACGAGCTGTAATACGTTTTCGGTAATAATTCATATTATTTTTTTGTTGCGTGAATACAGTCGAACGTCAATAAGTCGTATTTTCCATAACTCGAAGTGAATTATTTTTGCAGAAAAAATCTTTTTCATGCTATTTTTCTTCTGTAACTCGAATTTTCCATCAGTCTTTAAGTGGAATATTTTTGTAGTCTCCCTTGAGGTTTGATATGATAGAAGTTCCACTGTATTTTGTTATTTTTAGGCGCGTTTCGCTTCCAGCGTGAGCGCCTATTATCGTCCGTCCGTCCGCATGTTCGTTCTCGCCTTCTACGTCACGGATTTTCATGAAATTTGATATTAAGGACACAATCAAATGTAATAAGAAAATCGAAAAAATGAATAACGTACGCCAATCAGGGATATCACTTTCCTGGTGACAAAAAATTAAATTTTCGTCGTATCTCGTCAAGTATTGCTCATATAAAAATATTTTTCAAATAAAGGTTGTAGTACTGATAAATTAGAATATTTATTTTCCTATACATTTATATCGTAGGAGTAGCCGTTATCGAGTAAATCAAACAAAAATGTCTTAATTCGAGTTGAACTTAGAAATCTTCTTCATTGTTGCTAACACAAACAATCTCACAGGACACTTTTGTTATTTACTTATGTGTGCATGCACTATTTTTAAATAGGAGGAAAATGGATTATTTATGATGAAGAAGAGAACTTTAAAACGCTATTTCCTTTACGTACAGGTATATAATTTCTTTCTAATACTCCATTGCACGAAACGCGCCCATTTGTGATACGTTGTACACTTTCCTAACCTGTTTAAATAACGAAACAAGTATGGAGGGATAGATAGAAAATAAATGCATGAGAAATAACCTTGAGAAACAGCGCGCAACGTTAAAGGCGATTAACACGTTGGAAGCAGCCATGCGTCAAGGGAACAATCGAGGTTACGTGAGAACAACGTCGTCGGTTCGGAAATGTGTTGAGGATGAGTCAGAGAGAGAAAAAAGGTCGATTGCCACATCTGGTCTCTCTCTCTCTCTAAAAGGAGGAAGGGGAAGGAGGAAAGGAAAAAAGAATAACGGAAAGAAAAAAAGAGGAAAACCGACGGACGTCATAAGAAGCTGTATCGGATTTCGTCCCCCAAGAAATCGCATCGATTGGCAAATCATTTGACGGGTGTCGAAATGCTTTTCCAGAAAGAGATCAAACCGGTCCAGGAACGGGAGATAGAGGTCGTTAAAGTAACGACGATTCAATTATCCAAGCGATTCGCTCGATTGCTGCGAACTGTGAAGTTACTGAGAATCGATCGAGTTTATATTCTATTTTGCGAAATGATTTTATTTATGGTGCGAAGTAATTTTTTACCTTCTCTGGTTCTAGTTTATTTTTTTAAACGGAAGATTACAACTATTGTTATGGAATGTTGCCAAAGGTGTTTCTAAACAAAGAATTCTTGTTTAAGTTGTAAAAATTAATTAATGCGACTACGACAGTACTCGAACCTGCAATCTTCGAATTCGAATTCCGGCGCATTATGCATTACACCACGTTGCTGTGATGTTTTCTGAATCTCGCCTGTAATTCAATCGCCTCCATTTTGCCTCCTATAAGCAAATACGCAAATAGCAGTACAAGAATGTTGTTAAAAGAATTAGAGAACAATTTACCGAACCCTTAGTTATTATATAGAAACTATAACGTAAATAAGGTTTTATTTTAAGATAAGATTTTGTTTATTTTGGAAAAAATCGAGATAGGTAGATTTTGGAGTCCACTGAGGTATAAAATGAATTGATGGATCAAGATATTTTAAAGGTTTAGAAATTGTTCCAACTTTTTCTTCTCTATTTCAAAAATGTTGGTGATGTTGTTTTTCCCCTCCTTTCCCGATATTCAGAATTTGTAGTCCTCCGCGCGTGCCATCCTAAAAATTCAGTTTCTCGCCGTCTCGTTTAACAATGACGACTCTCACAACGTAAAAAAAAACACTTAAAATAAATCGAGATATTTCAATAAGTACCAAGGTTGAAATAAAGGTCTTAAAAATATGTATGTACATGCATATTTTTTGAAAAATTAATGCGAGTCAACGAGCAACATAAAATTTCCATCGCGGGTCATATGTGTTCCGAAACGATAGCGGTGAAAGCCTTTTATTTACATTTTGTTTATATTTCATGACGTATTTTGTTAACATATATGTCAGACTCTTATCTTTAAAAAAGTTTGAATTCAAAATGCTAGATCACGGATAGCGTCCGTTCAAATATCTTAAAAAAATCAATTCTAGTTTGTATGCCGCAGCCAACGGAATAGTACTCCACAAGGCGCACGAGCGACATGAATGGCGGTGTAAACGTCTTTTATGTCTCACTTACTCGTCTCCCTTTACCGTATCATACGCCGAACTGGTTTATTTTTAGCGCGGTCGCTGAGCGATGATGATGATGGTGCTCGTTTTCCCGTGAAAACGACTCATTCGTGGAGTTTTGCGTGGAGCGTCATGTTACCGCGTACTATGATGGCTTCTTCGCGGAATGAAGCCTTAATTATAATATTTTTTTCGAACACAAGGAGAGAAAAACGAGCATCCAACTTTGAGCTCCTTTCCTAATTCCTTGATCCGCTGCATTGCGGCACAATATTGTGCGGCCCCATATAATCTCGTTTGGTTTAAATCTCTGCCGTCGATGTGCAAGGTAAAAATTACTTCCGTCGACCTGAGTGGCTAACCACTCCTCTTTCTCCAAGGTGGGAAATGTGGAAACAGGTGAAAAATCTGCTATCTCCGTTGGGGTTGGTTGATACTAGCATAGCTAACCTGGTTCCAACCTAAGAAATAATACCGTTTTATTATTTTATTAGTTCTTTTCGGTATTCTGAAGTCCTGAGGGGGGGAGGAGTAATTAACATCTTTAGATCCACCCTTGATATGTTGAGAATATCTCCACTGACAAAGGCTGCTTTATATGTTTTTGTTTAGTTAATTTTTAATCACCTTCTGTTCAGTACTACAGAAAAATCATCTAGCATGCCCTATGGATGTAATGAAATTAACTCAACACGTTTCTTCGATAGCCTTCATTCGTTATAAACTTGAATTATCGAAGAGAATCTGTTTTATTCAAGTATATAAAATGGAACGTTAAGAAAAAACTATTTACCAATGAAAATTCAATTAATGTGGACAGAAGTTTATCAGTGCATAATCGTGGAATCGTACATTATTATTTGTTATTTGATTATAATTATATTGTTTGTATGACCATAAAATTATAATAATGTTTATCATTCTCACAGGTCTTAGGGGAAGTTATCCCACGCCTGGGACACATGCACTCACCACGATAATTACTCAGTCACACTCGCATTTAACTTAGAGCAATTTAATCATTTTAATAAGTGCGATTTACTTATAGGAGGAATTATTATTATTATTTCGTACCACCTGTTCTTTTTCTAAATGTGTCGTTGTAAAAAAATAATTTTGACCTTTTTCGCGGATTGATATTTTTCTGACTTTTACTCGCAATTGTCCCGACAGAAGGGCGTCGGTTTGATATTTCTCCGCTGTTTTTGTGTGCCCGCTAAAGGTCAAACCGGCGCAAATATAAACATGCCATAACAAGAACTGCGACGTGCCCTACCCCTCCTTCTCCTACAGCCAGCAAAGGGTTCGTGTTTACCATTCATACGAGTAGTTGTGTGTTGAGTGCGAAATATACCTGTCTCGTTGTGACAGATAAGGGAAATTGTTCCAGTTTCGCTCCACAATCCAATTGTTGCTCCGGGATCTCGTGGTTCACCGGTCACACGTCCAGGACTGGGGTTTAGTGACGTCTATATATACGTCGAAAGGCTCAGACATTGAACTGCATGCGATCGATTTATGACGCGTGTATTACAGGTAGTCCTCGAGATACGTCGTTCCGTTTATGCGTCGTCAATAAATTAGGGGCGGATTTCATATACATATACGTCGCTGAAGTTTCGCTTATACGTCGTTTCCGCATTCGTCGATATTCATTCGAGGACAAAGTCGGCACTCATTCTGCTTGACACATTTTTAAAAATTTTCATACTCACAAATACATTGTTTCAAATGTATTTTGTAATTTCCCCATTCAAGAACAGTCACTACTGTCATTATTATTGTCGCATTTCTTTTACTTCCATAATCACAAGTATCTTGTTTCAAATGAAATTCCGACTGGGACGATCTTGAAAATCAATCCTCCACATAGTAATAACTTCACTAACCCTCCTCCTCCTTTGCCGCCGTGACATGCAGCCATATAATTCTGTGAAAAGTGTAAAATAGTCCCTTTTTCACATTAAAATTCAGCTTCTTAAACCGCGGATATAATTACTTGTAATCGACGAAGTGACCATATAAACCATTACTTTGCATGTGTTTAATAAATTACTCGAAAATTTATGTTTAGCAAATTATGTGTATAAAATCGTGGAGTCGGAACGTATCCCCCGCTATAGAATGGTGGCTTATGGCAAAACGAGTTTCGAGATACGTTTCGCTTTCGAGGAACGTATCTGCGATGTACCTATCTCGAGGACTACCTCTATACCGTTTTGAGGGAAATTTCTAGTGGAGAATTCTTGGGAATGTATATCCGATGTTTTAATCGAAAGTTTAAGCGCGATATATTAAAAATATTGATAGGAAAACTTCGTTACAGTACTTTCTCAAAAACGGCTCTAAGTTTACAATAATACCACATAGTTCATGTTTCTCAAAAATGAATATAAGAGTAGTTTATTCTAGTCATATTTAACAACAATGTGATTGCTTAAAAGCGGCAACAACGATTTTCATCAAATTTCATACAGTTACTTGAGTATACGTCTGTAATAATACTACGTATTTCATTTTTCTCAATGAATGAATATAAGTCTAGTTTATTGTTGGGCAACGTCAACAAAAATTGGATTTTCTAAAAACCGGCTGATACGATTTTCATTTTGTAAAGATGACTAAACGACGCATTAGTATATGAGAAAGTTTGTACAGTGTATGTTGTATCGATTTTTTATTTTTATAATTGTCGCTATTTTGAAATTTTCATGCTGGGAAAGGTCTCTCGCTCAAAAGAGATCCGCCGCTCTTTTAAATATCAGTCATCGCTTTCTCCATTTTTATAGTTTTAATACGGCGACTCTTCCTTTCTCATTCTATGCGAATTCCGTCAATCTGTCTCCGCGATTCATTCCCACGGTAGAAAAAAACGAAACCCGTATCGCGCGAGACTTAAGATGCCTCATCTCCCACGATCATACACTTCTCCTCTTAAAAAAAGTTCAGGGTCACCGTGTTTATGAAGCGAATTGAGAGTGCGAAACGGAGGTTTCGGGTGTATGTATTTTTTATTTATTTCTCTTGCAAAAGTACCGCTCTTATCTCTTTCTTTGTCCTTTAAAAATTTCCCGCTAATTCTCCATCCTATTTCATATTCCACTCTTCTCTCGTTCTCTCTCTCTCTGTTTGTCTCTCTATTTGTCTGTCTCACTCTACTTGTCTTTCTCTCTCTCTCTCTCTCATTTTCGTCCTGTCTATCTGTCTCTGCTTGTCTGTCTTTCTCTATCTCTCGTTTTATCTGTGTCTGTCTGTCTCTGTTTGTCTGTCTGTTTATATATCTATCTCCAATCTCTCGTTTTCTGTCTGTCTGTCTGTTTATATGTCTCCCTACCTCCCATCTCTCGTTTTATCTGTCTATCTATCTCTGTTTGGCTGCCTCCCTCTGTCTGTCTCTCGTTCTATTTTTTTATCTCTTCTTTACCTCAATCTCGAAAAATGTTTTTTTCTTTTTAAACGTCAAGGTTACGTTTTTTCCATAGTAAATAACGAATAGTATACTCCTCCCTTTACAGAATAGACGTACTGGAGTGTTTCTTGTGGGCGGGTATGGTGGAAGAGGCCATAGAGAGAGAGAGAGAGAGAGAGAGAGAGGGACGGGAACACTCATCGGAAATTCAAATGCGTGACCCGTATTACTAATTGTAAGACCCATGAGATGTTGGGAACTTTGCGGCGTTATTATTATAACGAAGTTTGGGAGTCTCCCGTTGGGGTTCCTTATATACTTCGGCTTTAGATACCTCTATGGGACTTTTTAATCAAAAGGGTTATGTTTGGAAACGGGATGGTATATACTAATACCACTTACGGGTACTTTTCTCACGATGCATTTTCATGAATGCCGATCTACAAATATGGGATGTAAATTGACGCCATATGTCTTTCCAATAATATATAGTCACTAGTTATGTTCTCGTAAAGACATGACTAAAGTATTACATTTTTTTCTAACCCTCCGTTCTCCCTTTCTATCTCCTCCTCCTTCCCCCCCCCCCTTCTCTACGATAGCGGTAGAAGACGTTCCTGTATCTTATATCGCCGGTGTTCCACATTCGTGACTGACAGACGGACACTTGAGATTTATCTTATAATTATATAAGGCTATTTCGCCAGTGTCCGTCAGTTTGTCACGGCTTTTTTTTGGTGCTTCCAGCTGGTATCAATTTCTGAAATTGTGTAGATGCATAAATGATCGCGTGTTATTGCTCACGAAAATCGTAAATTCCAGAAAAGAATACCGGTTTCCATTCCAGCAACATTTCTTTAATTCATTTAATTACCTTTGGAACGAGTGTAGTATATATTTAGCTATATTAAACAAATAGAAACTACATACGATCTCGGAGCTGAAGCATTCGTACAGAGAATAGAATTGAGTTTATTATTTTTAATAAAAGAATTAGAATACATTCCGAGTTATATAAAAAAAAACTACTTTAAAATCAGAAAACAACACAAATATTCACGTTTTCAAGAAAGAAATTTTCGTAATCATGGCAATCGGCATAGTCGCCTCATTTGCTTGCCCTATTCTTCGAAATAGGAACTAGAGTAATTGTCCGTCAAAAACGAGGGTTCGACATGAATAAAGTATTAAAGTAAAAAAATAGCTCAAGATGCAATTCTTAGCTAAGCGTTATTTCAAAATGGCAGCGTAAATAAAGGAACCCATAACTTATTATGAACTTTTAATGAATCGCACAAATTGAATGTTAAGTATAAATAGTTAGTAATACACTTTCTTGATATCATTCGTGTATTAAAGTTACATAATTTGCTAGATTTATTTCAATGAGCGTCTAAACGCAAACTCAAAAACGGATGAAAATAAAAATAAAAATTATTCAGAAAATAATACAATAACATAGAGAAAACTTCAAAAATTATATCGGGAAAACACATGATTCAGGTTAAATTCCATCTTCTCTTCATCATTTACTTTTCTTCAAGTATACGTAATATCGATTTATCTAAGGTTCACCTTTAAACAGAAGCTGGGATAAAAGAATGAATGTTCTGTCTCCTTACCTTTTCTGCGGTGTAAATGTTCCAGCGGTTGAATAAGGCGCCTCCAGGGACGAGAGGAATTCCCTTTGACATAGTCAAACACACAGCACTTCACCGTAGAATAGCCACATCACACAAGCGTAAAAGATTAAGCTTGGAAAATGGTAGAAACAAAAAAAAGCACTTTTGGGTTCACGAAGGAAATAATGGGTAAAGATTTGTTATTGGAAGAAACGGGTGGGATTCACAGCGCCCGTAACGAGAAAAGAAAGTGGTTAGTGTTATAAAGCGAGAAAAGAGGCATCTTAAGTATAACCTAGGGCAAGATAAATCGTTTAAAAAGCTCCGATTGCGATTCTTACACGTTCCCATTCATCACTCGAACATAATTTAACCAAAACCCTTCATGTGGTTCAAGAGATTAAAGTTACGGCAGACAGACGGATTACTAACCAAATATATACATTCTTCCAGTTTGAATATCCGTCCGTCCGTATGAATTATTGTAAAAATCATAGAACGACTACTCCCGGGCAGTATTTCATTACAAGTCGGAACTGACTTTTGAGAACACTCGATTAAGTTTGTTTTAAATAAAAGGTTAGTGAGACGCTTAGCTTTGACACACGTTCTTATACCATCATCATTGCAAAAACTAATCATAAACCAATAAATATTTTAGAGCTAACCGGGTGAAAATAATAAATATCTTAGAAAAAAGTGAAAAAAATAACGTTGAGGAATACACTCCCCCAATTAAATTAAATTATTTCTAAATGCCTTTCTTCTAGTATATTTAATATATTATGCGTATTTGCTTATAGCTTGTCGGAACCAAACAGAAAAGATAGAATTAGAGATGAAATATTAAGACTAGCATGACTACGTAGCATAATGGATAAGGCGTCGGACTTCGGATCCGAAGATTGCAGGTTCGAATCCTGTCGTGGTCGAAATGTATGATTTTTTCCTTCCTAAGCAACGAATTTTTTCGTCCGATAGATGCCGATGTGCCAAAAATGTTCAATTAGAATATTATGCCATAATTGGAGATGGTTTTGAAGGAGGTTAAAGTGAACGCAAAGCTTTAGTTTTAAAAAATGGATGAATGATTTTTATAAAATTTACATCTAATTTGTCATCCGTATTCTCGCATCACTTGAAATACGCAAATTCACCCATATATCGCTCAAAATGTTTCAAGCGGAGCCAATATTTATATTGATTATCAAAAATATTCACTGAACTTATCCGTTATTGGTGGAGAATTACTCTGTCTTGTCGAGCAGTGAGTGGACTCCTGAGTTAAATACTTAAGAATTTAGAATAATTCTAAATTCTTAATTATTGTGGTGACGAGTGTGAGAATAGATTTGCCCAATTTTCTCGATAAAATCGTGTGATGAAACAATCAACGTTGCTACAATTTTAATTCTGGTTTACATTTTGTACACTAAAGAGAAATTCGATCCACTAGCTTTTAGTGACTATCTGCGTATGATATGGTGTGTTCATCCGTTTGATTTGAGCAAGCTGTCTAACTTCAGGAGAGCTTCGTCTAGCTTGTAAAAAAATCCTGCAAATCGCAACAGAGAAATCTTAGAGCCTTTGTCCATGTGCGCATATCTCACGTCAATGACATTGACTTATGCCTTTATACCAGTCGAAAGAGGTGGGTTTTTTCAACTAGAAACAACACAACCCATTACAGAAAAAAAAATGTTTTGTGCCCTCTTGGACGCCCATCACTGAAAAATAATAATTTTGTCCAGAAAAAGTTTTATAACAATTATTTTCGAAACTTTGCATCCAACCAACCGGTTGATAAACGAATGTTTCTATAGTCTTTTTTTACTTCACCTCATAAATAAATAACTAAATAAATAAATATATGTTTTCAAATTTGAAATATAAATGTATGGCAGTGAATTAAAATCCAAAGTTGAAGGTAATATCATAAAATACTATTTGTACCACCCTCTTAAACTAAAAAAATTTAGAACGGAAATATTTTTATCATATATTGTATTTTTATTATTTTAAGAAAAATTCAAAACCATCCACACTTTACGGTTCTCCCTATGCGCTATTCCGCCTCCAGATTCTCGTCATCCTCTTCTCCTACATCTCTCACAAATTCCCTCATATCATTCACGTCCCAGTTCCAACATCCTTCTCTCTCTTGTTTCCTCACCTCTTTCCTTCTCACCTCCTCCTTCCTCTTTCGTCCTCGAATCCTCCACGTGGAGCCTTAGGCGAAATCAGGAGGGTTTCAAAGAGGGGAGAGGTTCCTGGTTGTGGTGTTTTTTAACGGATGGAGGAGGAGGAAGCCTTGGGTGAAGAAGGATGGAACAGAAGAGAACGGAGCGAAAGAGAAGCTACGCCCCGCGGGAAGGGGAGAGTGGGGGAGATGAGTGAGAGGAGAGAGAGATGGATAGATAGATAGAGGAAGAGAGATAGGGAGAGTGAGGAGAGAGGAGATGAGAGAGAGAGGGAGGGAGGGATAGAGAGGGAGAGAGATAGGGAGAGAGATAGGGAGAAAGAGGGGGTGTGAGAGAGAGAGAGCGAGGGTGAGATAGAGAGGGAGATAGAGAGAGACAGACAGACAGACAGACAAACGACTTTATTTAGGGCTAAATTGATACTACATAGTCCCTTCTTACATTTAACCCTACGTAATGAATTACAAATTACAATAAAAATAATAACATATAAACATACAAACAGAAGAATAGAGAGAGAGGAAGAGAGAGGGGTGAGAGAGAGGAGAGAGGGAGGGAGAGAGAGGGTTAGAGAGAGAAAGAGAGAGGGAGAGAGAGGAAAATAGAGAGGGAGGGAGAGAAAGAGGGAGGGAGAAAGAGGGAGGGAGAGAGAGGAAAAGAGAGAGGGAGGAGAGATAGGGAGGGAGAGAGAGGATGGAGAGGGAGAAAGAGAGAACGAGAGAGACGGGGAAGAGAGAGAGAGAGGGTAGCGGTGAAGGATGGGAAGAGGCGGAGAGGAATTCGATGGTGGGTTCAAAACGTGGCGTAAAAGTGATTGACGGGAACTCGCGGGATGGAAATTGCTCAGATTTTGAAAGACGTCTAGCGGTCTTAGGGATGATGCGTGTGTGGAGAGGGGTTATTTGCACCGAAAGAAAAAAAAAGGAGAAAATGTGTCATTGGGAAATCTGGATGGCCGCAGGTTTTTTTTATTGGCAAGAAGGCTTAAATTTCTAAAGAAAAACATATTACGAACCTTCGAATAGTGAATTATGGGTGAAGGAGGTTGGGAATAAACTTTCGTTAATTATTCGTTTATTTATGTTTTACTTTCTCTTTTATCTCGAGATTACGTATTTAAGACGGTTGTATGCATTATCGAAGTTGGCGCCGATATTTGCGTTGTGTATTCGAATAATGAAGTTATATATTTAAAATATCTTGGTGATTATTGTAAACAAATCGTAAAAGTACGTATGGAGTATAGCTTTGTATGGTGAAGAAACATGGACGCTAAGGAAAAACGATATGAAATGCTAAAGATAAAATGGACAGATAGGATGAAAAACGAGGAAGTACTGCGAAGAATAGGAGAGGAGCGAATGATTAGACAGAATATAGGAAAGAGGAAGGCGAACTGGATTGGACATTATCTTAGGAGAGAGAGAGCATGATTCAAGACGCTTTAGGAAAAAAAGTGGAAGAAAAAGCGAAAGAGATAGGAAAAGGTTTCAGCTGATAGACGACCTGAAAGGGAAAGATAGCTATCAAGACACGAAGAAGACTGCGGAAAATAGGAGTATTTGGAGAACCACGAATTAACACGGACCTGTCTACGGACAGACTACCTACTATGATGATTGTAAGATGCTTGCGTCAGTAGAACTATTTTTGTTTCGGGAGAATTTGTGT
Organism: Uropetala carovei; assembly: GCA_036926305.1. Classification (NCBI taxonomy): domain Eukaryota; kingdom Metazoa; phylum Arthropoda; class Insecta; order Odonata; family Petaluridae; genus Uropetala; species Uropetala carovei. The sequence goes on from JAXCHB010000043.1 coordinate 2,079,094, forward strand.
CGAGTGTTGGTGTGACGGAGATTACATTCGATTACCTATCTCAGATTGGAAGATTATAATATGCGATATTCTGTCTCTTTCTAAATATCTCACACGTGTTACAACTATGGGCGAATTACTAGTGATACTGAAACAGTTGTCTTTTTTCTAGTCTTTCCATGACTATTAGAGAGACATATTGCGCGAATTTATTTTACCCGCAAGTCGAGCTCTGTATCTATATTAGATTGAATATGTAATGTGACTAGTTATTATTCAGAGGAATATATCACGTCGCTTAAGAGGGGAAAAAATCAATTTTCGCGACCATGGAAAGATTCGAATTTCTTATAAGCAAACCAGGGGTTAGGTCAGGAACGTAACCCCCGCTGCTGGAATGGTGCTGCTGTATAACCAAATTTTTCGCAATCCTGGAAAAAATAACATTTTTAGAAATTTATTCTGTGTGTTCTTTATACAAAATTAATTGAATGAGAGAAGGATTTTTATACAAATTAATTCATTATTATTCAATAATTTCTTGAAGTTCACCAAACACTTTTTTCATGCATATTTAAAATCAATGTAACGCTTAGGTTTGTATGATACCGTGATATTATCTACTTTTTATAAGAATTGTATTAACTAATTATAACACCGAACTATTTGTTTAAAATATTGCATAGATTAATTTTAACCCGGAAGCGAGTTAGGGTTAGAGATGAGATTCTCGGTAATGCATGACCACGTGGCCTAATGGATAAGGCGTCGGACTTCGGATCCGAAGATTGCAGGTTTGAATCCTGTCGTGGTCGATAAAATCGATTTATTTTTCCTCTTAAGGAACGATCTTTTTTGCTGGATCAATTATTAGTCACATTGCATATTTAATTTGTTGGTGTTACCGATTTAACCGTACCGTTAGAAACAAGTTTAACAATATGCCTAATACATATTATCATTATTTAGAGAAACATGATATTTCTGATTAACTGTAATAAAATTACGAATTCTAATAAAAATTTGTTGGATTAAAATGGTATTAAAATAGAGAAATCATCAGAATCCATACGCGGTGGTATTCCTAACAGTTTGATCAATTTGATTTCAGCTGTCAGGCGAGTTCAATTTTTTGTTTTTAAATGCTCTTTATTTGGCGCTACAAACATAAATTTATTATTTTTACAATTGATTTACTTGGTCTTTGCTCTTATGCATATGTCTGTCTCGGCAAAGACGCCGTTCTCTGGTGATATCCTCTTTAGGGTTGGACTTGGGCAGCAATTATTTTTCAATCTTTTAACAATTTGGTTTCCAATTTCTTAATCCTTCTTTTATTTTTGGGTTAGGTTTTGTCTGGAATTTTCCCTAGACGGAAGGGACACTAGGCTAAACCTTCCGTATATATAACTACTAGCAGAATTTCCCGTTGAATTTCAACGGATTTATTGAAGCTACTACGGCACAACATACAAACTCTTTAAAATAGGTATATAGTAGATACTTTTTAAATTACAATTAGCTTTTCTTAACAATTAATCATATTTGCTTGTAACAATCCGTTTCCGAGCCTATTGCATTCAAATATAACGATAATTTTACTTCCTATCATATTACTTTCGCCAAATCCAGCTTCATTTCTTGTGTACTTATGCCTCACTGAAATGTTTACTTTTATGTCTTGTAAGCAAGAAACCCATGTCCATGATTGAACACTGACTCCGGTAAATGTACACCAGATACGTGAGCTTATTTACGTTAATAGACATTATAATGTAGAATATAATGATTTTACTTACAAAAAATGTAAGATTCCAGTATTCAATAGACGAAATAAGGTTCAATTACTTTCACCAATAAACGGTTCCTGAATAATAATCAGTATCTATTTACGTTGATATCCATAAACATCGATCGTTTCGTTGCTTAAACAAAAGTGCGAATCGAATAACGCTAAACTTTCGTCTATTTATAAGCTTCATTGAAGCTAATGGAATCGGAGGTAACAATGACGGTCGCCTTGGCAACGCCCGGAAAGAGTACGAAAAATCCACAAAATTTCGAAACAAGTAGCGTATTTCTGAAAACTTCGACAGTGTAACATGTAAACTTCGCAGGAATAAGATACTATAGAGTTTTATTCGTCGAATAAAGCAAAAACGAAAGAAATCGGTCCATATTTACGTATTTTAATGCTTGAAGGAAGAATACCTTGCAAGTCAAGAAATGGATTCATACGTGTTATCTTATGGAAAAGTGTTAATCCCCTATATTGGCAGCACTGATTAATCCCGGTTGACCAAACCTTGACCATTCACTAAGTTAGGATGTAAGGAAGAATCGTACAAAATTTGGTTATTCTAGCTTTTATCGTTTAGGAGGAGTTCCATGAACAAACACACAAACCAACAAACACGCTTTAAAATATATTATAGTAGATATTGTTTACATTTATTATACCGATGAAAAATAAAACGTCCAAGGGTGGAAAATGAAGCATTGCGACCACGACAGGATTCGAACCTGCAATCTTCGAATTCGAAGTCCGACGCCTTATTCATTAGTCCACGTGGTTATTCGGTATTAAACGTCTCATCTCTAATTCTATCGCTTCTGGATTAAAATTAATCTAACCAATATTCTATAATGGCGTTGCTTGATGAATGAGCTAAGCTTTACATCTGTTATTCAATCGACATTTGTCATTTGTTGAAAGGTTCTTTGCAGCATAATTATTTTCTGTTGTAGTTTCAGTCAGCAAAAAAAACTACGTTATTTTTTCACTGTTGGTTTCAATATTTATTTATCGTTTTCGCAGTGCCAAATAATCCACCATATGACGAAACATTTTTACACCAGAATGAAACTTGACTTTTCAAAAGCTTTAATATTGCGGATTTTATGGTGAGCTTCCAAGGCTGCCGTCTGTAGCCTCCTCACATTAAGGAAATCTTCAAAATGGACACGGAAATATTTTGGGAAATATAACGAAATAAAAAATAGGGATCTATTCTGTTATAGCACCACAACTCACGCAATATTTATTGTTGAGTGGCTCATGGGATCGCTATGTAAATATTGATTTTGCGAGATTATGCATAGTTGGAATTTTTAATTACAAGTAACCGAGGATATTGGTGAACCTTCGGCTCGCTTTCTTTTTAGATTATAATGCCCTTCGCCTCTCTGGAACGAAACTATCCCTCCCCATTGGCCGATGATCGGGTGAGTAAATGTCGCCACTGGCAGATCAGATAATTTTTTGAGATTTCACGCGTAACGAAAGCTTCCAAACCCATGACTGATCTTGAAAATGGCGTGAATAGGAATCGAAGTAAAAAGTGAAATTATAAAGGATTTATGCGCCACTCCTAGAGGTCATACATTGGTTTCAATGCTAACGGAATGTCTATCTTATTTTCACTGATGACTAGTAATTTCGAAAATTAGGTATTTCATAAGAACAAATATTTTTTACTGGCACAACTTAAATATTATCATTCGGATGCTTGCGAGACTGAAGCCAGCAGAATTCCAGTTTGGATGAAAATGAATTATAAAGGTATAATTAAAACTTCTGTTCATCATTTAGTAAAAATAACAGCGGCACATGATTTACTGGAACCAAAATAAAAATTTCTTTGAAATCGCTTGCTTTAAATAATCACAATAAATTGAAATAAATTTCGTTTATTGTTTAATTTAAAAACATTTTAACGTAGAATTTTACCAAAAGGGAAACTTGCGATATTTTAATTTTAACATATTAGAAAACTTTCCTTCGCAAGGATTACCAACGTAATACGTACATCCTCCGAATAAGTAATCTCTGTTTTTATCAACATATTACATTTTCTACCTTTGACATTTGGTAAACTTTGCGTACCCCTCTGGAGAAATGTATGTTTTTCTTGGAAGCATCTCCCGTGAGATAGAGAGAGAGAGAGAGACTCCTCCTTTCGTGTACGGGCGTCCATATCAGAGTACGCGTCTAGCACAAAACCTCGCCAAACAGTAAAAGGCAAACATGCCGTGTTTGCTTGGTTGGGTTTTAGAGGGGAGGGGGACCTTGGAAAAGGGACGGGTGCGCGTAAGGGTCTGGAATCCAATCCCACTTGACATTGTGCAATGTTTCCTTGAAACAATGCAGAAGTACGTGAAAGATAGAACGAAGCTGGGATAGAGAGATGGGCATTTGCAGACGTAAACAGGTTTAATGGTACATATTTCTAATTCACCTTATCCTGATTTTAGGTGCATTTAGGACAGGGAAGGAGTTCAGTGTCTGTTCTTGTTATATAGACGACCTGTTTTTTTTTTACCGTATTATATACATATATACCAAGATAAATGTTTCTATTACGATCCACTGGTTATTAGACAACTAATGTTTGCTTTAAATGTTTAATCCGTAAATAAGTGGTTCCCAATGGAAAAGATATTCCTTTTTTTCTTATTTTTTGCAAATATTGATTTCCTCAAAGTTACGGCTAAGTTGATTGCATATTTATGTATAGATAATCCTCGTAATTAATAGAAGAAGTTATCTATAAATTAATTTGTTTCGACGCAAGAGAATTACGGTGTACTCGAGAATTTTTTTTATCCGATATTCTAACCGATGCGATGTAATTGGTAGCTGAAATATACATTAATTTAGAATTTAAATAAGTATTATTGGTCGGTATAGCAAGTAAATGGCAACTTCTCATTAGTAGTTAAATAAAAAGGTTGTGCAATCGATTTTAATGAAACTTAATGAATTTTTCGAGTAGGTTTTTTCCTAAATCCTCCAACTTTAAAATTTTAATCATCTGAGCATCATTACTTCCGATGTAATATTTTGTAATTTTAACATAAGTTATTGTCCAGTGTCAAATATGAAAGAAGTATAGATTTTACTTTAACTTAATATACAGACCAGTTTCAGCAAACATCAACAAATAGATTCTACGACTCCTCATTCCAATAAAAAAATCTCAGCAATCGGAATTCAAAAGCATTTAATTCCGACTTAATTTCAATTCGGAATATCATACCTAAATTCCGGATCATTAATTTGCCGGACCGGAAATAATGGAGATGAATTTTTTTTATTAAAAGGGAAGGGTTTTAAATGGCGTCTGCTTCGAAATAAAAAAAAAAGAAACAGGAGCGGCGGCGAACCGACTCCCCATAGAGAGGGCGAGAACGAGAAAAAAGAAGGCCCCCGTAGGGCGTTCCTGGGAGCAATAAGCACCTCTCAAATATGGCAGTGATCCAGCAGAGTGTTAATCGCCTCGGGGGAAGAAGATTTTTTCAGAGTCGAGCTGTGTGTAAGGGGTGGGAATGCGTACGTGTTGCGGGTGTGGAGGGGAGAGGGAGGGAGGAGAGGGGGAGGGCGGGGGAGGAGGAGGTCGCGATGCATTAAGGACAAAAAAAACTGTAGAGGTTGGAGTTAAAAGGAAAGAATTAAAAAAAATTAAATTCTTCAAGCTTAAGCGACCATATATTTTTTACGCAGAAGGCCTAAAAGGGGGTTTAAGGGAAATAGCAGGGAAGGATTTCGGGATTTTTTTATTATTATCGGGAAAGAAAAAAAAGGGTTGGGTTAGTGAAAGGGAGGTGAAGAGAAGAGGGTTTGATGGGACAGATAAGGGATTTTAAAAATAAATCATCCCTAAGAGAGAGGGTTATGACTGTTTGAAAAGAAAAAATTAAGAGGCGCATTAAAAATTGAAGTTTAAAGAAAGATTATGACCGGAATTTTACGGGAGACGGAATTTTATTTGGTTGTTTATTGGAGAGATTATTCGGTTTGTGATGTTTTCAGTTTTGTGTGAACCGGATTTAAGGAAAGATGAAAAAGCAAAAAGAACCCAAGTATAAAGCGTGTTTGTCTCATCTTAGTTAGTTCTTCAAGAATTCGTTATTATTTTTAGAGAATGTTATTCTCAGTAAAATTAGCAAAATCAATATAATTTATTATATTTATTGATATTGATGTTTTATACATATCAAGCTACCAGTTTTAATTACTAGCATTTATGTGCTATGATTTTATTTATTTCTCTTGTTTGGGCTTTCTCAGAAATTGCTCATGAAATATTTATTAACTAAGAAAATATTGATTGAAATAAAAAAATTAACATAGAAATTCATATTTTTGGCACGGGTCTTATATTTAATGAAAGAAAAACTTGAAATATTTTACCTTTCTCTTATTGAAAGTTTTCCTTTGATATAATTTTGCAGATCAAATTATTCTTTCTTCGCTCTAATCCATTGGCTCTTCACGTTTTTTTTTAGCTGGGCTTAAATTCTGATGTTGGTGACCCGTGCCCGCAAACTTGTGATAAACTATCAAATACTTAGGGGTTAAACAAGGAGATGAAGGAATTTAACTACCTTTCTGAATACGATTACGAGTACGCGTAACAAAATAAAAAGGGCAGCTCCGTAGCTACTCTAACGCAACTGACCACCACCTGAACTGGACCTGGTGTACCTACCAGAAAAAATGCGCAAATAGTCGACTGCAGTCAAATAAAGCAGAAATAACTGTAATAGCGTTTTATTAATCAGCTCAAGGTACGCCGATATGCTAGGTATGTTTTTGCGTATGGTTATTGAAAAAAACTTCGAAACTACGGATTGACACTGAAGGCTTTAGGCGACTCACTCAAAATACTTTAGCGATCCAATGTCTGGTCGCGACCCAAGAATTAACAAGTTAGGAAAGCGTACAACGTATCACAAATGGGGCGCGTTTCGTGCAATGGAGTATTAGAAAGCAATTATATACCTGTACGTAAGGGAAATAGCGTTTTAAGGTCCTTTTCTTCATCATAAATAATCCATTTTCTTCCTATTTAATAATATTACATGCACACGTAAGGAAATTAAACGTTTGTTTGGGAGAGAGATTGTTTATGTTAGTAACAATGAAGTAACCATGCAATAAATTTTCAAAGTTCAACTCCATATAAGACTTTCTTGTTTGATTTTCTCGATAACGGCTACTCCTACGATAAAAATATATAGAAAAGGAAATACTCTACTTTACCAGTTCTACAACTTTTATTTGAAAAATATTTTGATATGAACAATAGTTTACGAGATATGACGAAAATTTAATTTTTTGTCTCTAGTAAAGTGGTACCCCTGATTGGCGTACGTGATTCATTTTTGCGATTTTCTTATTATATTTGATTGAAAGTCCTTAATATCAAATTTCATAAAAATCCGTTCGGTAGAAGCCGAGAACGAACATGCGGACGGACGGACGGACCGACCGACGATAATAGGCGCTCACGCTGTAAGCGAAACGCGCCTAAAAACCTCCGCTCTATTTCTTTAAACCGGTCAAATGGATTCCAGTATTATGGAAGATAATGTTGACTCCTAAATTCCCATTTAATAAAATAAAGGCTCGTTCCTTAATAAGGTCCAGAGTAGAATTTAATTCGCCAAGGGATTAAGGAATCGCTTAATTAGTTCTCCAGATTAGCGATAGAGAAGAGGTGGCGAATAACGTAGCCCTCAGAGTGCTTTTTTTCGTCAAAAGTTCGGTGGGATATATTTTGGTCCAGAATCCGCTAGCCGTGATGATTGGATGAGCGTAACGCTCGGGTGGATGGAGATAACTATCTCTCGTCGAGTTTATAGCAAAACCGTCTCCGGAGTAAATCTTTTTCGGTGCTTTCCTGGTTTATTCTTCAGAAACTTCTGTAAGAAATAAAAGAATTTTGCGTGTACTTACTCATTGGTACACATATTAGTATTTTGTACGCAACGAAATGATCTGTCCTTGAATTGTTTGAGGATAGTATTTAACTCGCAGGCAGAATTTCTTTCTGCTACTTCACTGTCAAAACCTTATGAAAATTTATTCCATCTCGCTGTAAATTGAATTTTATGCCAAACAACGAAATAATACGATATATGTTGTTCTTAGTAATAATAAATATCTTATAATTAAGATTTCTACACGTGATTTGCGCTATTTTACATGGAAAATCCAATTCCTATTTTCCATATTTTGTTTATATTCGAGTTTTAGGTTACTAGGGTAAGGCAAGCAAAGCGAGCCCTGACAGACGAAGTTTAAATAACTATTCTAGTAGCATACTTATGTTATAACTATAGCATTCATATGCATCTCCGTTCAAACTTCGATGAGAGACCCAATAAATTAAATTGAAACGATACTATGCTCTTTATTCCTTCTTAATCTATCGGAATGTTTCATTACGTCATTCCACCTTTCATAAACTAAATTAAAATTAAAATACATTCCGTTCCCATAGGACTACTTAACCAAGATTCGCTACTCAAAAGACCGATTTTTGCGAAAGATTTTCTCCGCTCAATAAATCAGAGACCCTATGGAGTTTCCCGTTATCGATTTTTTCCTTCTTTAGCGAAAATTCCGAAATCGGTATCCAGAGCACTTTTTTTGTTCTTGGATGATGTTGAAGGACATTTTTTTGTTACGGTGAAAAGAGAGTCTATCGAAGGAGAGTTTGAAAGAGACAGCGGGTAAGAAGGGAGGGGAAGAGAGATGAGAGAGAGGGGAAATTTTTGTAAAGCCTGTGAAAAAGGAGGGAGAGAGGCAAAGAGAGAAAGGATTCGATAAATTAGGAGATAAGGGGCTAGAGTGGGGGAGAGAGAGAAAGGGAAAAGGTATATAGATAGAGAGTTACGATAAAGATATAAAAATGTTCGTAAAATTTAGGAGAAATTGTTCCATCCACCGCAGATGAAAAGCTGTATCATTTTAGTATTGAACAAAATGTATAAAAAGTTAGGAAAGTGTACATCTTGTCACAAATGGGCGCGTTTCGTGCATTGGAGTTTTTGAAAGAAATGATATACCTGTACGTAAGGGAAATAGCGTTTTAAAGTTCTTTTCTTCGTCGTAAATAATCCGTTTTCTTCGTATTTAAAAATATTGCATGCACATGTCAGAAAATTATACGTTTGTTTGTGAGATTGTTTATGTTAGCGACATTGAAGAAGTAACCACGCAATACATTTTCTTGTTGAACTCGATTTAAGACTTCCTTATTTGGTTTTCTTAATAATGGCTACTCCTACGGTAAAAATGTATGGGAAAAGAAATTACTAGTTTTACAAGTTTTATTTGAGAATTATTTTGGTATGACTAATATTTTACGAGATATGACGGAAAGATCGTTTTTTGTCACCAGTAAAGTGGTACCCCTGATTGGCGTGATTCATTTATGAAATTTTCTTATTATCTTTGATTGTGAGTCCTTAATATTAAATTTCATGAAAATCGGTTCGGTAGAAGCGTAGAACGAACATGCGGACGGACGGACAGACAGGCAGACGGACGGACGGACGGATAGACCGACGCTAATAGGCGCTCACGCTGGAAGCGAAACGCGCTTAAAAACGGCTGATTTTCGTTTTGTAATATTTTATAGGCAGACTAGGTATATTTCCCCTTGAAATAGTAACGGAAGCTTCCGAAGGGTATTTTGTCGCTTTAAGTAAAAGGGTTAGTCTTTTGTATCGTATTTATATATATAAAACTTGACGGTGTATGGCCTTTCAGAAAGTATTGTGCAAAAATTAATCTATCATTCCAACGTGAAATTTTTGCGTTTATTTTTGACATTTTTTTATTTTCCAAACATTTAGTATCCCATTAAGTGATACCCTCTTAAACGATAAGAAAATCAGTTCCCTTTTTTCAGTTTTGCAGATACTTCGTCACAATAGAGCGTTCAAGCAAGACCTATATAGAAGGTCTGTGCATAGAATTGTGACGTCACCCCATGTAGTGACAGTATTCTACTGCTAAGCGTTTGCCATTTGTAATTAATCAGAGTAATAAGTGAATTTTGAATTACACTCGATAAAAGTCATAATGTTTAATGTTTTAAATAGAATACCAATGCATTTTTTACTAAATTAAAGTTAATAAAACGACTTTAACATCGATGTTTATATCAATAAGAATGTCGCTATGTCGAAGTTACTAAAAATCGTTTTTCTGTTTTAGACAATTTTTATATTTTACATCCTTTTTAAATTATAGACGGACAATATTATTTGGAAAAATAATTTTAAAATTACGAATATTAAATCATCAAATATGTATATCAGGAAAACTAAATAAATAATAAATTTGCACAAAGTTTATTGCAAAAATATTCAGTGTATTGTTACAATTTCAATAATAATAAGAAATAATAATATTGTTACAATTAATAATTTAACAATAATATTGTTGCAATTAATAATTTAACAATAATATTAATAATACAAACGATTTTATATCAATAAAATGGCTTAACAATGGAAGAGATACTATTTTACCAAGTAACAATTTGTAAACAAATGGAGATTTACAATACCTATATTTATCAAAGAAGCACGAGATTATTATGAGATATATTACTATTTTGAAAAAGTAGACAATTTTCGTTTCTTTGCATTAGATTTTTCTGTTATTTCATCATTTAACATTTTACAATAATTATTAAACAATTGATTGAAGCCCATAACAGCATTTTTAACACAGTAACTATATTGTGTCCACCTTCACAAAAATCACCTAGCGACAATTCATCATTCAATAAAATTTCCAATGAAACTCTCAAGCAAAAATATCTTTGGGTTTCTCATAAAAAAAACGGTCATCCTTTATTAGTTTTCTTATTAAAATGTAATTGAAAACAACTGCTGCAACATCTCCTTCATTAGGATAAAACAAACCACATCTATCAATGTCTGCAATATAAGATACTTTGCTACCTTGATCACTTAAAATACTCTGGACAATGTGGAAGCTGGTAGGGAATAGCTCCTGAGATTAATCGTTGGTTTTTCAATGGTGCAGTAACAGTCTGTCCAGTTTTCACGTCAAATGCTGAAGATGTTTTTCGAATTTCTTCAGGTTTAAATGTAGTTCACAAACCTGCAAGAGTACATTTTATTATTAGATTATCATATATAATATTATAATATGTATTATTTGATATTTGTTATTCTTTTTAACATGAAATATTTTTACAGATCCTTAATTTTGTTATTGAAATATTATCTTTTTCTCAATGGAAAAGTACTTTATATATATATATATATAACAATTAAAGAAAACATCAATGTGCACTTAACCTAGAGTTAACCTCAAAACGGTCAAGTTCAGAATTTTTCTCCTTCTCAATCTTTCCAAATACGTACTTATTATTTTTGGTAGGATTAAAATTCTCTCTTCTAATAGCTCTTATCCATTTCCGTTTAAGTTCTTCATCCTGTGTAAACTGAACACTTGGACTTTTGGCCCATTTCTATAATTTCCTTTACAGTTAGGAACATCACAAGCGTAAGTCATGGTATACAATGCATTAATCTAATACTTATGATTAACTAGTACGATGTTCAGTTCTTAAAAGAACTGTTTATATATATAACAAGAATTGTTTAATTAAAAACAAAGCGCTCACAGACGAAAACATACTATAAATATAATACTAACACTGGCGAAATAAGTGTCAAACACTCATTTACACAGCAAGCCAAAATGGCGAAGTGTCCCTACTATTTCTGACGTCACCGTGCTGACGTCACAGCGCACAGGCCTTGTGTCTAGGAGATCTTTGCTCAAGACACGCACACAAAGCTAGCATATTTATTACACTAGAGATTAAAAGCTACGAGAATCTATATTTAAGTGATAGTAGACGGTGCTTGTATTCTGCAAGCATTTCAGCCTACTTTCAACGCTGGCGTAAAAACAACCCATAAAAATTAGAATTGTATCGGTCGGATTTTTTCCGTTGGTTGTTAATGAAAACCTACAACCGCGCCAAATTTGTAGTCTCTAGCTCAACTGGAAGTGGGCCATAATTTTTATCCTCGTATGAGGAAATAATGGGACGAAACAGTCGTTAACAATTGAAATTTTATGAATTTTATATTTTCTCCAATGTTTGTTACAAATGACGCATTCACGCCAAATTTTAATGATGTAGCACCTTTAGAAATGCGTTTTTATCGATTTAATTGTTTAAAATTTATGAATTTTTAAAGGCCGCAATAATAAACGTTGTAATTTTCAATGTTAATTGCCGCTGGAACACCAAACTTTAACTTCATGAATAATTTCAGCTCTGTAGACCGACCGAAAGTACGTGCACGTTTGTCTATTTGTTTAAATTTTATGAATTTTAACGGCCAAATAAATAAATAAATGTTTAAGTTTCTATAATCCCGTTTTGGTTATTTAGCGAATTCTATCGTTAGAAAAAATTCAGCATTGTAGCACATTTAGAAATACCTCAAAATGAAATATTTGTTTAAATATTAGGATATTTAACGACCAAAAAATAAACATTTTTGTGATTTTCAATTTTTCTCGTCGGTTTTGCCGCTACACCTACCTACATACCAAATTTCAAGTTTATAGCTCATCTGAAAGTGTCTCATAATTTGTATCCTCCTCCTCATTCTCCTATATCCTATGTCAGAAGCGTCTATATCAGGGGCGGGCAAACCTATTGAACCTGCTAGCCGCACATGACAGTCAGTTTTCACAAATTCGGGAGCCGCAGTCAGGCGTGGACTAGTTAACGCTAAGTGATCAGGGGTTGAAAATGTTAAGTAAGTACAGCTGAGAAAAGTGAATAACAAAAAATCATTTTCTTTTAATTTTATTCATCTAAAAAAATAAGTTAATAATAATTAATAATACAAAATGATGGAAATGACACAAGAATAATATAATTATTATAGTTATATTTAATTGTCGCTAGATTTAGAGGCCTTGTGAATCTGCACCCTCGTAAGTTTATTGAAATCCGGCTAATAATTTGTAGACGTAACACGAAGAAGATGTCAGGTGTTTTATCCTTAAGTATTGCACGATATTTTGACTTGACAAATTTCATAGTGGAATACCGAGATTCAAATTAGCGAGTTGTACCGAAAAGAGAAATAAGCATTCTCACAAACGAGACATGGTCATCGTCTCAAGGGGGAAACACCATCATATCTATGCAGGGGCGGATCCAGAAACTTCTCAAAGGGGGGGGGGGGGGCGATCGCCCCTCCACCTATCGAATCCGCCCCTGCCAACTGCCCTATATTTTGATAACCCCTACCTCTATCAGTATCCTTCTTTCCCTTGCCATACAGACCTAATCTGCGGCGTGTTATTGAGGAATTCTGCGCGGAATGAATTGAAGAAAGCACCCAGTGGAGTGCAATCCCCGTGGATACGCCACTGTCTCTACGGCAATTCGATCCATTCGTTGTTTACTCATCCGTGTGAAGCGAGGCACAATATTATCATGCCCCATACACGCTACGTTAACCTTTGATACAGGAAGGTAGAATGGAACTCTGAATAAACGTAAGCACTGTACGCATCGCCAAGAGCGCCTAAATTTCGTGTAGATTTAAATTTACGAACGTAGGATAAAGATTAAATAGATTCATTAAAATGATAGCTGATATTCTTCCGCGTGCCGCAGTTTGGCCACGTCTGGTCTATATATTATAGATATAACCTCCCTATTGGTTTTTGAGGTATCCCATCAAATGTGTATCAACTAAGGCCGCCCCTTTATCAGAAATAAACATGATATAATAATTGCATAATGTAACTAAATTTTAATAAAGGGAGGATATTATTATTTGATCGTAACATTATTATTGCCGCTGGCATAAATATAAAATGAAGCTCATGCATATATATCTATTGACAAAGTGACACAAACATTAGAAACATAAAAATATAATACAGGTAACTAACGCAAGTTAATACGATCTGCAGAATTTTAGTCTTAAAGTTAACGTGTGGAAAGCTCTGAGTGATGAAACGAAATATATTTTGACAAACACCGCTGTAGGAAAACTCCCTCGAAATAGTGACCTTTATCCGTCCTTAAAATCCGCGACGCAAACAATAGGGGTAAACAACAGCATTGCAAACAAAGAGACATGTGCTTTGGATATTATAGCAATGAGATATAGGGAAGCAAAAAGGCGGGAGGTGTTGGAACGGAAAGGATGAAACAATGTCGTTGTCAGTAGGAATACGGGGCTCGAATGGCATTCTAAGGATTATTTCATGTGTAACAAAATAGGGTTATGTTGTTTCAAAACGATTGTGCGCACAAAAGCCGGTGATAATTTTAACTCCTGTTGTCTGATTAAGTGCTAGTTTTTTATATATACACCTTAAAAAAGATACGTCTTTATAAATGAGTGATCGAACTGGAAAGTCTTTTTTCATCCAACGTAGCGAAATTTTTTGAAAACCGATTTGTGATTTTAGCGTTGTTAACAAAAGACTATGAAGTATTTGCGGTCATTCGTGTTTTTTAAAAATTGTAATGAATTTCATTTCTTTCTGGGAATATTTACTTTACATTTAATGAGTAATTTAATAAAATCCATGTCTATCATTGTTTGTAAATATATGTATACCATATGACAAGAAGAAAAGACTGGCGTTAGCATATTTTTTAGAAAGACAGCGAGTTTCATGGCTTTCAGATACGAGATAGGTGGATGTATCTATTTGTTAAGGCGAAATCAGACTAGAAAGTGTATTCTTCCATATAATCTAGAGAAAATGCTTCCAAAACCGATTTGTAATTTTAGCGTAGTTAACAGAAATCCGTCAAGTAGAATTTTTTAAATTGATCACCGAAAAAAACTTTGGAATATATATGTAGACATTTCTCGGTGGAAAATATTTTTTAAAAAATTTATGAACAACGCGTTTATCATGGAGGATTTTAAGTAAGAACTGTAGAAATAAGTGGATAGCGTCGATCAAGGCATATTGAGAAATATTACTAACTTCGGAATTAATAGATATATTTCATTGGGAAATATTTCTTAAAATTTGTGAATAATGCGTTTATTATGGAGGACTTGATCTTGATAAATATTTATATACTTTAGAAATAGAAGTTAAGATTTAGGGGAGTGAAGAGCATAGGCGCTGAAGATGGCGTGTAAAAAGTAGAAGGGGGAGATCGAAAAGAGAAACGGAGATAAGAGATAAAGAAAAGAAAAAAATATAAACAAAGCGCACGCTAGAGTTGGCTCCCTCTATACATCGTCTGCGAAAATTACTTCCCAGCTGTCGCAGTCAGCTTTCTTCGAAGGGAACGTCATAAATTGCAGTTACTGTGAGAAAAGAGGATCGTCTTAAGGAAGAATTATTGGAAAAGTAAAGAGGTCTCTCATTTGTGCAGTTGTGTGCGTGTATCGGTATTCCAGAAACACGCTCAAGCGCACCCATATCTTACTGCATTCTATGTAGTAATGACCTCGTAATTAATTTGCATGCATTTTTAGGCGAGAAGAAAAAAAGCAATGTTCCCAAAGATTTTTCACAGAAAAATTTGTCGTTCATCTAACAAGATAAAGAAAAAAGTCGATTTGTAGTTTTTTTTGAATATTTGTATGTGTTTTTGATTTTTTATACTGTATATATGAATTATACAGAAAAGGTGTTGTGAAAAAGTTTAAATTCAATAGTTTGATGTATGTACACGTCTTAGATACCCTTAAGTCCGAAAGAGTGATACTTATCGATTCCGTACGCCTGCAATCTGTCAATGCAGGATAAACAGTTAAACTGGAGAAATAACGTATTTGTATCAATTTCACAATTTTTAATACGCTGCTCGTACGTAAGATGCGATTTATGATTCCATTAAAATGAGAAAAACGTGCAAAATAATTTGAGCTTGAGGAGAATTACAATTTCGTCATTGAACGTAAATTTGAAGTTCCATTCGTTTAAAATATCGATTTACTTGATCATATCCATTGTGCTTTATATATGTTCATGGGATACACCGGCTAAATGAGCGAGAAAAGGAATATTAGATAATGCCCCGCCTGGGAACAAAAAAATCCTATTGTGTTGAAAGGGGGATTTATGTGCTCATCGCACACGGGTGTCTCGGCGTTTTATGTATCTCCTTGACGATGCCGACGGGACAATTTTGAGGGAGTGAAAGGTTGAGAGAGAGAGAGAGAGAAAGAGGGAGATAAGGAAAGAGAAGGAGCGAGAGAGAGAAAGTGTGAGAGCAAACGTGCGTGTCCTCGGGCCATCGATTTCTCTTCTTCTCCCCCTCCCTTCCCCCCTCCCGTTTTCCCCCGATAACAGGGGTTTCATCACATACGTTGCCTTATCACTCTCCTCCCTCCCCTACCTTCCTCTCTCCACTTTCTCTCCCTCTTCTTATCTCCCTCTCTTCCTCATTTCTCGGTAAAATGCCGCGAGTTTCTTTCGAGGGCCAATTTGTACGATGGCGCTAGAGCTCGATGCTCGGGAAGGAAAAAAATGAAGTTTTTGGAAGGTTTTTGTACCGAGCAAGGGAGTTGGGGTACGATTCGTTCTCCAGATTTCTCCAGTTTTTTCTTCTTCTTCTTTTACTCATATAAACCGCGCGTTACTACGTGACCGCGCGGCACTCGAGAAAAATGTCCGAAAATATTGCTGCGAGGTGTGGAAGCCGTTAAGTAAAGTAAAAAAAAAACTTTGAAAGTATAACATAAATGGCCTACATCAATTCATCGGCGTTAGTTTCAGATGTTAGGAATAGGAAAATGTGCAGCTTCCTTGCGTGTCTTGTTGTAGATCGTTAAAAAATGAAGAGGTCAATGTTTTCAAAAATTTAAGTTCAAATTGACACATTTAAGTGCCTCAAGTAGACACGGGCTTCCGTCATCACTGGTGTTTCACCGGTGGTAGATTCTGCTTTGGTTCTTTGTCGGAATGTAATGAATCGCCACTGATGAAGACTGCTTTGTAGTCTTCGGTCTTCCTAACCCCTTTTCGTAGTTATTGGGTCATATTGTGTCAGTATGATTTTAGCTTTAATCCGAGATCGATAATTCTTTATTTGACTAAAATGTTTTTGTTTTAGTTTTCGTGGGTGTCTGCCGATATAATTACGTTTTCGGGATAAGATTCTGCCGAAAATAGATTGATGGCGGTATGTGAACTTTGTAAAAGTACAATATGTAGTTTCTTTAACATGTTTTGTTTTAGTCCGCTAAATAATAATCTTGTAACATTTATGTAAGATTTAATCCTAATTAATGTTACAATTTCATAATTTAATTTCATTAAATATATATATATATATACCAGTTGGACTATAACTGATAGGAATCTTCAGTTAAAATCCTTCCTTCTGCTGGCCTTGGTGAACATGTTTAGCCCCCAAAGCTAGGATTGCGGATTATAATTCTGATTTAATCTTTGGTCTAGTTTTTACACTCATTTAAAAATACCGCTATTTAAAAACAATAATAAATAAAAATAGATTAGTCATCAGCAGTGGGGCAGCCAGAAATTTATTTTGAGAGGAGAGAGGGCCAATACTTCAACAATTATTGTTTTATCTGCAAGAACCTTCGTGTAATAATAGAAGCTAATGAATAATAGTTACTCATTTGGACACTTTAGATGCACCTTATTTCTATCTGATGATCGCATCCTCTATGCATTTGTTAAGTTTATCTCAGATGTTGGAGCTCGGCGGTGATCCAGAAGCATTTGTGGATAAAGCTAACGATGTCGTTCATTACATTAAATTACAATTTATAGAATAATAATGTGTTTTTATCGTGTAACTTAGTTTTTTGCACTAATTCATACTATTGTGTGATTCTGTGGGATCTGAGTTCAACACTCCTATCTTGAGGTTTAATCTGCTACTTACGATGCATAGCGTAATAAATCTGTTCCATGAAAGGTTTGGAAAATTTTTTCATGCGCTTTCGAAATAGGTAACATATGTAAGCGCTTCCTATGGTCTTTATACATATACACGCTAAGACTAGCGAGAACCCATTATTTTCGTCTTATCTCATAGAACGAATAGAGAACACGTGCTAGAAAAGAATATTACCTCGAAACACGTTATGGTTGCCCGCGAAAGAATTGGCTATAAAAATGATGCATCACCTCAAGGGATGTTGAGGGTATGTTTTCGAGACATTTTGAGTCTTCAACACAGATGATTCAAATGGGAAAATAAAATAAAAAGAGAAATTAACCTGGCACGGAGGAACAAGATTCATAAGATATGAACCTTCGGAGTGCACGCGAGTTTTTTTCCCAGTTGTAACCCGTTCGCGAATGGGAGTAAGTAAAATAGTATCGTGGTTCTGAAGCTAGAAAATACTGCGTGAATTCGGCCACGCCGTAGAGCTGGTGAGGAGAGTGGTAGCAAAAAAAAATAAGCTAGTTCAAGCGTAGGCGTTTTATCGATTTTTTAGCTTCGGAATGCTAACTTCTACGTGGCGAATTGCTTGACCGGCTACGCATCGTTTATGATTACGCAGCTAAAAAAAGGATCGGTGGTAAACGGCAAGATCGCGATGTAAGTACGTATTTTAAAGCAAATTAAAACAAGTTAGGAAAGTATACAGCGTATCACAAATGAGCGCGTTTCGTGCAATGGAGTTTTTGGATGAAGTTATATACGTGCAAGGGAAATAGCGTTTTAAAGTTTTTTCTTCGACATAAATCAATTTTCTTCCTATTTAAAAATATTGATGCACACTTAAGGAAATTAAACGTTTGTTTGTGAGATTGTCTGTGTTAGCAACAGTGAAGAAGTAACCACGCAAGAAAATTTCATTTCAACTCGAATTAAGACATTATTGTTTGATTTTCTTGATAACGGCTGCAAGGAGAAAATAAATTTGTTTAATCGATCTAAAGCAGTTATCAATTTTATAATGTTAGTCATAAGTTTGTGTTAAATTTGTAAGTATATCTGGAGTTTAAATATGGATAAATTAGATGGTTCAGAGAAATATTTTGTGGTTTTAATATAGACCTGATGAGGTTTATAATTAGCAGACCTTTTTCTCCCCGAAATGGTAGAATCGTATTTGATGCGTGAATTTATAGCTTCTGGCTTTAACCCTTATGAGATTCGACCGCATCAATTACGTAGAAAATATTTTCGGCCCACGAACGAAGCGCTAAGTTTTAAAATTACCCCCCAGGGGAGAATCCCTTTAAAAACCCTGATTCAGAATCCACTTTCGCTTTTATCCTCAAAATATAAGATCCAAGGCTACTCATTGTTCCGTTTTACCAATTCTGGTAAATTTTTCGGGAATTACGAGGGTTCTTCTATATCCCCTTCTTTTATCCCTTGTTTTTTGCACCTTTCGGGTCAGAAAACAAGTCAGGAAAGTGTACAACATATCACAAATGGTCGCGTTACGTGCAGTGGAGTATTAGAAAGAAATTATATACCTGTACGTAAGGGAAATAGCGTTTTAAAGTTCTTTTCTTCATCATAAATAATCCATTTTCTTCCTATTTAATAATATTGCATGCACACGTAAGGAAATTAAACGTTTGTTTGTGAGATTGTTTATGTTAGCAACAATGAAGAAGTAACCATGCAATAAATTTTGTTCAACTCGATTTAAGCCGTTTTTGTTTGATTTTCTCGATAACGGCTACTTCTATGATAAAAATGTATAGGGAAGGAAATACTCTTCTTTACCAGTTCTACAACTTTTATTTGAAAAATATTTTGATATGAGCAATACTTTACGAGATATGACGAACATTTAATTTTTTATCACCAGTGAAGTGGTACCCCTGATTGGCGTACGAGATTCATTTTTTTTGATTTTCTTCTTATATTTGATTGAAAGTCCTTAATGTCAAATTTCATGAAAATCCGTTCGGTAGAAGCCGAGAACGAACATGCGGACGGACGGACCGAATAATAGGCGCTCACGCTATAAGCGAAACGCGCCTAAAAAGGGATAATTCTTTCAATGCGTTCCTTTTCCATTCTCTATCTTTTTTATATCTCTTACACTTTCGAAACCTCCTCCGCAGTTTGGGTTGTTTAAGACGATCGTCTCTCTCGTTTAAGCAGAAAATACCCTCTCGTTAAAGTACATACGTTAGAATTAAAGATATTTTAGTCTAATATTGGTTATAGGTGCTCTATTTGAGACATTTTGAAACTAGCACAAAAAGGGATATTTAGTAAAAATATTTTATTCTTTCCTGATTGATCCGCTTTATTATTGAATCCAGTCTTGTACGGTTATTCTATTAATTTATTTTGAAATTGGTACTTTTTTTCGCTCGCTCTGTACAACTATTTTATTTAGAAATAAACAGAGAAAGTATTAATCGTGTATTTCAAAAAAGCATATATGGGAAGCAATATTTCAACCCTCGCCAAGATTTTTTCAGTTCTCCCTGAGAAATTCCATCCCTGTTTATCAGTTACAAATTATATTTTACGTCGATTACATATTTTTTCAACTTCCGGGACGGTCTCCCGTTTCCAGGGTAACTCAAGCCCCCGTCACTGCAATCTCCTCTTTCCCTCTAGCGGATTCCTACCGATATATGATTTTGTTTATTTTCCCTTTCCGCCGAAATGCCTTCGGAATGTCTCTCCAGAATTCCTTTCGACCGCAAAAAGAAACGCAATTTTTTTCTTCATCTCTTCAATTCCCGGATACGCAATGTAAAAAGGGAGATTCTGGGTTATATAGGAATGCCATTTTTTTCCCCTTCTTCCGAATCTTCATAGGCTCAGAGAATTTATTCCTTCGTATCGCTTGGTTTTCTGGCAGGAGTTCAGGGATCGAATCGCGAAATGAGATTCCATCAGAGCGTAACATGCTCCTGTTGTAGGATTACGTTTTTGATTTCCCAAGATAAGTGAGGGGAAAATTGCAGCTCAAATTACACGAGGCTCTTTTTCTTTATAGAATTTAATACTATAATAGCCCAGGTCTGTTGGTTGGTTGGTCACGCTTTCACGGTGGCCGATATAGAGCGTTTTAACAAACTTCCCGAATACGTATAAGATTGAAATTTGGCAAGGATGCTTGATTAACATATTTTAAGGTAATGACGAAAATAACTCTCAAAAAAGTCCTGGTTTCGATTCCAAGGAAGACATTTCCATTTTCCCGAAGGTAACGTGAAAATCAATTTTTTGATGTGCAGGCTTTTATTGTTTTGGAAATTAAATGAGAAGGAATTAACCTACGATCTTCGGATCGGAACCATTTTCAAGAAAACATTACAAAGTTTCTTATTCTGTTCATATTTTTCCGCATGCAATTCGAAATCGCTGATGTTATACGTTTAATTCGAATATTTTATGGAAATATTGCCATTTTAACGGAATGTTCCCTTGGCTACCAATTCCATTGTTAGACCTCTATATCATATTGTTAATTCAATCCTTATGGTTATAAATAGGGCTGTCAATTTTTTTCGATTTTTTTCGAAAATCGGTAACTCGACCGTCGAAAATCGAAAAGTCGGTAAGTCAAAGTCGAAAACCGAATAATCGAAATCGATTTTTACCGAAAAGTCGAAATCGATTTTTTTACCGAAATGTCGAAATCGATTTTTTTTACCGAGAAGCCGAAATCGATTTTTTTTACCGAAAAGTCGAAATCGATTTTTTTTACCGAAAAGTCGAAATCGATTTTTTTACTGAAATGTTGAAATAGATTTCTACTGAATTATTGAAGTCGGTCTTCTGGATGTCTACATCGATTTTCTCAAAAAAGCCTACAGTATGTGATCGTGGAACGAAGTGACGCCGCATCGTGTCCGTTGTCTATGGTAACCCGATGTGCTACGGATCTGAAATTTGGAATGTAGGTAGAACTCCGGGTGAAACAAGTTCGAAAAATAAAATTCTGAAATTCATACTCCAGAACAGACATATAATGTAATGGTGAAGGCTCACTTATAAATACTGCTCCTACTATTTTATTTTATTTGGAGTAAGATTAAGTAATGATTAAGTTATAATTAAGTAAAATTAAGTAATGTATATGAATGATTGTAGCAGTAAATGTAAATCATCTTCTGTGTTTTTCATCCTATTATGAAAATATTACTGCTGGAGTAGAAATCGATTTTTTTTACCGAGGAGTCGAAATCGATTTTTTTTACTGAACTGGGGAAGTCAGTCTTTTGGATGTCTATGTCGTTTTTCTCGATTTAAAATGATTAAAAAAAACTATTTTTTTTCGATTTATAATAATTAAAAAACATACTATTATGGCAATCATTCGATTATGGCAATCTCTACACAAAGGATGCATCGAGGTTTGCATTTCTTCCTCCTTTCTTTCTTTCATTTTCTCATTCCACAAAAACAATCAAGGCGGTGTGACGCTGATACCCCACTGCCCTTTGGTCTGACAAATACCATTATAAATAAAAAATAAAGGATAATTAAAGCGGACAATTGCAGATGGACCCGTGGATATTCAAGGCTATTTCGGACCTTACCGTTTCCCAGCAGGCTACGTTTTCATCTTGGCGGTGAAATAAGAAACGGCAAATTCTTCTAGGATTTGAAAAGCAAGCACTTTACAGTAATCCTTGTTCGTAAGCTGCATTTTATGGTTACAGCAGTAATATTTTCATAATAGGATGAAAAACACAGAAGATGATTTACATTTACTGCTACAATCATTCATATACATTACTTAATTTTACTTAATTATAACTTAATCATTACTTAATCTTACTCCAAATAAAATAAAATAGTAGGAGCAGTATTTATAAGTGAGCCTTCACCATTACATTATATGTCTGTTCTGGAGTATGAATTTCAGAATTTTATTTTTCGAACTTGTTTCACCCGGAGTTCTACCTACATTCCAAATTTCAGATCCGTAGCACATCGGGTTACCATAGACAACGGACACGATGCGGCGTCACTTCGTTCCACGATCACATACTGTAGGCTTTTTTGAGAAAATCGATGTAGACATCCAGAAGACCGACTTCAATAATTCAGTAGAAATCTATTTCAACATTTCAGTAAAAAAATCGATTTCGACTTTTCGGTAAAAAAAATCGATTTCGACTTTTCGGTAAAAAAAATCGATTTCGGCTTCTCGGTAAAAAAAATCGATTTAGACTTTTCGGTAAAAATCGATTTCGATTTTTCGGTTTTCGACTTTTAAAACGGCGGTCGAAAATCGGTAAGTAGAATCGGTTTTCGAAAATCGATTATTGACAGCTCTAGTTATAAACGTGCTTTGAATGCTTTTAATACGAGAGGGAGGGGGAGAGAGGGAAGTAGAGGGGGGAGGGTGAAAGAGGGGGAGGGTGAGAAATGAGGAGGGGGGGAGAGGGAGGGAAAGAGAGGCAATTATTTTAAGTTTAACTAAACTAAACTAAAGATAGCCCGTCAACAACAGAATATTCACTAGAAATGTTGTATGTATATGGCAAAATATTTCATATGTAAAAGTGTGATATTAATTATTTTAAGTGAAAATAATAATTATCTATCTATTTATAATTCTATCGTTGATATTTCAACGGGCATTACACTAGTACATAAATACTTTCCTGCAAAAGTCATCCTTATATCATCAATTCTAGTCGAGTTATTAGCATAGTTCTTATGTAGACACCGATTACTCCCATGCAGCCAATTCTATATCCACCTAATTTTTACCTTATATACACCAACCTGTTCTAAAAATTTGGTTTCACCAAGAGATATTTTCCGCACCGGCAGACAAACCGAACACATAAGAATTTTGTTTTGGAATAGAAAGTTAAATGTCGCTCTTCGCCCGTTTAGGAACCTTTCGTCGGGAAATGATGTAGGCATACAAAAGTTCGATATGTGTAAACTTCGAGTTAGAAGCCTTCATAATATCGTATATATGATGGCGGAAGAAAACAATAAAAAAGTTCGAGCTAT
Organism: Uropetala carovei; assembly: GCA_036926305.1. Classification (NCBI taxonomy): domain Eukaryota; kingdom Metazoa; phylum Arthropoda; class Insecta; order Odonata; family Petaluridae; genus Uropetala; species Uropetala carovei. The sequence continues at coordinate 2,102,814 of JAXCHB010000043.1, forward strand.
TCGAATAAGAATTAGCTAGACTGCATTTCAATAAACACGTGGTTTTATTATGAGCAAGTTCCGGGATTTTTCCTACACATGCCTTCTTTAAAAAAATTAACGTATTATGCCAACATCTGTAAATAACTAGGCTGATTACGATTGCGTTTTATTAATCCTTTACAAGACGATTAACATGACATGCTGCAGTCGTCAGGAAGTTTATAATGGTTAATTACAAGGTATTTGGAGAACATGCACAAGTAGTTCAATGTTTATTTATTTAGCTCTATTATTGACGTGTGGCTTTGGCCAGAAGACGTTGTCATTCGGATTCCAGATCGTAAGATTTTTTGGGGACAAGATATAAAATTAAGTTTTTAAAATTATCTACACTTTCTTAAAGACACTGCATTTTAATTTAATTTCTCATTTGGCATAGAGTACGACTTCATATGTATCAAATTACCCCCGCAAAGTTTTTTAACTATGAACTATGAACACGATAGGAATTTTCCATACCCACAATACCATACATGTATTTATTTTCTCTTCTCGGTTAGTCTGATTCAGTTAATGGGATTAATATAAAACGGCATCTCTGATTATACGCCCTCAGAATGATGATCTTGGACAGCCGAGTGTACGTTATTGACGCAAATCAAGTCTTCCTTGTAGCTATAATCGTGCTAAGGCAGAAAAGAACATGGCGAATATTACCATTTATATAAAAACATTTGTAATCCCATGCAAGAGCACAAAGTGCATAGTAATTATATTTCGTGGTCGTGAAGTTCTAAAAATGAACGCTCCCGAAGTGAAAATGTTAAATAACAAATTATATGGAAATGTAACTTTTATGCGTGAGTGCATATGACTGAACACAAATGTGGAAAGCACCTACCCGGGTGCGATTCCCGTTCAAGTTCAGAATTTTTCTTCTCATTTGAAAATGTTAATTTTTTTTGAGAAGAACTTAGCACAATACTGTTTTCATGTGTAAACAGTAAAAGCGATAAATATAATGCGTTAAGTAGGAGGAAATTTAATCTCCTCCCTGTTCCGTGGCCGTAGTTTCTTTTGCAAGAAAAAATCCAACTCCTACACTCGAACCCGTTGGGAACGACGCGACACGGTCCGGTGGTGTTTATTTATCGAAGACGTGTTTTCCTAACCGTGTGCCTTCTTTATACAGTCTTCATCTGCGTGTAATGCGACTCACCATTAACTCGTTTTAGTTCTTCCTTCTTCGCTTTAATCTGCGCGACCTTTGAATTCCCGCGTTCAAAAAAGATTACGGAGGTACTTCACCACTTTTCTCTCTCTTTGCATAGCGTTATTCCCCTCCTGGAGTGTGCTCTTAAGAACATATTAATGTAATTGAGCGTATGCGTGCCCGAGTTGAATGGCGTACGTTAAAAAAAATGTTTGTATAAAGTGTGTCTTAATAGAAAGGCGCATTAAAGTTGAACGTGTGCGTCTCAATGTGTATTATCTCGGGGCAAAATATTTTTTCACGTTAATTGGAGGTTGGTTCAGTGCGCGTGCTTACAGTAAAATTTAGTGTGTTTGTCTGGTTAAGGTTTCAAATGAAGCGATGGCATCAGAAAGTTCGCGGAACCATTTAAAATATCTGGATGATGAAGTAGTTCGGGGGCTGGCGAGGAGGGAAAGGATTATGGGAATTTTGGTTTTTTAGGGGGAGTGATCCTTTTGTTACACGCATAAAGTACTACAAGGTACACTTCAAGGCTAAAAATGGGTATGCTACAATTAAAAAGTTTTTTCATTTAATAATACAAAAGAAAATAGTGGATTCAGTTTTTAAAAAAACTTTCGCACTAATCTGATAATTCTATGGGCAGTAGGAACTTGAGTTTGAAATTAAAAACTAGATCTTGTTGCTGATTCGTGTTTTATTTCTTATAATTATGTTATATATTGGTAATTGTAGGTACCGGTATCTTCTGACGCCAAGAATAAATCATAAAAAAATGATAAATATCGATTTTTAGAAGTACACGTATGAAGTACCTCATGAATTACACATATTGAAAAATCAATAACGAGACAACTATATGAGATTTAAAAATCTTCAAAAATGCCTTTTAAAATTACAGGTTCATAAAAATTGAAGCAGAGCGTTACTTTATATACATGTAATATTCGAGAACCTTTGGGCAGGTTCTTATATTTCCAATTTTCACGTCTCCATCGAATAGACGCAATACACCTTGATTAAAGCGTTATAAAGAATTCACAAGGGGCTGAGAAAGTTCAACGATTCGGAAAAATTCTTTCTCCAGGACAAAATGTCAATGGCGCAGAGGTTCCGCCGAGCAAAGGAACGTTGGAAGAGAGTGAGAAAATACTATCCAAGTGTTAAAGGGAGATATATATGCATTTTTAAAGAAATGAGAGAGGTGATGCACGGGCGTGTTCACGTCAACTAGATGTGCGTATTCAGCCCTGAGGGTCGATATAGCACGTGATAAATAATATATCATTTTGATCTAAATATAACATGTCTATCTTCAAAGAAAAAAATATTAATTTTGAGCCCTATGGTTAATCAGTGAAGATGAATGGAAGAACTTCCTGATAACTGTACAAATATTTTTTAAAAAAAGAAAATCTTTTTTGATCGGCCTACTGACGATGGCATCCTTGATTCCGAAAGACGTATTTAGGCAATTTTTTTTGGAAAGGAAGTGCTCGTGTGTGTGTTTGTTTGTTTTGTGTGTGTGAACAAAGAAAAGGAGGGTCCCTGGCGTTGGAGAAATTCCCCTAAACCCGGAGTGGGTGAGATTGCGGGGGTGTTTGGTCACTGGCGTGGAGTAGTTTACCCTAAACCGGAGTGCATGTATTTTCCTTTTTTTATGGTTATTAGGAGGTTCTTCCATTCATCTTCATGTCTGTGTTACCCATAAATCCACCGTAGTGGTGAGTGGCATGGATTGCCATCCGTCAAAATTACTCCAAAGGTTATTCTCCTCCTTACTAGATCATTAGTCTTCTGACTTAAACGACGAATGAGGAATTACTTCGCGCTAATGGCTGTAATTTGAATAAGCACTGCCTTAGGCCTACTGGTTGCTGAGAATTCCATACACATTCTCGAACAAGCAACTTCGCGATTGTTACATATAAAACCAATGTAGGAATGTATAATTTTTTAAATACAAAGAGGCGTTTCCATTAATTTCTTCCCACGGATAATTAAATGAAAATCGTACTAGTATTTACGTGTGTGAGTATATGGCAGCGTACAGAGAAAATTAGCACGGTTAATTTCATACTTCAAAAAATCCTTTGTCATAAAGTTATGACTCTAAAAATTCATTTCATTAATAGGATCTCTCGTATTTCTTCAAAGGGCCTTCCATGTGAACTGTTAATTCGGCCCTCCGAAGCGGATGAAACTTTTCCCAAAACGTTTGCCCACCTGCAGTGTACACGCATAGACATGTGTATACATCCATTTGAAGCTCAAGAACTCGGAACAGAAGGTGCAGAGAGAGAGAGAGATGGAAACTCAGAATGTCAAATAAAGAGCAAAAGAGGGAGGTCGAGAGAAAGGAGAAGAGGAGAAATGGAGGAAAGTGTGAGAGGAAGTTGACGAGTAGGAAAAAAAGAGGTGGAAAGAGAGATAGGGAAGAGGGTTGCCAAGAGGATGAAGAGTTACAACCAGAATCCAGTCTCCGAAATCCTTCATCCAATTTACCCTCGCCATTCCGCCAAAGTAGCGGAAAACTCCGTTCCCTTTTTCCCCTCTCCATTCCCCCTCATTAACTATCTCTCTCTTCCGGATTCTATTCATTTTATCTCACTCTCTTTCTCACTTGACATTGGTTCTACCTTCATCTTGTTAGCTTTTTTTCGCGGCAAGATTTTCAGGATTCCGGCGTACTCATTTCTAGTGCGCTTCAAGGAAATGTAGGTGCGTTGTCTTATATAAATTTATGAAAGTTTGTGTGTTTGTTTATTTGTGCATCTATACATTTCCACACCATTAAAGCTAAAGTATTCAAACTTTCAACAGATACTTTCTTTAGAATATAAGTACTCCTTAACCGTAAAAAGTGAGAATATACATTTCCACACCATTAAAGCTAAAGTAATCAAACTTTCAACAGATACTCTCTTTAAAATATAAGTACTCCTTAACCGTAAAAAGTGAGAATATTTAGAGACAAAATAAAAGGTAAATTAAAAAGGGTAAGGAAAGAAAAGAAGAAAAAAAAACCCAAAAATTACACTTACAGGTTAACGGGGAAAGAAACCCTCGCTGGTGGCCCGGTGTCAAACATTCCCTCACAAAGAAAAAAAAACCTGTCAAGAGAACACTCACTCACACACGTACTCAAACTACAAACGGGAAAACAGAAAAAAAACAGGGAAACCTAGCAAACATTCACTCCTAAAGAAACTACGGTTTTTAAAAAAACATTCACACGCACTCACGCAAAAACGGAAATCTCTAAATATTCACAGGGACAGTGATACGTATTTCGGGCACAATGCGCCCATCATCAGAGGGTGATCTGAATATTTCTATTTGTATTGTTACATGATTTTCACCTGTAAGTCCGAAAAGCTCATTCGGTAGAGCTTTAGGCCTTTAACCTAAGGGTCAAGGGTTGAAATCCCTTTTCGGACGGTATATTTCTTTTCTGCCTTTGACAGAACGTATCTATTTTTAGTGTTGGAGGTTCGAAAACAGCGGAGAGGGTTGTGTCACGAATTCTTATCCTCTATTAGCTAATTAAATAATTAATACATAAATAAACCAAGAATTTCGAACCTTTTTATCTAGGGTCTCATCGAGAATTTCGAGTAATAAAACTTCGGGTTACAGAACATATACACGTTTATCAATAGAGAGGGGACTAAATGCACTATGCGGATTAACGAAAAGAATATTACCCAAATTCTGTGTGGAAAATTACTTGAATTCCAGTTGACGAAAATGAGTTATCTCGTCACCGTCACGCACATAACACACGTTTGTGTGCTTTTATACGTGTCTTTCCGTTAAGTGGAAATAATTAGGGATTTCCGCGTAAATGTTTATCCTGTTACGAAGACAAGGATTTAAGAAGACAGCTGAGGATCAACTTGCGGGCGTTTTCATTACACCTTAAATCTCACTTTCCTATCCTTTCCCCGTCTCCCCAATCGTGAAACTTATGCGTATCCGATTCCCTCTCCCCTCCTTCTTTCGCCTCTTTCACTCTTTCTCTCTTTCTCTTCCCTCTTTCCCTCGCTATCTCTATCCACTTCATTCTCTCCATTATCTTCTCCCCTCCCCTCTTCCCACCCTCTCCCCCCATTATCTCCCCCATATCTTCTCCCTTCTCTATCTCACCTCTTCCCTCTTTATCTCTCCTCTCTGATTCTTTCCCCTCCACTGTCGCTCTTTTTCTCTTCCTCGCCCTCTTTCTTCCCTCTACCTCTTTCTTTCCCACTTTCCTCTCTCTGTCTCTTCCTCCGTCTATCTCCTCTCTCCATCCCTCAGTCTTTCTCCCATTCTCTCTCTTCATCTCCCTCTTTCTCTTCCAATTTCCTTCCTTTCTCTTTCTCACCCCTTCTGCTGTCTTCCTCTCTCGGTCTCCTCTCCCTCCCTGTTTCTCTATCTTCCCCTCTATCTCCTATTCCTTCCATTCTTCCTCTTTCTATCTCTCGCCGTCTCTCTTTTAACCCTCTCTCTGAACTTGTAATTTTCCCCTCTTTCTCTTTTGCTCCCTGTCCTCTTCCTCATCGCTTTCCCTCCTTCCTCTCCTCAACCAAGTTTCTTTTACCCCTCTATTTCCTTGTTATCCCTTTTTCCTAACACTATCAATTTGGTTCCTCGGCTTGGACGGATTTCTTACGCACGACGGCGTCATCCCATTGGACCGCTTCAAATCTCCAATTCTCCCCCCTCCCCCCCTCTCTTTCCAACTCTACTATGTACTTCCATTTTCCGACCGTCATTCCGCAGGATTCGCGTTCGGAGTCATTAAATGCGTATTTAAAACGATTCGGATTATTTAGAAAGGCGCGTTTGGGTTTTTCCCTAGAACCTAAAGTTGAAGTGCGTGGTTTTTCAGATTAACTTTCGTTATATATATGTTAAATACTTGGGGTACATGTTTTTTTTAGTGTATGTGCATAAGTTTATGGGTGCCCACACGTACGATTAGAGGTTTAATTCGCTTAACGACGTTTCGTTATAACGTCTCTAGGAAGTCGCAAAAGAAATCGATTCGCGACATCTCTCAACTCGTTCTAACGATATTTAAAAAATAATTTATGGAAAATTTAAATAACGGAATGCTACATTCGCTCATCGATATTCCACTTAACCTTTCGCTTTCTAGGAATATAACGTACGTAGTATTTAAGCGAGGTATGTGTATGGATATACTTCTTTAAAAAATTGCTGTTGATAATTTATAGTCTAATGAAAATCTATTTTAAGTATGCCGTCAAAATTGACTCATGCATGTAACCACAATATAGTCGTGTTAAAAACCTGAATTAAAAAACCTGAGGAAAAAAGTCAATTTTTTTTAGTAATAAACTGTTACCTCTCACATGGAACGAGCTCGCTGAAATTTGAAAACTTCCTCTCCTTTCAAGTAAATTTAATATAAATTTTGGTTGGACGGTTAATATAAAAGGGAAAATATTTCAATAAAACACTTTAATTAATTCACGGCTTAACTTACGAGCAAGAACGAGAAAATTACAAATCAATTCAATCACTAACTTTTTCTTTTTTGTTGACGCCTTGGTAACTCACAAATTTCCCTAAATGAAACCCTTGGAATAAAAGGGCAGCGAAGTCCGTAACGAGCAAAGTTTTCGCTAAGACTGAAAGCAGGAATGCTAGTGGAGTCTCCACTCTATCACTCACTCCGTTCTCATAACATTAATGAAGATCTTTCATCGTTAATATCTTTGGGAATGTTGTTTATACTCTAGACACTTATGTGCAGAGCCGTGCCAACCCGGGGTTTAAAGGGTGCACGGCACCCGGGCGCTAACGTCGGGAGCGCCTTTCCATCAAGATATTTGTATTGAAGCGCGATGATTTCTACCCTTTCACTCCGTATCTTTTTGCCTTCAAGCAGGAAGGGAAAGGCAGAAATCAGAGCGTGGGTCGTATGTGTTTACTCTTCGCCGTAATTATGTACTAACAGCCCAAACGGCCCTTCCTCATGCGAGCAGCATTATCAATTGGTTCTGTTCATAGGAGGAAAAACAAAGGTCTCAAATAGTTGAAGCAGGGCCGGCTTGAGGCAAGTGCCATCGGTGCGGCTGCACAGGGTCCCGCGCGGTCTGCTTTCACATCGAGACATTACAGACAGGCAGACGCCGAAGTGAAACTAGTATAAGCGCATTCTTTTTAAACGCGGCAAAAAGAATAAAATTAATTCTATTGAATTAATGTACCTACCTGCCTGCCGAAATCACATATTAAATTCTTACCTATTTTAAAATGCAACATTATGATCTCTGTAAGTAACTGTTAACCAAAAAATTTTGTAATATTTAACTTTTGGCCTCTTGCCTTTCCAGTTGGAAAGGAGCGAGGATTGCAGTGCCAAATCAAGCCTTCGGAGATACTGCAAGTCGCATCGGAGGTCGTGCGTCGACGCAAGGACTGCTGAGCTTCCAGAGTATTCGCCGATGGAATGAACTTTCACTAAGGTCAGTAATTAATCGACGCAGATGGCACTCCCACCGATGGACGACGGACGATGCTCCGGCCCCAGCGAAGAGTAGAAGAAAATTTCTATCACCATTAACCACTTTAACTAACGCTTTAAACTAACTTAGAGTAGCATTAGTGTAAGGCCGACGCAACAGAACATCTGTGTGCGCCAGTCAATTTCGTATTTCGTGTTTTCTAGGAGCGAATTGTTTTCATGTTAGGCACGTTAGGAAATAATATTTAGGAAAACTTAAACGCATAATTCTGATTTTGTTCATGTTAGTTAGTCAGTTAGTTAGTTTTAACACGCTAATAACTAACACTTGTGCATTATATGTTCACCATTTCTCATCCATGTATTTTTCTTTTCACACCGCAAATGGGAGCCCATTGCCAAGATAACTGAATCGTTGTGCATAAGGAGAAAGGTAATTATATTTTTATTGATATGTTTTCGTTTATTCTATACCTAATTTTCTCTACAAAATTAAACGAGTTGTATTGTGTTCTGTTTTCCAGTAATCCTTTAAAGTGGCGGAGTCATGAATGTTCACGACTTTTTCATTTACTTGAGGCGGAAGCTTTTCCTGTACTGGACGATATACAAGCAGGTGAGAATTTCATATGTTTATTTGAATTTTATCTTAGTTTATGAAATTTTCGGGATTCCTTCCTGCCGGGAGAATGCAAAAAATTAGGACTTCCGAAAAAATGAGGACGTATGGTATAGTCCTAACAACTTTTATATGTCGAAAACTATTTTTATTTTCTAGATCAGGGTTTCCCAAACAGGCGTACGCGTACCCCTGGGGGTACTTTTAAAGGCGCTTGGGGGTACTTGAGAAAATTTTCGTAATGGTTGATATTATGACATTGGACACTACAAATCAGCCTTTTTCATTTTGTTGTTGTTATAGAACAAAGGTGTCCAACACCATCGCCACTTGTGGCGAATCGTTCATTGATATGTGGCAAATTAATATTCACCGTCTACTGTCTACTAACTATTTTTTATTAGTTTATTAGTGTATAGCCCGTCAAGAATGACGGGAGAAAAGATTCGATCGTTCAAGCTATTTATGGAGATCAAATTGGCGTCAGAAACATAATTTGTATTGACAGTCATTTCCCTCTCCTTCTTCCACTCTCTTCCAATCTCTTCATTCCCTCTCCTTTCCTCTCTCACCCTCCCTCCCTCTCTCTCTCTCTCGTATTAAAAGCAATCAAAGCACATTAACACCCATGAGGATTGAAATAACAATATGATATCGAGGTCTAACAATGGAATTGGTATGCAAGGCAACATCGCCTTAAAATGGCTAGATTTCCTCAAACTGCGTAAATTAAACGTTTAAATTGAGCGATTTCGAACTGTAGGCGGAGAAAGACGAACTGAATAAGAACCTTTATAATGTTTTCTTCAAAATGGTTCACATCCCAAGTTCTCAGGTCAATTCTTCCTAATTTTAATCTAAAAAAGAATAAAAGCCTGCGTATCGAAAAGTTCATTTTTACGTAAAATTACGTGTTATTGGAAATGGAAATTATCCCCTGGAGTCGAATCCGGGTCTTTGATCCCGAGTTCGATATATTAACGTTTTGTTATTATATCATAATGCTATCCTGAAAATTTAATCAAATTCGGTATAGTCGTTTGCGAGATATTAATGTAAGTTTCAAAAAGCATTACTGGCAAAGTGACACTGTCTTTTATATAGTTTGGATTAAATCACATAGTGCTAAATTTGTGTACATTTTACATACAATGGCATTTTCGCAACATAATACAAAATATTATTTTTATAAATAGGATTTTACACAAATATACGGTTACAGTGTTGCACAATAATGATTCTCACCTTCTCACACCCGGCTACCGTTGCTGCGTTCTATATAACCAGCAGCAAGACGTCCGATAGTAAGGCAACGTCCCCTTGCTTGGCCTGAAACTGCCTCACACATAGTATACATCAGTAGCAAATTGTAACATGATTGTTTGTTGAATAAACTATGCTAGGAAATTATGAACTGACGACAAAAAGCGACATAATGCAGAAAGTTGGAAATTTACAGCTAAGTCATCAGACGATTTCTCGTCGGATACAAGATATGGCGCAAAATATTGAAACCCAACTAGCTAGAGAACTGTGCGTCATTTTCGTTAGTCTTTGATGAGTCAAATGACATTAAGGACACTGTACGGTTCGTTTTTTTGGATTCGTCTTGTGTCAGAAGATGTCGAAATTCATGAAGAAATTCTCGCAATTCGTGGTCTGAGAAATCGCCCTCTTGGTGTCGATATTTTTGACGTTTTCAATAATGTTGCGAAAAAGGTTCAATCAGATTTGAAGAAATTGGTGTATAATGACAGTGGAGCACCTACGAAAGGTGGACTGAAATATGGATTTATCAGCCTTCTGAAGCGGCTTCTGAAAAAGCCTTAATAACGATGTTTTGGAAAGCTGATTTATAATTTGGCCGAGTATGTACGAAAAATTATGTCGAAACTGAAACTATTTGTGAAACATATAGAGGTTCAAAATTTCACGCACTTTCCGAACATGGCGGAACATGCAGAAATGCCTGATTTTGAACGTCAGCGCTAGGTTTGGATTGATTTCAGAATCTGCTACAGATTTTTCCCAGCGCTTTTCATATTTTTAAACGCACAGGATTGTCTTTCAATTAACTGAAGATCCGTATCACTTTTCCATCCATGATTCTCGACTATCTCAAGACCTCGGTGGTTTATTTTCTTTGGAGAGGAACGTTTTCGAGACGGGCATGCTTTTGCTCCAGAGTCAAAGGTATCATCATCATTTGAAAGACTATTCGGCTGTTATTATGTGGGCTCGTATTTTGAAATAAAACGAGTTCGCGGTTCTCGGTATAGTCATTCCAAAACTTTTCCATGTTCGGATCAACTTGGCTCTGTGAATCAACGTTTTCCGCAGTAACGTTGACGAAATCAAGATATAGGCATCAGATCCTGGATGACAATTTGGAGGCGAAGTTGAGATGCACACACTGTCGATTTTATGCCAAATTTCAGTGCGCTACTTAGACAAGTGAAGTATCAAATGTCACATTAAAATTTGTATGAATTTAATAATTTAATCCACTAATAAATAATTGAAGTCATTATTGTGTACCACTGTAACATTGTATTTGTATAAAGTCCTATTTTTAATAATGATATTTTATATTATGCGGCGAACCCGAAAATTCTCTTGGACACCTCCGCTATAGAATATGTTTTCACGAAATTCCGGTTATTCGAACTTCCAGTTAATCGAAATTCCAGTTATTCGATATATTGTTAATCAGCAGCTTAGCGTACACGTCTTCATCGTTCGCCATCTTCATTTTCAAGTTTAGCCTCCTCCTAGCAGATGATTACGTCTCCTCCTCCATCCTTCCCATTTCCCATCCTTTCATTTCCCACCTCTCTTTTCTCTCCTATTTTTATTTTTCTGGTACCTCGCGCCTCGGTACTCAACGATCTCCCGTTTCATCTCGCTCCGAAAAAATTTGGCTTCCATTCAACGGCAAGAGCGTTCGCTCTAAAAAGAATGAACCGGTGCGGACGACGTTTTTTAAGGGTGCATTCTGAAAAACGGCCACTGTTTGTTTCTCTGGAGTGACGTTGGTCGAATAGGTTTTGTTTTTTTTAACATGGCGGCGCAATGGAATACGTGTTCTTATTCCGGTATGAATTTGAAGTTCACGTTCATCGTTCTGCGCGTTTCCTTTGTTTTGGGTCATAATTCTTGCTATGGTGCGCACTTCATGTGTGTACGTGTTTATTTTTTTGACGGGGATATATAGAGTTTTTTTTAATACTGGAAAGAAATGGGCGCGAGTCGCTCTGAAGAGAAATGAATGTTGCGGAGTTAAGCGAGTGGAGTACATACATAGGGATATGAAGTTGTTAACGGATAGACGGGTTCATTTCTCCTTCCAACTTTTCGTATATACATTTCCCGAAATTTAAAAGTAATTTTATAACTTTCTCAACGGATAATTTTATAATCAGCGGAAATCTTGGAAAATTCTTCAAAGTATTTCACGAATTTTGCTCCTCGAATATAATCTTTTTACGTGAGAAAAGTTCGAATTTCTTTCTTTTAGTGGCATTTGTTCATAATAAGGCTGTCATATTTAATCCCAGAAGCCAAATAGTTTGCTATTTTCATTCGAGTGCTATTTCTGCTTTTAAGTAAGTTTATTCAGGCCGTGATTTGCGGCAATATATTTTTTTTTACAAAAGATTAATTAATTAAATAAAAGATGTTATGCGACTCGAAAAAAATGCCAAACAATGAAAGAAGCGGAATATCATGTTTCGACCTTGATTATTCGTTGGTTTTCAAAGTAATCCTCCAGAATAAAAACAGGATGGAGTTATTCTTTTGTTTTATCACGGAAAAGAAGTTACGGCGTGAGTGAGCAATGACCTATAAATCTCGATTATGGTCTTCCTCGTAGAAATTTATGTCAGGAGTAGGAGAAGGATATTTTTTGTTAAGGCGGGTATGCGCTCTATTAAATCTTAAACGCCCTGAAACATCACCGCCACATTTCTCAAGATTTTGTGGCGCGTAAATGTCTTAAGGTTTTCATTGAATTTCAAAAAATATTGTTGGCGAGAAGATGCATTTCAGAAGTTCGAAATTATTTTAACGACATTTTAGGTCAATCTCATCAACTTCAATAAGTTTTGATTATTTACCTGGAGGAGTTTTCATTATGTATCCTTTATGATATATTATATAAACGATATATTCCGAGTACTTGTGTGTAAAATACTTTTAATAGAGGCTAAAGAATTAAAAAAATTCTCAAACCTTTGAAATTTTCACACGGCCAGATTTATGTGGCACGCGCAGTCGTACATAAAGCCTCATGTGGCCCTTTCGATTAAATGTTTTGGGGAACCCTGCTTCAAGTAAAAAGCTATCAGCAAGAATCGTGACACTTTGTTGATTCATGATCAATTCGATCGCTTCATTTACTTTTATTTCTGACGGTTGAAACATTTTGTATTTTGAATTTGGATGAAGAATTTCATGGTATGTTGTTTGTACTGGATTTTGATGCCTCAAATGAATATTTAAGCATAGATGTTTATCCTCTATTGTAAATCTAGATTTGATAATAAGATAGCCATACCTGTTGAAGATAATTAGCTAATGCTGTTAACGTGGGAAGGTGGATAGAGACTGGAAATTTTAATATTTGTGTACTTCGGTAAACAGTAAATAAAGATTTTTAATGATACGCAATTCTGAACATTTTCACAGAGAAAAACATCAATAAATCTCAACGTTCGCACTGATATCGAGAAAATTGGTTCTCCTAAGTATTTTATGTCACCATAAATCAGAATTTATTCGTGTATTTTCTTTCTTGAATTTTATTACGTATTTAATTTTTATGACATGGATTTAGTAGCGTTGTATCCCGCATTTTTATGTTCGGAGAAGATGCGAGATGATATTGAAATTATTGGTTACCGATAACGTTTATTATGCGAATATATTGCTGCATGAATAAACAATAAACGTCAAGCTGAAGGATTCAAAAGATTCTATTTTCATATACACGCTCAAATACATCTAGAATGTATTATAATGATATTTGACCCGAATAAATTGGATTCGTCTGTTTACAATCGAAACGACGACGCGTCTGAGATGTTTTCTCCCAAAAGACGTCATTTTTAGCGATAAGTGTTCCACTCATCTTCCACGTTCCCGTTGGAAAATTCATTGATAGAAATCCTTGTTTTCTTTTTTCCCCCTTTCGCGAATATACCCGCGCGCGTCTTCTCGTTATCCCCATCCCAAGCCTTGAATATCATACAAATTTACCTCTTCGCATTTCGCGGTACCCTTGGATTCTACTTAAAAACTCATTATTCATCATCAACCGAGGAGCTCTCGCGACGTAATTTCGCCACCATCTCCGTCTCGCAATCTACGAGAGGAAAACTTGATATCTCGAGAGCGTCTTCTTAATTTTTTTTAAATTATTTTTATTTTTTTTTCGGAAGGCGTCTGGGGAGGGATGAGTGAAGGGACATTTCCTACTTAATTAACCCTTACTTCGTTCCAAGGCATCCGGTGTTATGGTCTTTTAAGACATTCGCGGCTGCTTTAATTCCTTTCCTTTCTCTTTAATCTCTCTCCGCCATTTTCGTTCCGTTCCTTTCAATCTTCTTTTCTTCCTCATCCTTTTTCTCTACGCTTCCGCTTTTACTCATATAGACTTTCCTAAGTTTTTTCGCCCGTTCTTGTTCTCATCTGCATCTTCTTTCGCTTTCCATCCTCCTGTTCTCTTACTTACCCTTAGTACACCGTTTTAACTCTTAATTAGGGTTGTTTAAACTATTTACTTGTTGGCTCGAATTATCTATATGGAGTTGTTCCCACACGCCAGAACTTCATCTTTTGAGAATTTGCGTGGGATTTATTAGCAAAAACGTAATCATTATATATATATATATATATATATATATATATATAATATATATTATATATATATATATATATAGATTTAATATTTGCCTGGCATGAATTCTGATAATATTCTGTTTTGGAGTATTTAGTCGTTATACTACTAAAAGCACGTAAATACGTTTATTAATGCATCGACTTAGGATAGAAAAGAAATTTTGAATAGACACAAAGACATAAACGGGCTATGGTGTGTTTTGTTGTTTTACGATGTGAGTTCGTTCAAAGTATATCGTATAGTTTCAACTTCTCCATTGCACGAAACGCGTCTATTAGTGATAGAAAGCGCGCTTATCTAACAATAAGTTGTTTATACTGTATACTATTCGTTGTTCAGCAAGTATCGTTGATTGCTGGCTAATATCTATAAATTGTTTCTCTGCACTTCGCCAGCCGCATAGTTTCCGCTGATGGTTGCTTTCCGACTGTGTGTACCGCAGAAATAGCGCTGACGACAGGTAAAAATGATGTTAATCTTGTTATCTTATATTTTTTGTTGATAGCCGCGCAAAAATGAAAGCGACCCCTACTAATAGAGGGACATTAATCAGTCGATGTTTCAGGCAAAGCGTATAATCCAGGCATTCTATACAATGCCTAGGCAATGTATAGAATGCCTAGGCAGTGTATAGAATGCCTAGTCATTGTATTGAATACCTGTTAGTTCTTAGGCAAAGTATGAATTATACGTGTTGTTATCGGATACTTTATAATTTACCTAGGCATTCTATAAAATTCCTAGGTATTCTATAGAATGCCAATATCGATTTAAGAGAAGTGCTCATACGACGAGCAGAAAAATAATGAAAAACAAAAATGTTGTTTAGTAAGACAATTAAATACGAGTAATAAAGATTTATGAAGTGATACAATTGCATAAAATTATAAGTGATAATTAGAAGAGAAAACAAGGCATTCCTATTTACAAAAGTCATAATGGAATATATATTGCAAACATTAATTTACCGATACGGTGTACTGTAAAAAACGGGATAAACTGATTTTTAATCAACATATAAAGTGCGATAAAAATATCCTAAGTTTGAAATGGTTTAGCATTTTGATGGTTAGATAATAGTTGTGACATCTCACAATCAGTAGGAGAACAGGAAGTAGTTCGAAACCTTTGATAGTTACTCTCCTGCCCTTACCTTAACTCAAATATTTATAACCCGGGCAACATTTAAAATCCCGTCCGGACGTCCCCGAACAGGAGGAAAACTCGGACATGTCCGGCGAAATCCGGACGCCTGGTAACCCTATGTATGGTCCCCGCAGAATAAAATGACGTAGCACGACTTGTGACGTTTTGGGGATGCCTAAGGGGCATGTAATATAAGGTATGTGAATTGCTTCGGATACAGGTTGTGTACTGTTCGTAAATTGATGAGCATGGAATGTGTGTCATGCGGTTCTCAAACTTTCGAAGATTATCGTATGCGGCTCCGAGGGTAAGTAAGTTTGGCTACCCCTGATCTAGATCAAACCAAGCTTTAAGTTAAACTTTCGATTGCAGTTTACATATAACTCGAAAAGAATTCGTGTTTGAAGGCTCATGTGTACAGAATGGGACGCATGACCCACATTATCAATTCAATCAAGCAGTCATGGCCAAATGGTTAAGGCGTATGACTAGATTTAATGATTATCTATGGGAGTAGGTTCGAATCATACCGACTGCGAATGATTTTTCATTTTAACCTGCCTTAATAAATGTATTTAGATTTTTTTAGTTTCAATTTTTTCAGTGCTACTCTATCAAAAAGTTCATAAAGCTTCTTAGAACTCTTTTTCAAAGAAAAGTCGCTTATATGTTCGGTTTGGGAAATACACCAACCTATCCTGAAGAAATTCTTAAGGAAAGGTTGGTGTATATGACACATCCCGTAAGATATGAAGGTCATTAGCAATCTCTCTAATGGCGTCTGTTACATCGTACCGGATCACGAACACGAGCAACGTAATCGTCATATGTGGCAATTGACGGGAGTCCCGAACAAGGATAATCATCACATGATGTTCGACTTTTTCTAAACAAAATAACCGCTTAGAAGTCTTTAAACGGCTCATGGCCACGTCACAAAATCCTGTTTTCAACACTAAATGAGTTTTCGAAGCCGATTTTCCGATGTTCGAACAAAATTCGACGCAGGCACCTCGTTCGATAAAATCAGTTGTCCTGCAACCCTACGAACACAATATACACATAGGATTGTCATCTTCTCACTGACCTATGCCAGCAGGTTGAAACTTGCTGTATAACCTTATCACTAAACATATATGTTGCCATTACTACCACGCTTGCCAACTTCTTTTCGTTTCAGCGCTATAAATTCAGTCCCAGAACTTTCTGATCAGACGTCGTACATGTGAAAGTTGAGACATGCATAACGCGCCGATATTTTTACTTCGAATTTTTGTAACCAAGGTTAACCTGTTGTCTTTTCTATTTCCGCTATCAAAATGTTTCCTCACTGAAGGTTTTCATGATCCATTTTGTTTCCTATGAAACAAGCGTTACTTTCTATTTGCCTTCCCAAAATTCATGCAAAAGAGAAACTCCGTAGGAGAGTATTATTTTCCAACTCATGCACCCATACATTCTTCTTAACTTCCTACGATACACAGCGATTTTAAGGTACTTTGACAAGGGTCTTTTAATCTTAAGCTTTTCTGGCTACGAGTTGAAATACGCTTTCATGTTGAAACAATAAACTTCATGTGCACAAATGGGAGGTCTAACAAGGTACTTTTATCTACCATGATTTAAGGAAGGAATACGCGATTTATGGGATATTTCTCGACTGCGAAAAAAGGCTGAATTGGTTACTTTTAACGAGCTTTCTTGTTATACTTCGTGAAAGACGCGCTATAAATCTTAGGTTGCTTTTCCCGATACGAGATTTTCTTTTTTTTTTGGCTGAGAGGATAGGTTACAATTCTTTTTTAGTAATGCTAAATGCCGACAGTAATGAACATGCGTCATGATTTACGATTTAAATTTAACATTCATTTTAGATTGGATGGAGTTTAGATAATGCGGACTGTATATCGTTGAGCGGTCTTATTACATGACGTCAGCTCAGAGAAACGGAATTTTCTTTTGAATATTTCTAGTTTTCATGGTATATTATATTGTTTCCTGCGTGAGTTTTTAGTTGGTTGACCTAGCCTGGTTCATCCTAGGTTTTTCCTACAAATACCATTTCTGTATTAGTTTTTTCTGAATTTTGCAGTGTATCTTAGAAGTAATTAATTGTCATATTATATTTTTCACTGTATTTTCTAACGATGTATGAGAGGACCAGATCAATTCCTCCCGAATAAAGTCGTTTGTCTGTCTATATAAATATATATGTGTGTGTGTAAATATATATATATATATATATATAGTACGCACGCACGCACACACACATATAACTAGATGACCATGTATAATATATCAGTTATTTTCAAAAAGTAAAGTTCAGACAATAAATTTCTTAAACTGGTTAATTTTGAAGTTGTCCTACATTTCAGAATATTTTGTATAAAAATGAACATGTAAACAGTTATTAAGGGAAAAATTGTTTCGAAACGTTTAATGGCATAAATCAGAAATCAAATCTTTTAGAAATGTTCAGCGTCCGCTCTCATATAGAAAATCGGACTTGTTATTTCTTGGTAATCGGACTTTGTCGCAGGAGATGTATCATTCTCATAACCAATGGAGTTGACAAATTTTGTATGTTATCAGTCGAAATCCTAACGCGCATTCAACCTTTTGTTTCTGGGAGCATTCCGTTTTACGAGACATGTTCGTAACGCATTCTTTGCAAAAGCATTGATCGGGTATTCAGCGGTTCAAAAACAGTCAATGCATTTTCAGCATAGGTAGACAAATCCTCAAAATAGTGAAAACGTACTCAAGGGACCGCAAACGTGTATTTCCGTTGAATGCAGTACTTTCTCCCGTTCGTAAATCGGGTTATACCAGTACCGCTTATCTAAAATGTTAGTTTTTTTAAAACGTGTTTCTTTCAAAGTATCCGTATTTTCGTCTCTGTACTTAAAGTTAGACGTCTCTTGAGTTCCGTTTCTTTAGGAAATCTCGCTTAAGATGACCAGCCGTTCTTCATCTCGGTGTGATTTTGAGTTACAGTCGCAAGTGCTGCGATATGGTAACAGAGTCTTTAAAAAAAAGCTCCCGAGCACTCACTCCTCGTTTGCGAGCGTCACGGGCGTAACTAAGCACTAAGGCCGGTTTGTTGCCTTGGTGCGCGAAATTGCTCGACGCCTCGGAAAAAGCGCTCGTATTTCTTCGCCAATTTTAGCGGAGATCTATAAATTGCGCGCGTAGTAGAAGAGAGGGCCAACCTTTCTTCCCTAAGAAATAAGTTGAACCAGCAGTCGCTAATTGAGTGCATTACGTCGCCGGTGATAAAGAATATCTGCGGAGTGGTGAAACTTTCTCGAAAATTGTGTCGTATCAATTCGAATGCGGGCATCGTCGTCATGATGTTTTAAAAAATTCTGTTTGTACTCCCTCTTTGGTACGTCGACTATATAGAATATGTTGAAATTGAATTTTAAATTTAATGAAGTTCGATAATTTTAGTTAAACTTGCTCTTTTAAATTGTAAAAGATAAAAAAACTGTTCGTAGGGTCGTAGCATCAATAATTCCTTTGCGGCTATTAATTTTGATAAAACCAGAAATTTCTCTTATAATAAAAGCAGTACATATTTAATTTCTAGGCTATATGAATATTCATAATTGCTAATGGTTTTTTACCTTCATTCTCTGATTTTTAGAGGGATGTTTTATAATTTGCATTTAAGTAACTGTTGCTGTTGTAGTTCCTTAAAATACTTCGGCTCTCCATTAGAACTAACCACCTACAATCAAAGTTGTAATTGAACTTGCGTGACTTGATACCTAGCTTTAAGAAGGTTTTTATTAAAAAAAACTGTGCGTTGAGTTGAATGCCAATAGTAAGAATTTTCTACAACTGTTAATGTTATTTCCAAGTTGTAGATGTGCAACTTCAGTCGATTGAAATATCATTCAGAATATCAAATAGTAATCATAATATATATTCAGCGTAATTAGTCAGCTTGTAAATTTTAACTAAGGAAAACAAGTTAGGAAAGTTTACAACGTATCACAAATGGGCGCGTTTCGTGCAATGGAGTACATATTAGAAAGAAATTATATACCTACCTGTGCGTAAGGGAAGTTGCGTTTTAAAGTTCTTTTCTTCATCATAAATAATCCATTTTCTTCCTATTTAATAATATTGCCTGCACACGTAAATTAAACGTTTGTTTGTGAGATTGTTTATGTTAGCAACAATGAAGAAGTAACCATGCAATAAATTTTCTAAGTTCAACTCGATTTAAGACAATTTTGTTTGATTTTCTCGATAACGGCTACTTCTATGATAAAAATGTACAGAAAAGGAAATACTCTTCTTTATCAGTTCTACAACTTTTATTTGAAAAATATTTTGATACGAGCAATACTTTACGAGATATGACGAAAATTTCATTTTTTGTCACCAGTAAAGTGGTACCCCTGATTGGCGCACGAGATTCATTTTTGCGATTTTCTCACTATATTTGATTGCAAGTCGTTAATATCAAATTTCATGAAAATCCGTTCAGTAGAAGCCGAGAACGAACATGCGGACGGACGGACCGACGATAATAGACGCTCGCGCTGTAAGCGAAACGCGCCTAAAAAGCACTGCAGATGTTGATCACATTTTCCTTTTTCATAAAGACAATATTATTATTATAAACACGTAAAATAAGTATGTATTTCCCTTATAGAAATAAATTAGGCACGCGGGTTATGTCAGTTTGTAGGAAATTGACGAAAACTCTCGGATTTCGAGCTAATTAAGTTGGATTTCGGAGCGATACGACTTTTTTTTACGTCTTCTCTCTTTAACCTCATCAGGTTTTTTCACCTAAAAAACGGAACGTTATCTCTGAACACTCGATCGTGTGGCACGTGACCCTCCCCCCCTCCCACTCCCCCAGTCAACTTGGTTAAAAAAATCTCCCACGAGATGACTCCCCTCCCTCCATCCTTTGGTTTTTTTTCTTCTTCTTCTTGTGACTCGATGCTAACGCTGGCGTATTTTTCTCCCTCCTTTCAAAAAACCCGAAGATCCCCTTTATCTTGCTTTATATGCAACCCTTTTTTAACCCTCCTCCTTCGCCTGCCCTCTGGAAAAAAACCCTTTATCTTCCTCTCTCCACATGCACTTCCCTCTTCTCTCGCTCCTCCCCAAGGGAAAGAGGGGGAGGAGAAAAGTAGGCACTTTCTCCGGCCTTGATTCCATCTCCTCCTGTCCTAACCTTTTCTTCCTTTGCTTTTCCTTTCCTCTTTTTCTTATCCTCCCCTCTCATCTTATATCCCATGCCTCCTCCAGTATCCTACCTATCTCTTCTTTCCAATATTTTATCTCATCCTTTCTCATCTCCCTCCATTCGCTCTCTTCTCCTCTCATCCATTCTGCTCGATCTCTTTCCAATCTTCTCTTTCCCTTCCCAATCTCCTTCGTTCTTTGTCTTCTATTCTCATCTTTCCTATATTCTCCTATCTAATTTCCTCTCCATACATTCTCCTTTCTAATTTACTCTATTTCTATTCTCTCTGCTCCTATCTCACATCTCTTTATACTCTATTCTCCTCTCCCCCCAATCTCCTTTCTCATATCTCTACCTCCTCTTTAATCCCCATTCTCCTGTATAATTTACTCTACCTCCATTCCCTCTGCCCCTATCTTCTCTTTATCCCCTATTCACCTCCATTATCTCTTCTCCAATCTCCTAATTCTTTAATTTCTTCTACCACCATTCTCTCTACGCCAATCTCCCCTCTCCTTCGCTCTCTCTCTTTATTCTCAATTATCATTTCTCCTCCGTTATCTCTTCTCCATTCCTATCTTCTGCATTTTCTTCCTATCCACCCGTCATCATTCTCCTCTCCCTCCCTCCTGCAGTCACTTCTAATGTCTCCCTTTCCTCCTATCTCCCTTCCCTAATCACTCAATTTTCCTCTCTCGTACATTCTCTTTTAATTCTGTATTCTCCTCCTCTTCCCTCCATTCTTCTATCTCCTATATACTCATATTTTCTCTCTCCTCATGTCTTCCCTCCCATATATAAAGTCCTATCTCATTCCTCCTGCTATCTTCTCTCCCTTCCATCCTCTGTTCTTTTTCTTATCTTTTTTACTTTTTTCATTAACATCTCTTTCTTCTTCTAGTCTGCATTCATTTTTTCACTATTCTATTGACTCACTTTCGTCTTCGCAACTCCTCCCTTATCTCAATATTCCTTTTTCCTTTTCTCACTTTTTCTACCTCCTGTTTTTTTCTTTTCCCTCTTTTCATTTCTCATCTTTCTCTTCATCAAATCCCTAACTTATCTTTCAACTTTTTTCTTTGCTTACATTGCCATCTTATCTTTTTCGCTTCTCTGTTTCTTCCTCGCCCTACCTTACTGACTAATCTCAATCTCGCTTAAATAAAGACATCTGTGTATGTACCTCTATCTCACACACACTATCTTTTCCCCCACTTTCTCTCCCTTGCCCCACTTCCTCCCTCTTATCTCCCTTCTTCCCTCTCCCTCTCTTCCTTCCTCTCTCAGTTTCATTTGTTTAGTTTCAGGTATTTGTCTTCTGTTTGTATTTTTATATGTTATTATTTTTATTCTCATTTGTAATTCATAACGTAGGGTTAAATGTAAGAAGGGACTATGTAGTCTCAATTTCGCCCTAAATAAAGTCTTTTGTCTGTCTGTCCCTCTTCTCTCCCATCCTTCCTCCCTTCCTTTCCAAACTGCGTGCAGCAGGGGACATGCCCACTCCTCAGATGGTTCAGAAGCGATGTGGCCTCCTGTTTTGCAATGAGGTAGAACTCCTTATCTCTCTCAGGTGTCCGTTCGCTCTAGCAATTAGTCCGTTGACGGGAATGCGGTCGAGTCACGCTCGCCTCGTCTGCGTTACGTACCTTTGGAGACTACGTCTCGTTGGGAGCAGCTGAGGTTTTTAATTTTTTTAAAATGCGGAACGAAATCCGAGATAAGAGAGAGAGAGAAAGGATGAGGTAAACGTATGGTCGTATTTTTTTGGAATAAGTCGCATTTGCGTTTCTTTCCCTTGTTAACTGAGATTGTGTGGCAGGTGAAATTTTCGTAGTTTCGTTTCGATGAGTTTTTTTTCTTCCCCCTGCGACAAAAAAACACACGGAAGCCAAGTGAAGTTTTGCGCGAAATATACTCTTCTCTATTTTTTGTACTGACGTAATTATTAGGGGATTGATGCGAGGATAAAAGATTTTTAGTGATGGATATTTATTCTTAATTGGGACTTTTCAAACGTGGAGATAGGTTGGCTACGTAACTCTCTCGTAAAAATTTATAATACAGCCGAGTCTCCCATTATCCGAGGTTCAATGTTATCTGAGGCTCACGAGAAAAAAGTAGCGAAGTATCATATTGGAAGTTTTCAATTGAAACATATCATATATTTGATTATTTTCAAAGTGGTAACAGTGAACTAAACGATTAGGGAATTTTTATAATAAATCCAATTTATTTCATAGTAATCTGTTTGTAAATTTATTTATTCCAACATGTAATGCTACTATACGGTATATAGGCTTCCATAATGGATGTAGATACTGAGAAAATATGTGACGGATTCCGTTAATGATAATCATATTGAAGTCTTCATATATGTTCCTGATATGAAAAACCTTCCGCATTATCCGACTTTTTGAGTATCCGAGGTCGGTGCGGTCCCGTCGACCTGGGTTAATCGGAACTGTACTAAGAACTGCGAGAAACTAATGACTGCGCTCCTTCTATAATATAAATCATCTTAAAGCATAAAATAGCGTTTTGTTTAAATTACAGCTTGGTATTTGTACGGTAACTTCTTTTAAGTATGTATATATTAATACTTATGAATTACGTGTTGTAATCGTTAACACAAAATGATAAGAATTTAATACACATACTTGTTACCTCGCAATTGACGAAAGTGAAGGGTGGCATGGTCTGCTATGCACTAAAATGTCTTTTAAGTATGTATATATTAATACTTATGAATTACGTGTTGTAATCGTTAACACAAAATGATAAGAATTTAATACACATACTTGTTACCTCGCAATTGACGAAAGTGAAGGGTGGCATGGTCTGCTATGCACTAAAATGTCTTTAACGATTTGCTGTAGCAGGTTTGCCTCTCTTATCATGATCTCGGATTGTTTATGGTTGAGACTATCTGAAAAAGCGGAAGTAAATGGTTTCATTAGGAGGAAAACTTATTCATAAACCGAAAGCATCCGTGGTGTGGAAATAGAATCTTAAATCCAACTATTTAAAAGGAGTTAATTCAACAAGATTTGGTCTGTCTTTCCTGACATAAGCATAATTTTCGTTATTCTGTCGGCAGATGTAAAAATTAAAAAAATTTCCCCGTTGTACTGGAAGAAAATAAGGCGGTTGAAGACACTCCAACCAACCAATATATTCCCCAAGTTTTTATGTAAAAACCTTAAAGCTGCAATTACACGGATACACATGAGTTGAGCAATTCATTCGCTTCAACTTTCAAGTTAAAACAATTGGAAGGGAAATTTGTTTACATAACTTCAACTAGATCGAAACGATACGTAGAAATCAAAACGGCGTTAGCAGTAAAAGCAGGCGTAAGATTTAACACGATTTTATTTAGCGAAGAATTGCTTGGCATTTCATAAAACATAAATAGCATTGCGTTTCCACATTTGAATCAGTTAACAGAATACCTTAATGTTTAACTTGTAATTTGACGCCATGAAGTTTGTGTTTATATTATTGCTAAATACCACTATCAACTGTTCGAATAATTTTTTTACGCGTTATGCACTGATTTTAGTTCCGTTGAAACAAATGCAACCACGTGGAAGCTAGTTCTTGATTTGAACGCAGTTTTTACACGGTTCGAAGTATTCAACTCGATGATAACTTCTGCAGTTGAAATAAATAGTAGAAAGTTTCTCAACATTAGTTGACATGACTTACTAGTTACTATTTCGAAACAATGTTTACTAGTTCAACTTGATTTCAATTTCATTTCAACTATATCGAACTGAATAGTTGTTTTCTACTCAGGCCGAACCATCTAAATACGACTTAAACTATACGGCGTCACCTCTTAAACGGATTGAATTCAGATTTACCCCACTTTGTTAAAAGGCATTAAAACTTCGGAGAAATCCAATCATCAAAGCTTGGTCGATCCAAAAAGGATCATCGATACGTAATTCAAGGAAAAACGTGTCACAAATGGATTCCTCCATTATAGAATCCACCTTAATGGATGGAAGATTTTTCCTTAACCATTTCCCTCACCAAGATCGTCAAATACGAGGGGGGGGGGGAGATGCTAATCTCTTCGCTATCGTACCGTGTTAAGAGAAGATCGTTAAGGTTAGGAGAGGGTGTAGGGTGAAGTGAGTGGTTGGGGATGGTGTTTGAGACTGCGTGAGATAAAGAGGAAGAGAGAAAGAAGAAGAGGGAAAGAGGAAGAGAGAGAGAGAGAGAAAGACATGGCGAGAAAGGGAGTGAGAGAAAGAGGGAGGGAGAGAGGAAGAGAGAGTGGGGGGGAGAGAGGAAGAGAGAGTGGGGGGGAGAGAGAGGGATAGGGAGGGGGGGGAGAGAGAGAGGGATTGATAGAGAGAGGGAGAGAGAGGGGGGGAGAGAGAGGGGGGGAGAGAGAGAGATTGAGAGAGAGAGGGATAGAGAGAGGGATAGAGAGAGGGAGAGAGAGAGGGAGAGAGAGAGGGATAGGGAGAGGGGGAGAGAGAGAGGGATAGAGAGGGGGAGAGAGAGAGGGATAGAGAGAGGGGAGAGAGAGAGACGGATAGAGAGAGGGGGGGAGAGAGAGGGATAGAGAGAGGGGGAGAGAGAGAGGGATAGAGAGAGGGGAGAGAGAGACACGGATAGAGAGAGGGGGGGAGAGAGAGGGATAGAGAGAGGGGGAGAGAGAGGGGGGAGAGAGAGAGACGGATAGAGAGAGGGGGGGAGAGAGAGGGATAGAGAGAGGGGGAGAGAGAGAGGGATAGAGAGAGGGGGATTGAGAGAGAGAGGGGGATTGAGAGAGAGGGAGAGAGAGAAGTAGAGAGAGAGGAAGAGAAAGATGGTGAGAAAGAGAGTGGGAGGGAAAGGGAGGGAATGTTTGCTAAAGAGAATCGTTCTCAGCAGTGACATGGGAGCGCGGGAAGTGGAGAGAGAGAGAGAGAGAGAGAGAGAGTGGATGAGGGATTGAGAGAAGGATGGTGCCCGTAGTGGTGAAAATGGAATCGCGATTGTTTTCTGTTAAAAGGATGTGTAAGGTGATAAATATGACGTATATGGAGGGAGCGTCTAAAATATCTCCTCTGCTGATGAGTACACGATACGGCCGTTTGGAATTTCGGAAGATCTGTAAGAAGAATTTATGCTCGTGCAGTAGTATCATGTTCATAGCGGGGTATTATTTTTTCGTAGAAAAGGCCGCGTTAGGTATAATCCGCGTTGCACGGATTTGATACTGCCTTGTGGAAAATCACGTATTCGTACACGCCACTGATGCCCAAGCTACAGCCTGCGGGCCACGTCCGCTTCGCCGAATGTTTTCATCCGGTCCACCACGAGTTGAGTAATTATAGGACAAAACGTTACATAACATGAAAAACAGGAAATTACAACAGCCATATATTTCGTCTTCACCTCTCTATTACCTTATTAAAATATATCCCTAAATTATATAAGCCTAAATTTTGTGGAATTCCATGTTTAGGAAATAATACAACAAAACTATGTAATAATTCCACTGTATTACTCAGTAACACTACCAGGTTTCATCGTAAAAACGCCATCATTAGGTGATTTCTCTTTGATTTCATTGGTAACTTCTTACCGTCCCAGTGTATATAAATCTGTGCTACTTGGGGTATATTCACCTGATGATGACGTAGTTACGTTGAAACCTGGTCGTGTTACTGAAAAATTTAGTGGAATTATTATATAATTTTATTGTATTATTTCCTACTTATTAAAATAACGAATCAGATAGTTCCCTAACTTGACCCTTTATTTTCCTTGAATTATTCTTCAACTGTATTTTCGATTGCATATGGACAGCGGCCTGTGCGGCAGTAGTTTACCCAATCTCGAACCGAAAAGAACACCCTTGGTACATATATACTACTCATGCCACACGTAAAATTCGGTGCGCATCAAATTAAGCACCACAGATAATTAAAATTTATAATGTTGGGTAAATTGGAGTCGCATTTATTTAACCGCGTATAATCAAATCCAACTTGACGAAATCCACTCTGGGTTTACTGTACGTATATTAATTATGCAGACAATAATACAAGCTGAATTCTTTATTCGAGAACCGTGGAAAATAACTACACGTCAAGATATGTCAGATAAAAATATGAAAATTTTTGATTAATGTTTGGTGATACTTAAAAAAATGTTTATTTAAAAAAAATATCGATTAAAATGCTTAAAGTTACCACCAAAATGATAGGTAGATAAACCTGCACTTTTTGCAACATACTTTCCGAGACAGACTGGACTTTTGGGTATGTTTTCTATGACATATCTGATTCTAGCATTTATTTCATCAGTAGTATGGAGATTCGCCACTACGTACTACCTTCTCCCCTCTCTACCTACTCCTCCCTCCCTTTCTCCTCATCCTATCTTCTTCTCCCTCTTCCATCCACCTCCCATTTCCACCTCTGCCTTCAATGTTAAATCTGCAAAATCTCTAGCGTTATCATGAAAATAACCACCTAACAGAGGGTGAAATTAACCAAGGTTCGTTTCAACAAGATGTAGCCATGGAGCACAAAACATGTTACAGCATTGAGGAACTTTTCCTACTCATTGGGACCGTATTTTTTCCAAGCCAATACGATCATCTAGATCCCCAAATCTAACATCCTCTTATTATTTCTTTTGGTGATATATTAAAAAAGTAAACATTAAGAAAAATCCCCTTACTCATCGTCAGCGTTTTATTACTGAAAATATATTAAGCGTATTAACAAGGGATAAATGCCAAAGTTTAGTTATTAAAAACCTCTCTCTTGCTATACAGCCGAGCTGTTGACGTCGGCGACGGATGGAAGACAAATTGCTCATCTCTGAAGCTGGAGCTTGATTTCCATACCGAAGACACCTTTACGAGGTAATGAGCCTTTTAATTACGTAGGTTAAATAAAACTAACCGTGAGTTGGATAGAAGGAAGAAGCACAATTTTCTTTTTGGTGCTAAATAGCAGTAACGCTTGCGAAAAATAAATTTATTATTGTCAGGTACCCTAAATACGATTCGTCGGAATTACAATTCGGAGCACAATTGAAATAAAATTTAAAATGTACATATCACTTATGATTACTCTATGAAATATCGTGCCGTGTGAATTCTTCTCTTCGCGTGTCACCTTTTGCACGCATGCCATAGGCAGCCGTCCGTTTATGCGATTAATTAATTAGTTGGATTGTGTTTTTTGATGAATTTTTTCCTGAGAATTGTTTTTTAAAAGAATTTCTCACAAACCTTATATGTGTGTGTGTGCGTGCGGGCGGTCATGCGTGTATACATACATACACACACGCATAAGTGCTACATTTTAATCTCAGTGGAGGATGTGGGATAGAGAGGTAGACAAATAAAGGAATATATTTTTTTAATAAAGTCCTCATGTTTAAATAATAACATTTTTTTCGATTAAAATGAAAAATTTCGCAAGTGACGTCGCTCTTAACAAAAAAATAAAAAAAGCGGGACAAAATAAAAGAAAAACCAGCTAAAGCAACTTTCGTGTTTTTATGAAAAAAAGTTCACGCTTCGCTTGGTTCATTCGTGTGTTTGTTTTTTTTGTGTCGGCTTTCCTCCGTGACTCCTGAAAGCTCTTGAGAGATGAATTTCCTCACATGACGGGATAAAAGCGTTGAATTGCTGTTTTATTGACGAACTAGGGTGTTTATACGCGCGAGTGTTTTTTATTTTGTAAGCATTGCCAAAAATATCTTGCCTACACATATACTATCGCGTTTCTTTTTCTAGACGTTTATTCAATTTTATGTGTATATATGTATGTATGTATGTATGTATACATACACACAATTGAAAAGTTTCACATGCCTTTTCTACAGGGTGAAAAAAACCGATAAAGATTACTTTTTAATTAATGGTTGAAGATGGACATTAGCGAAAATAGAGAATTTACATGCTCATTCGTAGTTACAACAAATATGATTTAAAATTAATTTCCGCCGTTAAAATTTCAAAATTGGCGATTTGAAATAAAACATTTTCCGTTGAATCATTAGGCGCGTTTCATTTCCAATTTTATCGCCAATTAGCCTCGTCCTGTCCGCCTGTACCCACGTTCGTTCTCAAGTTGCAACGGAGTTTTATAAAACTTGGTGTTTAAGACTTATAGGAAAGTTCAATAATAAAATGGCATAAAAGGTTCATATAACCAAATCAGGGGTGCCACTATACTGATGTCAAAAAACGAACTTATCTTAATATCTCGTGAAATATTACTCATATCTAAAAAAATTTTAAATAAAATTTTTAGATCTAAAGAAAAGGAATATTTTTTGTTCAATACATTTTTATCAAAGGAGTAGCTGTTATCAAGAAAATCCAACAGGAATACCGTAATTTGCTTTGAACAATTCATGCATGGATACGCAATTCTTGTCAACGTAAACAATAAACGTAAACCTAAATTAGTACAACTATTTCGCCAAAGTTAGGTATGTTTTAAATAATTTTAGATCGTTAAATTTATTGCAATTCATTGGAAAATAAATCGGTAAATATAAATTTAGCATTTTCCTAGCATCAATTTCGATATATCGTTTTGAAGTATTTAGGCACCATAATACAAATACGTTAATCCGTATATTAATACAGCAACTTAGGGCAAGGAAATTAAAAAAATGTTTCGTTGTTTTATGGTTTGAGTTCTTCCATAATATATCGTTTAGTTTAAAATATATCGAATTACATTACACTTCCCCAACTTGTTTTACTATTAATTTCGATAGCGTTAGATAAATGTCCGACATATAGAAATGCTCTTCTAATTCTAAGTTACTAAAAACTTATTTTTCCGGTTGAGTATGTAGGAATAATGAAAGTTTGGGTGGTAAATATCTGAATGTTACCCTCTCGCAGTAAAATTGTTGAGAATACATTTCACTATCGATCGATTTAATAAATTTAAAAATCCGATTCCCTTTTCATTTCTTTCCGGATTTTCATGGCCGGATCGCTTTCCATTTTCGCTTCCGCCGACTTTCCACCGCTCGAAACAAAATCCATATCAAAAGATGTTCTTTTGTTTGCCTTTATGGCATTGAGATCTTTTATCGCACTGCTCAACCTTTCAACGAACGAGCGATGACACGCACGAAGTTGAAGTTCCTTTTCAATATTTGCATGCGAGTTAGATCGGAGATCGATGTGTCACACAGTTATTTTCTCAGTCAGAGGAACATTAGTTTGCTTTAAAAGGTTACGTTATCCGTTTGCACTATGGTCGACATTGTTGCCTTTGTTGAAATTGTTTCCATTGTTGCCGTTTATGTTTAAGTAACATTAGTTAGCGACGATACAAATGATATCGATAGCCAAGATCTACTTTCCAGTTGAAATAATCTATCCTTCGTTAGATAAAAGGGTTAATCCCTTTGCCATTTTGTGTATGACGCTTTTGTTAACTTGTGTTTTAACAAGCATCCCGGCTAGGTGGAGGTTGAGATGTCATTATTCCCTTCTTAATTTATATTAAAGTTGATACTTTTAAAGCTTTATTCTTAACCTAGCTTGATAAAAATTTCCAATCAAAATGTTATACTTTTTTCCGCTGGGTTTAAAAAATTTTCTTTCCTTTTTTATAGCTCGGATACAAAATTATTGTTAGAGATGAAAATGAATGAAAATATACATATGTACAATGTACATTGTACATTGTACATATTCTCCATTCAGCGGCTGAATAAAGAAAACTTTTTTTAAGTGCCACCGAGGAACACTTTTATAATGTATTTTTTAAAAGTTAAGTTTTATGAAAATCTCGCGCTTCCCTCTTTTGCCCGAAAGACTGACGTGTCTTTTTATCAAGTGCGTGAACTTTTTAGAATTATTATTTAGCACTAAAAAAATAAAGGTCAACTAATATTCTTGGTCCATGGACTGAGCAAACGCAAAACTCTCCGAAGAAATTTTTGGGAGCGCGTTAAAAAGATCATGCTACCTTGCTTCTATCTTTTTCGTTTTTCCTGTATATGTTTCTTTGTGGCTCCAGGGAAAGAGAGCAAATGGGTTATCGGTTTAATGTTTATACAACCAACCCAAGAACTTTTCCCAAATATTTTTTCCCTTATGATCATGTCATCGGTGTGTCAACTTCAGTCACCTTTTCCTAAAGTTAGAAAGGATTGACAAAATTTTGGCGATGTAATTTTTATACCGCATAGAAATTTAACAATAATAAGCCCGTTAATTGAAGTCATGAATGTCGCTAATTCCATAAAACCCTTCATGAAATAACTTACTTTCTCACACACGAAGTGTATAGGGAAAAAATAGCAATAGTATAAGAAAAAATCGACTTGAGTTTATTGATGAATACGCACGTTTTTGCCTTGGTTTATCTAATATCAGGTTTTTATGTAAACGGTTATCGGTTAGCAAAAGGGTTTTCAACCAGTGGTACACGTACCCCTTGGGGTACGTCAAGTGTTCAAGGGGTACGTGGAAATGTTAAACATTATAATTTATTTATTTATAACAACAAAAAATACAAAGAAATAGTTATAACTAAAGACCGTGTACGAAATCTTAATTTTCAATTTCGTATGCGGTCTATGTTATCCCGAACCCCTTTCGAAAAATAATTTTTTGAGATAACTCTTTCACGCAAAACGAAAGCTTGCAAACCCACGACTGATCCGTCTGTGGCGACATTTACCCACCCGATCACCTGACAATGGGGAGGGATAGTTTCGTTCCAGTGAGGCGAAGGGCGCGACAGCGCCCGGAGATGGATACATCCGATATAAAAGGCATTATAATCTAAAAAGGTTACTTGTAATATTTACTTACCAATTCCATGAGCCTCTCAACAATAAATATTTGTATAGTGATCCCACAAGCCGCCAGCATGTTCATGTTGATAGAGATATACAGACCGCATACTGGAAGAATGACGCTACTATAGACCGCATATTGGAAGAATACCCTTTAAAGGAAAGTCAGAAAACGAAATTCATGCAGAATAAAATACACACTTTTAGGAGCTTTAGCATAGTGTCCAGTGACTTTACGGTATGTCTAGTTAGATTTATAGCTAATGCCAATAAGTTCATACAATAGCGTAACAAGTGACCTCATAATTGTTGAATAGAAACGTACGGATTTTAAGAAACGTGCAATAATCAAGAGTTGGAACTATGAATCTATAAAGCTCGACGTATTGCTACTGCCTCCGTTTCTTATTTTACTGTAAAAAAATCTTTTTTCTATAGCAGACGTAATGGAAAGCGGAATATTTTCTGTAGCTTTTAATTTCTGATGATTTTTGCCCTTGAAATCTTATCAGTAAATCCATTTACTATTAAAAATTTTGTTTACGTTAGCGAGCCATATATAATACACACAAAAAATCATCCGCGAAAATCGAGTCCATGTTTTTTTGTTTAATTTTTTTAATATAAAACCTTTTTTCAAAAGTATCGGAAAAATTCCAGTAACTGAATATTTGACACGTTGGAAGGATTAAAAACAAAATAAAATTGTTTCGTTTTTCAGAAGAACTTCATCAATTAATTCTCGGCGTGGAACACGAAATATATAAAAAAATTTAAAAAACGCGTAATAATAACAATGATAACGATTGCATTTAAATCGATTCGTTCGGTTGTTTTCCTCTCTTTCGATCAATTTCGAATGCAAATCTTTTTTTTTCACCTGTTTCGCTCACTGTTAATTTCCGACGCTTGATGCGTCAAATTGTGAAAGGACGATTATTATTATTTTTTCACAGATTTGTAATTCATTGACCTTATTTGTTTTTATTTTATCTTCAAAAAATTGCTCCTCTTGCCTCGCGAAGTTATTTAAAAAATGGATCGTTTTTCACGCACGAACATTTTTGGAGAGAGGCAAAATGATGTGACGCATCTAATATATACAAATGAATGTGTGTGTGTGTATCATAATTTTAAAACTCGAAAACTACATATCGTAGAAGCAAGAGAAAGGTATCATTTTAACCGGAATAACGAGTAAGGTAGTATAGTAAAGTTTTTATATCGATTTGATTGACCTGTGTAATTTAAAAAATATTTTTTTCTATTTTCATTTCCTCCATTTGAATAACATAGTGACGAGTACAGCACATTTTTCATTTGAATTTTAAAATTACTTAGAAACATGGTACGAACTTGAGACTTGAATGGTTCTACGAAGAAAAGAACAAAGTTTATTTTTATTGAAGACAGAATCCGAATCCTGATCGAGTTAGCATAAAATGCATTTAGAATCAACAAAACACGTTGTTTTATCAGTTTTATTACAATACCCATTAAGTATAAGCTACCATGACAACTCCCATTGTCGCCAGATTGAGAGTTCAGTGCATTTATATGGGAAAAATTTTAACGTAATATCGTTTGTCAATTTCTGTGTACGATTTTAATTTGTTTACATGGAAACCAAATATTTGTTGTTTTTAATTGAATTATCTTCTAATCTAACTTATAAAGGAGAATGTTTGTAAGTTTGTTCTCTTTGAATGCTTTTAATACGAGATAGGGAGGGAGAGAGATGGATGGTAACGGAGGGGGGAGATGGAGAGAGGGAATTAGAGGGAAGGGGTGGAGAGAGGGAGGGGTAGGGAGGGACAGACAGACAGACAAACGACTTTATTTAGGGCGAAATTGAGACTGTGAAGTCCCTTCTTACATTTAAGAGAGGGGAGGAAGGGGGAGAAGGGAAGGAGAGGGTGGAAGGGAGGGGGAGGGAGTTTATACGTTATTTTCGTAAGATTTTATTCCTTTATTCATCTAAATAGGAAAATGCGGAGCGGTTTTCTTCGTTTTTGCTTTATTCGACGGGTATAACTGTGTACATACTATCTTATTCTTGCGATGCTTACATGTGACACGGTCGAAGTTTTAGGTTCATAAATCCGTTGAAATTCAACGGGCACTCCTGCTAGTTTGCAATAATTCATAAATGCTTTTTCGACACGTAGTTACATATATCGCATAGGGAAAATTGATATTATTATATCCATATTTATTGTGTTCTCTTTATTATATAGAGAAAAGTCCGAGATCTCATTGAAGCTAAAAATCTAAAATTGACGCATTACGTAATTTCAATATCAATGAAAAGGTCGGGAAAACCAAATGCGCGTTTCGTACTACAGATCAGCCGTATTCAGTGGTGATTTAGTTCTTTATTTTAATCTACCACCTATAAATCATCTCTGATACGATTATTTTTCTTATCTCTTTATCACTATGATGGTTACATATTGTGTCCATTTAATACTATTTATATAAATTTGCACCTGTTTAGTTTTGTTGGGAACTTCTCTGCGGCCATTGTCAATTTAAGCCATAAATTATTTACGGAGCATGTATTTTTCTGGAATCCGCTAGATAATTACAATGGTCAAAAAACGGCCGAAGAAAAAAAATTAGCATTTTAACGACAAATTCAAGATCGGTGTATCATCACTGGGGGAGGCTGCTTCGTAGCCGAAAAACGCAAGAAGCTTGATAGATACTACGTAAAGAGGAAAAATTCCCAAAGAAAGCTCTAGGGAAGAACTGGAATGGATGGATGAATTGGAACGAATCTTTTGAATATAAAGATTTCCCGGAAGTGAATCGTAGCGACTTCTTTCTCAGGATCTCGGTCCCATAAATCACGCGTGACAGTTAAAAAAAAAGTAAGGTCAGCGGAAATGCTAAAGCTCATATGATATATCATTTGAGATACGGAAGGAACTCATACCTGTGCCACGTTAACTCACATTTTTCACGGACTAGAGTGGCATCACAAAAAGGATGAAACAGATGGAATCATTTTCTTATTTAGGTAGTATTCAGAATCAGGCAGAAAGAAGTACGTGAGTGATTAGGACAAGAATATCAAGAGCAAGAGGCACTTATGACGAAAGTTGCTGGAAGGAATTCTGAATAAAGACATTAGAAAGTGATTAGTGAGAACTCTGATATGGAGTGTAGCATTATTATTATTATTATATGTATATGTATTATGAAATAAAAAATCTTCTTCTGTTTCTATTATATGGGCGTGAAACTGGGATATGTAGAAAGAAGAAATGGGTGGGTCAAATTTTGAGCGGTTAAACTCTACTGAAAGAATGCATAAAAGGTAGGGTTCTAGAAAGTAGGCGAAGAGGTAAGAATGGTAGAGGAACGTTAGGTGTCTTTAAAGAAGGGGTTGGATATGAGAATATGAAAATGGGGTAGATAAAAGATAAGTTATAAATAAACTGCAGAAGCAGATTCCGAAAGCGCTCTTTTAGAACGTTCACGTAAATTGTTGGAATCGACGAACTCATTATCAAACTATTTCAATGAATTTCCACTGCATTTAATGTAGCGCTATGTATAAATATGTATAAATAAAATTATTATTAATCTTTTCGGAACAAAACATTTAACGGATATGGATGATTCAACAAAAGATTTATCGATCAAACTGCGCTATTATATAATTTAACCATGCATTTTCATTAGGAAATTTTCATTAAAAAGAAAACGTAAAATACAAAATAATTCAAATGATTCGTTATAATATGTTCTTTGTCCATCTTAGAAAGTAAACTGAACGCATTTACGCTTACCTTTTATTGTTGTAGCAACGTAAACAAAACGAAAATTTACCGTAGTAACGAACCCGTATAGGTGGTTCATTAGGGCTTTTTAAAAAAATCCTGCTAAAAGGCAAGCGGGCATACTGACGGACCCCTAAACCAATAGGATAGTGAAAACCATTATATGGAGCGTATATTGCTTTGAGACATGGACATCGAGAACAGAAGATGTGATCAGATTGAAGGCGTCTTGAGTTTTGGGTGTGGCATAGACTGTAGAAGATTAGATGGACGGAGAGAAAAAATTGAAGTTTCGAATACGGTATGAGAAGAGAGAAACTTATAATAATGGAAAGAAATGAGAAATAGGTAAGCTAGTGGTTAGAATTAAAATTCATTTGGTTTGAAACGGTAAAACGATCTACAATATTAAAATTGTTTTTCATTACCGCAGATCTCAATTACCTATTTGTTTATTTATGCTCTCATTCGGAATTAATTCTTGGGTGCGATCAGAGTCGACCAAGCACTGAAGGGGGCTCGGTTGCTAATACACACGCACGCACACACATACATACATTACATACATACACACACATACATATAATATATAATGAGTCGTGAGGATGGAGCGGTAAGATAAATGGAAATCCAGGAGATTGGTAAGAGAAAGAAATAAAATGAATAAGGGTTCCAGAATCGGCTTCTCAGAGAAACCGTCGGGGTATAAAGGATTCCATTCGAAATGGAAGCGAACGGCGGATAGATACTTTTTTGTTTCGTCTTTTCGCGACTCAACAGTTTTTCCCTCCACCCAAAAGCAGGGTGTTTGGAGGAAAAAAAAATTGAACAAGGATGGAATTTTAAAGCAGTCAGTTTCACGAAGCGGCTGTTTTCTCAAGAAAGAATATTGATCCTTGCGTTGAAAACAATTCGAGGGAAAGGGGTAGTGAGTTTGTTTGGTTTTTTTATTTCGTCGGATGGGTTTTCGAGCGTCTGCAAATAAAAAATAGAACGATCCGGTGACTAATAAACGAAGACTACTCGCACAAGAAATGGAATAGTTAGAAGTGAGACCCCCTTTGGAGGACGAAAAAGAATGGATAAATAGAGGTGGAAGCAAAATCCTTAAATTAGTTGACGTTCTGCCAGGCAACGCAAATTGGTTCGTTTTGCGCATACATAGATGTAAAAATATCACGTTATATTTTAGCTGATTAAAAATGTTTTTGTGGTACATATATTTACTTTTTTTTTACGTACATTTCATTTTTTAGGCGCGTTTCGCTTCCAGCGTGAGCGCCTATTATCGTCGGTCTGTCCGTCCGTCCGCATGTTCGTTCTCCGTTTCTATGGAACGGATTTTTATGAAATTTGATATTGACTTACTATCAAATATAATAAGAAAATCGCAAAATTGAATCACGTACGTCAATCAGGGGTACCACTTTACTGGTGCCAAAAAATTTAATTTTCGTCATATCTCGTAAAGTATCTTATAAGTATCTTATAAAAATATTTCTCAAATAAAAGTTGTAGAACTAGTATAGTAGAGTATTTTATTTCCTATAGATTTTTATCGTAGGAGTAGCCGTTATCTTTGAAACGCTATTTACTTTACGTACAGGTATATAATTTCTTTCTAATACTCCATTGCACGAAACGCGCCCATTTGTGATACGTTGTACACTTTCCTAACTTGTTCCTTAATTGGAAAGCATTTGAAGTTCATCAAACATGTTATAGTCGCGTAGCCTTTCTGAATTAAGGAATATATATCTTTCAGTGAAATGGGTTTATTTTTATTTTTCTTTGGAACAGATTTTGCAAAGTCGCAGTTTGTTTTTTGCGGTAATTGTATTCATGAACAGAATTGAATTCGGGAATTTAGAGGAAATACACGTTTTTGAGGGTCCCTGAGTACGTTTTCATCATTTGTCGAATGGGACCTGTACCTATGTGATAGGAATTTTATGGACGCTCTATCTAAAAAAAGCTAATAATCAGATCAACAAAAAATTTATATTTATTATTTTTATTTATAATTCAACATCTGGAAAGGTTTTGGCTCAGGCTGGTCAACCAGAAATGTAGTTTTATTCGTGTCGTATTTCCGTTTGTCCAATTATCTCCTTTATAACGTAATTTATGTAAATATTTGTTGATTGAAACTGTAGAAAATATAATTATCTACAAGCTTTGTTTGAAACATGTTTTAATAAACTGGTTGTTTAAGAGATAGTTCGATTTTTCGTCTGAATTTACGTTGCTATGGTAAAATTTTCTAATTGTTGATAGCGATGCGTACACTGTCAATGGTAATTTTAATTGCGCATCGATAGGTTTCATACATAGCAACAGCTAACAATCTCGTTTACTTATTATTTTATTCAAAGTAGTTCTCACTCTGAAAATTATTCGCAAGTGTAATTGCCGATAATTATAATTATTCTTGAGGACGTTGATGTCTAGAGAAATCGCATTCCTACGGAGTAATCATAATCCGGACACATCAGGTTTTTTAACGTGTGTATATATATATATATAAAGAAATAAATAAATAAATAAATATATATATATATATATATATATATATATATAACATTAAGAAATTGTCAGTGACTGTGTTTTTCCACGCTACAATGAAGGTCTCATTATAGGCCTTGTTCGTCCGATCGAGGTTACGCTGTATCTGCCTAACGATGGACGTAAAACGTGGAATTACCGTTAGAATTTTATCTTTTGCATTTGACCTGCGTTCGTATCAGGTTAGGAAGTCCGTATGTTGAGTATCAAGGAAGAATATCCGAATGCATTCGGTTGCCATGTAATGTTTAACCAGCAGTGTGGATGTAATCACCCGACCACAGACATTAATGGAGATAAATAGCTGAAACGGTCTCCAGAAGCCAGAGTGAGATGGAATTAAACACTATGGTGACGAGATGGATCGATACCAATCAGCCCGATGATTTTGTTAAAACAACATGCGTAGTTTAGGAACTTTTATTTCGGGAGTTGTAATGGAAGAAAAACTTTAAAAAATAAAAATTCAACACGTGCTATATGTATTTAATAAAATTTATCCGAAATTGTTTTTGTTTGCTACCATAGCATTTACCATTTAACCGATATCAACCAAATTTAATATTAAGAAGTATAAATATGATCTGTACGTCATTTGCAATTTTGTTTCCAATCTAATAATTATAACGACAACTTGTCGTTTATCGTCACGTATTTCTGATAGCATGGTTATTTTTTTTTTAATATTTGTTATTTTCTTCATAGGTAGGTATGATATTTACATCAACAAATAAATGTGCCACTCGAATATTAACAACTACAAAAAATATATTGTGATAGAATGCGTTCAGTATTAGCTAACTGACAAAACATATTTTCAAGTGGTCTAATTAAATTTCGCTGTCGGCCATCTTGCGTTCCTTACAGAACAACGTTTTTATGTTATAAGATATGACGAAGCTTCTTTACGTAAAAGTCTCGAAGCTTGGGGAAATTGCTTATTTCCTAAGGACCGAGAAAATCAAAAAAGTTCCGTCATTAAGAGACCGTCGGATCATCGTTATCGCAAGATATAAGCGCCATAAAAAAAGCGATCACTGCACATCTTTCTATCCCATTTCCGATTGTATCTTTTACGATATTTCTTTTACAGTATTTCCAAATCCGTTTTTCACGACATTTTCTATCGTCAGAAATGGGATTTCTCAGACTTTCTAATAGATCGACCGAGTTTAAATGTGAGGCATTTAAGATGGGAATTTTTTTGTCTATAAAAGTTGAAAATTTTGGATTCGATTGTAAGGCAGCGAAAAGCTCTGCGCAAGACTTAGAGCAGAAGTTTTTATTATTATTGGAGAATTATGACACGATATCGCATTTATCCGAAATGCTTAAGTGAGGTTGTTATGCGGGACCGTTATATACAACTACACTGCGGAAAATATGAGTTTTCTAATAGTAATATGCAGCGTCAATAAACGTCACGAGTTTATGATCCTAAGGTTTAAATCGTAGGTTTTGTTTCTAAGGAATGACTTTCAACTATAAAAAGGAGAATTTTCTAAGCTGCAAGATATCATCATTAATCATTATGGATTGTGTATAATTGTATCTGTTTAAATATAAATATGGCAAATATAAATTCAAGAATTACTATTCATAAACCGAAACCAATTGAGGCGAATTATCACTAGATACGGCTTTGTTGTATCCGAAATGAGCTTCTGGTTATTCATAAACATGGTTTGGATATTGGAGATACCTAGAATAAGTATTTGATTTATCAGTTATTTATACTTAGTTCTTAATGTAGTGTTTTTCAGCCATAAGATGAGCTCGGCTTTTTTTGCGAATGGCAAATATTAGTTTTGTCTTAAAGTTTTAATTTTTAATCAAAATATGATGCATTTTAATTATTATTACACTGATAATTTAGCTGTAGGAAAAGTATTTGGATAACGTTCGAAGAATGTGAGACTGATAAAAATAATTTGGGATGTTTTCATAAAATTGGGGTTATATTGACAGAAAAACGAGCTTCAGACGACGAGTTCTGCATTATTAATCCGTTTTAAAATTTGTTTTTCTTTGGATTTAACTTATACGGAACGAAAATATCCCTTTAAAAATCTCAATGAAAATGTCGCCCAAAATATGATGTTTTTAATAACGTCATTGAATTATAGAAAAAAATAGATTATGTATTATTCATTGCAATGGTACTTTAGATGAAGGAAAGTGAGGAGAAAGTAATAATTGTATCCTAAAGTACAAAGTTTTAACCATTTTAATTTAACTATTTCAAACAATATATAGGCCATATGAAAACGATCAGATTAATGTTTACGTTTTAGCTGCGAGCTATTAAAATTAACAAGAATTCAGCTGTTTAGTATTATTTTACTTAGAATCACGTACTTCAATCGCGCAATTTGTTTAAATTTCTTCTAGATTGAAGATATCTGAAAACATCTACAAACTCGTTAAAATTACCTTAGAGAATTTGATGTAACCTTTTCACTACTTGATTAAATATGTCTCTCAAAGTGAAATTTTGATTTGCCGGCAGGGTTAGACTGGTAGGTAGTGTGTCTGCCTTATAACCCATAGGTCGTGGGTACGAATTCAGCTGAGATCCGTCCTTAGGGGTTTTTCCCCTAAATGCAGACAAGCCGTTGGCAAAAAAAAACGTTTTAGTTATTCATCGCTAATTTTTTTCTAGACTTAAATTTAGTCCGATCAAACTCGCTAAAGAAAAATCAAAATTGAAAAAAAATCCGCCTAGCGTTATTGTGCATGGCACTTTTTGATGTTAAACAGCATCAGTATATATTCAGTATTTTTTCCTGTGGGTTTATTGAATTAATTTGATTAATTCAACGTGCGTATGTGGAAATCAATTATATGGCGCCGATCAAAGGCATGTTATTGAGACAGAAAATTTTGACGGATAATTAAAAAGACTGAGATAACGTGCTATTCTCAGAATGTGGACAGGTCTAGAATCCAAACGGTGAAAGTAATAATCTTAATTGACACTCAACTATATTTGAATTGGATATGTATGCTAATAAACTGGTCTGTGACGACATCATCGGAATTATTCCCTTTAACTAATCAGAAAATGAGTTGGCGTGGAACATAATGGATGAAATATTCCTAGAAATTTTATGCTGAACGCGGCTATATTCTCGTAGCTTACAATGTTTTATAAATAATAAGTAGATTTTATTATCCCCTCAAAGTAATTTCTACAGAGGTTATTCTGATACATAGGACCTCAATCCCATTCAGCAGTAGAAGGTTTAGTACGGATTTAAGCGCGTTAATGAGGAAATACCCGTAGAAATACTTTTAACATGAAAAGCTTAATAAAAAATATCATCATCATCAGTCTGTCCGTTAGTCCGTGATTATTCATGGTTAAGAATTCAGTAATTCGGTTTAGCATTTTTTATTCTTTGCTCTGAGCTTCTGCAAGAATTTAATTTAACTGCATGAGGACGAGATTGGACGCATTATATACAGCATTTTCCTTCAGCTGTTTATTTCTCTCCCCTTTCACTGGAGATCTCCCAGTAATTAAGTGCCACGTCTCCTTTGTTGCCATGCGACGACGCAATCCTTTCACGCCTCTCCCTCCCTTCACTTTAGACCGATGAAAGTGAAATATTTTCTTCTACCATCTTCGCCACTCGGTTGGGTCTCAGCTTCGCCTGCAGGAGAAGTTTTCCCCGCAGAGCGTGGTCCCGCCCTCGGAGACATTTCGGTGCCAAGTGCCGGGGAGTCTCTTTCCATCCCCTTCCCTACCCTTTCGCGCGCACATCCTAGCCCCTTCTCCTTTCACCTTCCCCACCCTTTCAACCCCCCCCCTCCCTTCACGCACGCCCAACTGAATCGATAGCGAGGAGAGACCTCCGGGAAATCGGCGCGCCCTCCAGCACTATCTCCCTCTCTTCCTTTAACTTCCTTCGCCTTCCCGTCGCGGCCACTTCCTATCCGGCTACTATGTATGTATCCATTTTACCATGAGGTACCACACGGTATCATCCTTCCACCCATACTTCTTTCTATGATTCCTGCGTTTTTCTTTTCCTTCCTCTCTCTCTCTCCTTCCCGTTTTCTAACACAATCTTTGGTCATTTATGCTAAGCCGCATCCTCTTTCTCGCTGTCTTTCTCTGTATCTCTATATCCCTGTGTATCTCTCTCCTTCCCTACCTTTATCTCTCTTTCTTTCCCTCTCTCCTCCGTCCCCTCTCTCCCTCCCTCTCGTCCTTCCTCTTTCCTACTTTCTCCCTCCCTATCTCTTAAGGCCGGTTCACATTGAACTTAACTTAAGAAACGCAACTTAATTTGGAGTTGAGCATGTGCGTGGGAACGGGACCGTTCACATTGCGTCTTAAGAACTTAACGTAACGCGAAAGATGGCTCATATTCATCTTTTAAGTCCAAGTCGTTAAGTTGCCCAATCACGAACGAGAACGAGTTCTTAAGTTCTCCAACCACGTACGATCATGGCTCCTACTCCAGCGCCACGAGTGACCAAAAATTACAATACATTTACTCTCTCTTCTTCGCGTGTTGATAGGTCTAACCCACCATCTTCGCCTGCGTCTATTGACGGCTAGCAATCTTCCAATTTTCACACAAACGAGAGAAACATTCCACAATTCTTCAAAATCCATCTAAAAAATCAAGTCTAGATCGAATATTATTCCACAGTGAATTCAAAACAAAACATCAAGTCATAGATGGAGTGTTTCAATTGGTCAACGTAAGAGAAGAGAAACGTTTACTGATTGGCTCAACTTAATAGGCATGGGTCAGTGTGAACGATGCGAGAATTTCACCTTACGTTACGACTAAGTTGTGTTCTTAAATTACGTCCTTACATTCAATGTGAACCGGGCTTTACTCTCTCTCCGTATCTCTTACCCTCCCTCAGTATCTCTATCTCTTACTCCCTCACTCTCTCTTACTATCTCTTCTCCCCTCTATCTCTTCTCCACTCTCTCCCTCCTTCCCCCATCTCCTCTCTTTATCTATTCCCCCGTCTCTGCCCCTCTAACTCTCTCTCTCTAGCCCTATCAACCCACCTTTCTCTCTATCTTTCTCTTTCTCTCCCTTCCTCTCCCTCTTTCTCTCTCCCACTCTCTTCCCTCTCTATCTCCTTCTCCGCTCTCTTTCTCTCTATCTCCTCCCCCGCTCTCTCTCTCTCTCTTTCCATTACCCTCCTCCTCTGTTCTCAGTATATATCCACACGAAGACCGCACTGTACCCTTTCCCATATTCTGGTCTTCCAGGACGTTTCACTATCTTTTCCAGTCAATTTCCAGTTATTTACCGAATTTCTCCTTTCTCCTCCCCTATCCTTGTCTTCCTTCCATACCTTTGCTTTTTTACTCCTCTCCTCCTCTCTTTCGAAGGTTGCATGTCTCACCATATAAGTCCTAATACTATCTATATCTTCGTCACCTCGATTCTTTCCCTATCTTTTCCCATCACTTTCCGGTCCTATTCCTATCCTTTTCAGACCTGTACCCTTTTTTCCGGGGGGGTCTTCGTTTCACGCCCATTTACTTCCTAGAACTGCGCCTTACTTTCGCCGCATATTGCATTGTTGCTATCTCCTTTCCGGTCGCAAATATTCGGCGGTATTCTCCATGGTTAGGTTTTTTCCTCTACAATACAAAAGGATCTTTTTGGTTC
Source organism: Uropetala carovei (assembly GCA_036926305.1). Classification (NCBI taxonomy): domain Eukaryota; kingdom Metazoa; phylum Arthropoda; class Insecta; order Odonata; family Petaluridae; genus Uropetala; species Uropetala carovei. Next base: position 2,146,179 of record JAXCHB010000043.1, read on the forward strand.
CTATGTATTTTCGTCCTATCCATTACCTTTTGGGTTAATATTATTCATTGCATCTATTAACGCACAGCTACACTTTCTCTACCTAACGTTGCATTCCAAATATTTTGGCTTATTATTTGTCAAATGCCTCTTCATTAAATTCGTCTTGCGCGATTAAAATTTTCAAAACCGCCGTATTCTACGCCATGGTTCTCAAACACGGTGTGCCATTTCAAAAGGTGCGGTCCTTTCATTACTTCGTTTATTATACAATTACGTGTAAAAGAGAATGTTTGCCAAACGATTACGGATCAGCAATGAAGCATAAAACGTTGACTATTTAATTAGAGTAAATATGCTTGCTTTTTATTAAAAATATATCGGACTTGTATATTTTAACAATTCAGTCATTATTACTGCATGTGGCACGATGAATGTTTCGTAATTATCAGATGCGAATCGCTGTTCTATATTTCGAAATTATCTATTTGGACCACGCGCAACTTGAGTTTCAGACTTCTCGTCTACTTACTCTATTTTGTGATAGGAATAGAGCTGAGGAACCCTTTTGTAAATCGTTTCAACTCCTTTAGCCATTTGGCGCGTTTCTTTAAGATTGCGATTATTCACATCAGTGCTCATGCACGAAACTTTCGTACATCAGAATTTTCCTATCGTGGTTTAACTCGTTTTTTCTCTCATTTCCCTTATTCCAAATGACTTTTTTTATTCTTATCGTTCGTAAAAAAAAAACACACGAAAGTATCATTGAGGTTAGTATCTAATTCCGGGTATCCAAATAGGTCTGTGTTCCTTTACTTCCCATTCTCCGATTATCCGGTTCCCCTTAGCAACCTACCTCTTTCCCTCCCTCCTCCCCCTCTTTCCTCCTATTTCTCTTCTCCCTTTCCGCCGCGTGTAATCTGGCGTGATCGAACAGCGTCATCCAATTTCCTCTTTCTAGCCCCGCCCATCCTCTGTCCTCCTTTCAACCCGCTTCATCCCCAGTTAGCCCCATCGAACGTACAAAACCGCCCTCTAATCTCAGCTCTATGCGTCTCCTTTCCGACCGCCGAGTTTTTATTTAATACCAACCAAACCAACATCGGGAAAACTTTTAGTTGCCAAAAAATATTACAGTAAATCCTTGTACGACGCGGATTTCACCATCGTAGGCGATTTTATAATACAGGGATTTCATCATACGCGGACTTCATCATATGTCGACCTCCTGAAATGTGAACATCATCATACGCCGGCCTGATCGTACGCGGGACTGATCATACGCGGGACTGATCATACGCGGACTTCATCATGCTCGGAATACATCATATGTAGTTCTCATCATACGCAGGCGTCATTATAAACGGACATTATACACGGGTTTCATTATACGCGGAACTCATACATGGACCTCACCATACGCGGTTAAATAAATGTTATACTTATTTAATCGGCGCTCATTAGGATACATTTTAATTGTACGCGGCACGGGTTTGAACGCAGCCAAAATTTTACCTACGTGCATTACGCAAGAAAGGTCAGAGATCATAGAAGCGCGTGACAGTTTTTCCATTAGCCACCGTTTGCGGGACGCGGTTTTTCCAACAACGCCACCACCCCCGCTTCCAGCATTGGACTGCCCTATTCTCAAGCGAGAATTGCGTTTCGCTCTATCGGCCCAGCTATTCGGACGCAGTTCGGCCAACTTTCCCTCCAAACATCCCCTTTGCCCATTAAAAAAAAACCTTAGAACTTTCTCCGCAACCATCCCGTCGCTTTTCCTCCCCATCTCCCCTGCTACCCACCCTCGTCCGTCTTCCTTTTAACTATTTACCATGGCAACCCCGCTGTTCCCTGTCCCTTCTTCCGTAAAACCCGGCTCTCTCAACCCAATTCCCAACGCATCCCGCAAAACTATTTCCAACGTTACTTTCCCACAGGAAACTCATTTACTCTCCTTTTCCCTTTCTTTTATCTCCTTGACCCCTCCTCTTTCCTTACTAGGTTTTAACCCATATACTTTGTATTTCTTAGAAGTCTTCTGAATATGTAATTCGATATTAACTTTTTCGTGTATCTTTTGTGTTTACTTTTAGTTTCTTTATTTTGTGATTATATATGTGTGTGTGTATATTATACGTATATACTACATATATTTTTACTTTCTCCATATACGTAGTATAGAGAAAGTATTGTTTTCATGAAAAAAATCGACTTCGAGATTTCAGTCCATGGAACAAGTTTAGACTATTATCGTAATGGTCTGTGTGTATGTGCGTGTACGTATGTGATTGTGGGTGTGTATGTGATTTTGGGCGCTCTAACTCGAAAAGTACTTGCCATATCATTACCAAATTTCATATATATCACTTTGGTATGAGCATGAAGAGCTGATTAGTTTTTGGAAAATAGGTACCGGTTAACCGGAAGTCGAGGTTTATTCGAAACCCGATTCGGTTTTTGCGATATTTCTCCGATAATACGTCATTATTGTATACATTGACCATTACAAAAAATGTGTAAAATATAATTTTCTACATTTTTTATTTGAAACAATTTTCCATAGCAGTTATTGTTTAGGAATTACTTATAAATAACCGGTTTTTCGGTTTCCGTCAAATATCTCCTTAAAAACATCGTTATTGGTAATCTTCGTGAGGACCAAAGTTGTACAGAATAATATTTCTTCCAAGTTCTGTTTGAAACAAATTTTAGTAGAACCATCCATTTCGGAGATATTTTTCTTTTTCTTAATATGTACCAGTATACAGCGCCAGCACCATGTAGCGGTGAATTCTGTAAATATATTCAACATATACGTAATTTACGGCAATAAGGTGGACTGTTTCTTTTACGATACGAAATAATAATTTTTCCTCATAATGCTATTCATAATAATTTAAATATCTATACCCCAAATATGGAGGAAGTCGTTGGCCACATGAGATGTTTTTTACTTTGTAATTCTTAACGTAGGGTTAAATGGAAGAGAGGACCTTATTGTATCAATTTCTCTCTGATAATAAAGACGATTATCAGTATAGTATCTATCATCCTCTTTCCCATTTCCCTCTATCTCCCCTCGTTTATCTCTCTCTTCACGCGCTCCCCTCTTTCCACCTTCCTTCCTACATTTCTAACATCCTGATTTATTTTCCCTTAGTCCCTTTTAATTCATTTTCTCTCTGTATCTTCTGTATTACCATTATTCCCCTCTTTTGATTCTCTATAAATCCGTCCTCTCCCGCTAACTCTTCTCTGTTTCGCTCTAAGTTGCTTCGTCTTTTTTCCTTCATTTAGTGCTCACTCTTCCTTGATTCTCTCTCTCTAATCCTTCTTAATTTGGTTTAGATCCAAATGGGAATACCTGGAAATTATAGGCAGGGCCCATAACGATTGTTTATTAAAAACTGTAAGTTGCGGAACGTTAGGAAACAAGTTAGGAAAGTGTAAATTTTATCACAAATTTTTTTTTTTGCAGTGGAATATTTGAAAGAGATGATACACGTGTACAGAAGGGAAATAGCGTTTTAAAGTTCTTTACTTCCTCATATGTAATTCATCTTCTTCCTATTTAAAAATATTGCAGGCACACGTAAAAAATTAAACGTTTGTTTGTGAGATTGTTTATGTTAGCAACAACGATGAAGCAACCATGAAAGAATTTTTCAGTTCAACTCGAATTAAGACATTCTTGTTTGATTTTCTTGATTACGGCTACCCCTACGATTTCGTTTTTCTTTTTTATTTCTTCTTCTTCTTACGCCGCCGGCGGTAAGGTTTACTTAAGGGAGGAGGGGTGAAAACAAAATTGGGGCGCGCAAATCCCGTGCCCGCGGACCTTAAGGTCCGCAATGTGGCAGGCCAGCCCTGGCCGGCTTCTTACAATATATATATATATATATCATCATCACTGGTAGTCTGCACGCTGACAGGTCCATGTTTATTCATGGTTAAAGTTGGTTCTCCATATACTCCTATTTTCCGCATTTTCTTCATGTCTTGATAGCTCTCTCTTTCCCTTTCAAGTCGTCTACTAGCTGAAACCTTTTCCTACCTCTTTCTCTTTTTCCATCCAGTTTTCCTTATATATATATATATATATATATATATATATATATATATATATATATATATAAATAATACTCCATTTGCTTCCTCCCTCTCTGATTACTCATCCATCCGTCTTTACTCCCTCTATCTCCTTTTCATATCCCAACTCCCTTTGTCCTCTTTTATCCCTTTATTATCTTCTTCTTCTCTCTGAGCGTTTACTTCCCTTTTCCTCCAATCCTACTCTTTCCATCTCTCAAACCTTTCCTCAACATTTTCACCTCTTTTCTCTCTCATTTCTCTCTTTTTCTCTCTCTCTCTCTCCCCCCTCTCTTTCTCCCTCACTCAATCTGCAAGTCCCACGCATTTCGTAATCGTGACCAGAATCTCCGTGGAAATATTTTTCTCCGCTGCAGACAAATGCCCCAGAGGGTTCCGGCCTGCCTTCCCTCCCTCCACAGCACCGCCCCTATCTCCCCCTCCTACTCCTCCCCCTACCGAAAAGCCTCGCCCCCTTCTCGACGAGAAATGCGTATATTCCTTCCCGGTCGGACCTCTCGCCATTTTTTTCATGAGATGCTCGTTTGAATCGTCAAAATGTTTCCGCCTAGCTCTTTCTGTTTCTATGGAAACGAATATATCCAGAATCATCACCGATAAGTATTGCTTTGGATGTATGTTTTCTTTTCGTATGCGTTTCTGTATGTATGTATATAGGTATATAGATATATACCTCGAGGGGAACTAAGTGTCGAATGAGGGAAAACCAGTGAATAAGTAAATAAATAAATAAATAAACAAATATACATACATACATACATACATACATACATACATACATACATACACACACACACACACACACACACACATATATATATATATATCTGTGGCTATGTATATAAGGTCTTTTGAAAAGATTCCAGTTTTTGCAGGAATGATAAAAAGTCTCGGACACCCTGAGTGATATCTTTTTGTGGGAGTTAGCAGAAAAAAGGTGCCACCCCCTCAGGCCATCTGGGGAATTTGTGTTTGAAACCTTGAGGAGTTTGGTGTGGCTTTGAGTCCTTGCGTCGTTAGCAAGTTTCGCGTGAGACGATCTTTTGGAACGTTAAATCGTTGGTTTTCTCGACAAACACTAAAACGAAGAAGATGTAATGGACAAAGAAGGTGTGTCCTCCCCGAGTTTTTACTTTTTTCCCAGGGCGATTCTATTTAAAGTCATCTTTTGTTGTTATAATCGGGAAACGTACATTTATTGGTGTTAATATTTTTACGCAAATGAGCAAATGCGTCACAATACCCTAGTATCTATCGCTATGGTAAAAATTTCTAATTGTTGGTCGCGATGCCTTCACTGCCAAAGGTAATTTTACTTATGCATCAGTATTTGGTTATCCATAGCAACAGCTAACAGTTTTGTTTAGTTGGTATTACTTTCTCATATACGAAGTATATTGAGAAAGTATTGTTATCGAGAAAAAAATTCGACCTCAAGATTTTGATGGAAATATACGTTTTAGGTGTACCTGAGTCCGAAAAAGTGGGTTTCGCAATGCCGTCTGTCTGTTCGCGGCTCTATAGCCTAAACTGTAGAGCGAAAATGAATGAAATCTCGTACTTACAGTTAGGGCATTTTATCATACAGAGTAGAAGGTATGAAGAAATGGTTATCACTGCACAATACTTAAGGGAAGTTTAACAACAATTTAATTTTCTCAAAAATGGCTCTAACGATTTTGATCAAATTTCGGACATTTACTTGAGTTTACGTCTTTAATAATACCACGTAGTTCATATTTCTCAAAAATAAATATAAGACTAGTTTATTCTAGACATCTTTAACAACAATGTGATTTCTTCAAAGCGGCTACAACGATTTTGATCAAATTTCGTACAGTTACAATTCATTTTTCTCAAATAATGAATAAAAGACTAGTTTATTCTTGGGCAACTTTAATAACAATTGGATTTTCGAAAAAAATGACATACGATTTTCATCCAATTTCGTATAGTTGTTTAAGTAGATGTTTATAACGATTCTACATAGTTCATATTTTTAAAAAGATAACTAAACGACGCATTATTATATGAGAAAGTATGTACAATGTATGACGCGATAAGACAATCCAACAGAGGAATTAGCTAGACTTCACTTGGTGTTGTGACACCCCCGTTTGGCAGGGGGTGTCACAACACCAAGTGAAGTCTAGCTAATTCCTCTGTTGGATTGTCTTATCGCGTCTGGGAAAAAGGATCGGTAGTATTTCTCTGTTCTAGCGGTAATTTCGAGATATTTTCTCCTGCACTGTGATCTAACATTACGTTCACTAACACCGATGGGGACGACTATGCCGCGTACGTCTTCAACGAATTCGGAACTTTCAAATTTTTCAAATAGTTTCCTCTTGTATTCAATTCTTCTACTCTTCAACGTCTGCCATTTCAGATCTCTCAATAACTCTGATACACTCGCATCATACCGATATTCTCCTTTTACAAATCTAGCCGCTCTACGCTGAACCATTTCGAGCTCTCTAGTTAGGCCCTCCTCGAAAGGGTCCCAGACGGCGCAACAGTATTCCACGATGGGTCGTATTAGGGAAAAGTATGCGATTTCCTTCACATTCGAGGGGCACCCCCGCAGGACTCTAGAGGAAAGCCCTTGAATTCTGTTTGTCGATGCTATAACGGATTTGATATGCTCTCTACTAGACAAATTGCTACTGAGAATTACTCCTAGGTATTTGTAGCTATTGACCTTGGTGCTATTGCACCCCCTGCCACACACCATTGCGGTGGCTTGCAGGGTGAACTATAGATATAGATATAGATATGTTGTACCGATTTTTTTTCAATGTGAAAAGTGATTCAAAGTATTATTCGCTTTGAATATTATTCAAAGCGTTTAAAAATTACTCACGATTCTAATTACCGATAGTTATTCTTCAAGTCGGTTATGTTGAGAACATTCATATTCATTACTCTATATGGAGACAGCGATGGCGGCGATATATCGGGAAATTTTCTGACGGATTAATTGTCTGTTAATATTTATCGCGTGGACGCCCATCGGATTCGTTTGGCATGTGCTCGGAATATTATTGCACCCGAGAGGCGAACCAAGGTCGAAACTCGGAAATCGCGATTCTTTCGATTTTTATCGATCGCTCGAGAGAAATATCGAATCGCAAAAATGTAAGATGGATTTATTTATTTTTTGTCTTCGACAGTCTCAGTGACTGAGTTGTAGTAACGTTGTAATAATTTTTCGGTTGAAATTTATTTTGCAAACATACATTCTTTACTACCATAAATATTTCTCTCCCTCCCTCCCGCCGCTCCCTCCCCCTCGCTCCCTCCCCTTCACTTCCTCTCCCTCCCCCTCTTAAATGTAAGAAGGGCCTATATAGTCTCAATATAAATGCATTGAACTCTCAATTTCGGCGACAGTGAGAGTTGTAATGGTAGCTTATAATTGGTGTTGTAATAAAACTCATAAAATCACGTTTTTTATTGATTCTAACCGCATTTATACGCGAATTCGATCAGAATTCGGAATCTGTCTTCAATAAATATAAACTTTGTTCTTTCCCGCAAAGAAGTATCCAAGTCTCAAGTTCGTACCGTGATTTTAAGTAATTTTAAAGTGCAAATTCAAAGTAATCTACACCCCTCCCTGTATTTCAGTTGCAGGACGCGGCAAAATACGCGACGTTCGATAATTGAAACGTTCGCCATTTCGAATCAAAGTGACAGACAGAAAATAAACCTTGACCATTCACTAAGTTAGGATGTAAGGAAGAATCTTACCAAATTTGGTTATTCTAGCTTTTATCTTTTAGGAGGAGTTCCATGAACAAATCAACAAACACACCCTTCAAAATATATTATAGGAGAGTATTATGAAAAAATTCCCTAAAAAAAAGGATAAATTGTAATTTTATGAAGAGCTTTGAAGTAGCTGGAAGTAAAAATTTATTTATTTATGTAGCTGAAGGTTATATTTTGAGACACGTAGATGATGCAGTATTATAATGAGAAAAATGGATGAATTTTAATTAAAAATCCCTTGACCATTCTTGAGTAAAACGATAGTTAGCAAAATCCGACAATAATTAACAACCAACATCCGTTGCTGCGCGGCATTCTTTATTTAAGGAAATTAAATAAAAGTATGTGTATTTACTAAGCAGATATCTAAATAATATAAAAAGTATTTAAGTTCATCAATATTTCGACTGTGACAGAGCTTCAGAAAAAGGCAGGCTGGATATTCTTCAACCAATGAAAGATTTACTTTCTATATTTCTTTTTTTCCCTCACAACTCATAAGCTATATCATAGATGCCGGTGATGTGGGAAAGGAATCCAAGTGCATAGAATCCGAAATTTCCTCTAGGCTATAAAACTTGTCGAGGATCTCGCGCTAAATGCATAAAAAAGTGGTCGTATATTATTTTGTAGTCGAGGAGATCATTAACTCATTAAAATTAAGTTATTTAAGAGTTTGCTGCTGATTGAGAGGTAGCTGCCGTGTCTCTGTCTCTTTAATAACTTTATCCTTGCGATGAAGATGGCAGCCTTTATTGCTTTCCTCCTTTTCGTGCCCTTATTAAATGAGTATAAGACGCCTCTTTAGGCCCTCGTGATTGCTACGAAATGTTCGTTCATTCACTTCCTATCTGTCTTGATGCGTCTTTATGATAGTGGAGCTATCATCGTGTAGTGATATGAATCCCACTTACGAATACCTTTGTTACGTTCTCCATACGTAGTATAGGAGAAAGTATTGTGTTCTTGGAAAAAAATAGAAATCGGGATTTCGACGGAAATACACGTTTTGAGGTTCACTATTTGCTCCATGGTGTTTCTTTGTGATAGGTATTTTGAGGGCGCTCTAACTAAAATACTAATGATAAGATCAGAACAAACCATTATATTTTTTTGTATTTTTATTCGTAAATTGTTTTGGCTGGTCTACCGAAAGTGGAGGTTTACTTTTGTCCTTTTTCCGTTTTCTTTTTCCAAATATCCTCTTTAGAATACAAGTTATGCAAGTATTTGTAATAATGAAAGAGGTAGACAATGCAATTTTCTACAAGTGCTGTTCGAAGCATATATTTTCATAAACCTATTAAGAGATATTTCTGTTATTCGTCTGAATTTAAGTGCGTCGCTGAGTGATACAATTGTTTCCGTTGCTGTGATAAAACCTTATAATTGTTGATGGTGATGCGTAGGCTTACAAGGCTAATTTTATATATATAATACGTAAAGCGTCTATTTATCCTGAAACATTGAAAGCATTTCGGCTTCACGAGACGTAATATTTTATAAATTTTATTACGTGACTCACATGTTGCACCCTGATGATAGTTGATATAAGACGGTACTATTGTTTCAATCCTTAAAAATTATCTTTAACGTACAGCTCCCTTTTATATTGAACGGTATATTCCCATAAGGCCTACAAATTAGCATTCACTTGTTAATTTTGCTTGGATTAGTGGAAACCAAATGAAAACCTATATTCAAACTTGGGAAATTAAAACGATCGTTGCGATAATTTAATTCATTAGAATGTTGACAGTGAGAGAGAGAGAGAGCCGATCCCAAAGTAGAGCTCACGCTCCAAAGTGGATATACGTTGCGAGGCAGTTATCTCTCTCCCTTGGAACAAATGCATCAAGAGACGACGCGAATTAATCTCTTATCCGAGAGAAAGAGATAAACCCCTGAAGGTAACACGCTGATGTCACAATTAACGAAAATGAATTAATCTGCCTTGATGTTTCCTTTATAACTGAAATGTTTTATTTGGTTTATGAAAATACGCCTTAAAATATTAACTTGCCTTTTAAGATGAGAGTCAAGAGATCACAGGTAAGTTAAATTGTTGAAAATTGAAACTGCGTAAATATAAGAGCATTTTCAGGCGCGTTTCGCTTCCAATATGAGCGCCTATTAGCTTCTGTATGCCCGTCTGTCCGCATGTTTGTTCTCGGCTTCTACTGAACGGATTTTCATGAAATTTGATATTATTATTATTATTATTATTATTATCAATAATGCGTTACAGGTGGGCAACATGCCCGGTGGTAACAGTACAATCAAGTAGAAATAGAATACAAATACATTTATAAGCTACAACTTACACTTATACCTTCATTGTGTACAGTTACAATACAATATAGAATTTCTATGTTATGCCCTTAACTTCACTTATAAATGCCGTCGTTGTTTTTGGATAAGGCTCAAAAACTTCCTTAGGCAAACTGTTCCATTCAGTGATCCCTCTGTTTATAAATGTTTTTACCGATTTCCGATTTTTGGGGTAATGTCCTTATTTTATTCTTATGATCGGTCCATCCTAAGTAGTTTGGAGCGAGCAGTTTCTCTCTCATTTCACCGCATTTAGTTTTTCCGCTGGCTTTTTGTAAATTTCAACTAGCCTTTTGTATTTCCTTCGCTCCTTGAGGCTTTCCCACTTTAGCTTCCCTAACATTGCTGTCACACTATCCTTCCTGCCGTATCTTCCTAGCACGAACCTTCCAGCCTTTCTCTGCACCATTTCTATTTTGTCCACTAATCCTTGCTAGTCTGGATCCCATATATTAGACCCATATTCGAGCATTGGTCTCACTAGTGAAAAATATGCCTTCTCTTTCACATTTCTGTTGCTATTTCTAAGCGTTCTTCTTACAAAGTTGAGTTGTTTGTGAGCTTTGGCTACCATTCTTTCTATGTGTGTTCCATTTTGAATCTTTCGAGAATATTAATCCCAAATATTTAGTACTTTTCTCTGTTTCTAAAATACTCCCCCCTATGTTATAACCGTACGTAATGCCCCTTTTCTTGAAATTTACCACACAGCACTTATGTTAGTAGTATTAAATTTTAGTTTATTTTGCGTTATCCAGGAAGATAACATATTTAAGTCATTTTGTAGAGCTGCACAATAACTGTCCCTAATTGCTCTATAAATTACGCAGTCGTCAGCAAATAATCTAATAAGTCCCGACTCAAGCCAAGAAGTTAGGACTTGTTTAAAATAAACATAGTTGTTATTAAATTAATATAGAATGCAATTTTCTACTAGTTTTGTTTGAAACATTGTTTCATGAAATTGATGTTTTAAGAGATAATTTGTGAATTTGTCTGAATTTATAAGTGATATAAATGTTTTTGTTCTTATGATAAAATTTGCTATTGATAGCGATACAGGCAGTCCCCGCTTATACGTCAGGTTACGTACCTGAAAACTGCGACGAAAAGCGAATTGACGAATAGGCACAACATTAAATTGAGGGATAAAATTCACTGTTCCTGGGGTAACTATGTGAAATATTTTTTTAAATGTTGTTTATCACGTAGGCACTCACATATGAGCGAAACAACAAAAACCCGAAACGACGAAAAGCGTAAATATGTCCAATAAACGTATCACGAGGACGGAAGATAGAAACAGTTATACTAATTAGGAACGGACGTATGAGCGGAACGACGAACGAGCGGTGACTGCGTGAACCTACGCCGTCGGTGGTAATTTTTTTTCGCATAAATTTTTTGGATCCTTAGCAACAGATAACTATTGTATTTATTTATTATTTTTTCAATGTGAAAAGTGATTCAAAGTATATTTCACCGTAGGAATTATTCCGGTGCTTAAAAATTATTCACTAGTGCAATTTCTTGAGGACGCTAATGTCGAGAGCAATCATATTCATTACTCTGTATGGAGAAAGTCATGTTCTGGACACAAGGTTTTTATTGTTATACCATTGTAATAATTTCATAATTTATATCACCATTGTTATATTAATATCAATAGTGTACGAATTAGCTTTAAATGTTAGCTTAAGGAAATGCACGTTTGCTATTTACACAGTATCTATTCCTTTCAAGATGCCTCACATTATTGTCATATACCTAGTTTTATATTAAACTAGCAGAATTCCAACGGATTCAGTTACTACCGCACAACATACAAACTCTTTAAAATATATAGTAGATACTTTTTAACTTACAATTAGCTTTTCTTAACAATTAATCATATTTGCTTGTAACAGTCCGTTTCCGAACGTTATAACGATAATTTTATTTCCTATTATATTTTAATGAAATCCACTTTTAATTTAACAAACAAACACTATCTTGTTCAGAAAAATCTCAGTTTTAAAAATAATCCCGTAATGCTTAAACAGAACCTTTTAATCCAGATTAAAGGCAGGAATTATTTAAATGCCGCACTAAGAACATCACAACTAAATGTTTTTAATAATTTATTAAATAAACCATTTATATCAATACATAAAATGATTATTATTAAGCGTTAAACAATGATAACTTCATTTTTGGAAATTTCTATACAAACTAACATCAGCGCTATCAAGCTTTGAAAACTGAACTAAAACTATTCTTCAAGATTAAAAATTTTTTGTTCTACTTGAAATAATAAATAGGTATGGAGTTTTTGGATTTCTCCCTCTATGAATTTCGGAAAGGTGCCCACATAACAAATTTCAACCTAGGTAAAACAGAAGTGCCTTAGACTTTAGCAGACAGACATACAAACTGTGCTTTATTAATTAGTATGTATAGATAATCATACCGATGACCTTCCCTTCTGAAGAAATAGTACACTCCCTTTTAATATATATCATACGTAATACCCGCATTTTAAAAAAAGTATCTCGTCGAAGTTTTGGAGTCTGTTCAACTTTTCTTCGTGGATAATTGCTAACAGTGGTTGCATATTCCGGTATGGCCGTCTTAATATTAATCGACCTCTGCCGTTTTGAAGCTTTACGAATTTCACATGAAATTTTAGGTAAGTATCGTTGAAAATCCCATTTTGAGCTCCCGTAATTCTGAGGGATAGGAGAACTTTACCGCTATCTCACTCTCAAGAGTAAAGACCCATGCGATTTCTCTCGTTGGAAGACAGACGCGCAAAGGACCTGGCCCTAAGGGGAATTTGGGAAAAAGGTCTCTCTCTATTCTCTTCTCTCTATCCTTTTAAGTTCTGTCTGTCACGTAATCACATAATACTTCGACTACATTACAACCGATTTCCTCCGACTCCGCCACCTCTTCGATTTAACGTTCGTACCCACATTTTGAGCGGTGTCGCTTTGGACGTTTTCTTATTTGGCACGGTTTTCAGGATCGTGATTGTGGTTAATTTCTAATCGGTTTCATTGCTATTAATGCAATGCGTACAACATTGTTCTTTCCTAATTTTCTGGATATATTTATATAATTTGATATTCACTTCGTGACCTTTAAATCTCTCATCCCTGTTTCAGAAATTCATCGTTTATCTTTTTAAAGAAAAATAAATAAACTTTCAAAATGTCAAAATCGGAAAATTAAGTACACTCGCCTATCTTATTGCACGGTTTAACTTTACACGTTTTGAATTTAACATGGTTTTACCCTTGGGGAACTATGCCCAACAATTTTAAAGAGAGAACCATGAAAAGTTCCAGGAAAACTTGCTTCCACCTCTTGTTGCTTTTTCGTTTTTTATGTTCGATTTTTAATTTATCACCTAGTTTTTCCGTTAGTACTGGCAAATTTGTAATTTTTATTTTTATAACGTGCTATGTACGATGTTATCTATAGGAAATAAACACTTGCCCAATGCGGCTTTACGGCTTTCCCCCACGCGGCTTCTCTTGTACATTGTGAAAAGGTCATCGGTATGGTTATCTATACATACTAATTAATAAAGCAGAGTTTGTATGTCTGTCCGCTAAAGTCTAAGGCACTTCTGTTTTACCTAGGTTGAAATTTTTCATGTGGGCACCTCTCCGAAATTCATAGAGAGAAAATTCCAAAAACTCAATACCTATTTATTATTTCAAGTAGAACAAAAAAAATTTTAATCTTGAAAAATAGTTCTAGTTCAGTTTTCAACGCTTGATGGCGCTGATGTATGTTTGTTTAGAAATTTTCAAAATATGAAGTTATCATTATTTAACGCTTAATAATAATCATTTTATGTATTGATATATTTATTTAATAAATTATTAAAAACATTTAGTTGTGATGTTCTTGGTGCGGCATTTAAATAATTCCTGCCTTTAATCTGGATTGAAAGGTTCTGTCTAAGCATTACGAGATTATTTTTAAAACTGAGATTTTTTTGAACAAAATGATCTTTAACTTTGTAAAATGAAGCTGGATTTGGTTAAGGTAATGTTATAAGAAATAAAATTAACGTTATATTTGAATGCAATACGTTCGGAAACGGATTGTTACAAGCAAATATAATTAATTGTTAAGAAAAGCTAATATAATAATATTAATCGACCTCTGCCGCTTTGAATTTTACGAATTTCCTACGAAATTTTAGGTAAGTATCGTTGAAAATCCCATTTTGAGCTCCCGTAATTCTGAGGGATAGGAGAACTTTACCGCTATCTCACTCTCAAGAGTAAAGACACATCCGATTTCTTTCGTTGGAAGACAAACGCGCAAAGGACCTGGCCCTAAGGGGAATTTGGGGAAAAGGTCTCTCTCTGTTCTCTTCTCTCTATCCTTTTAAGTTCTGTCTGTCACGTAATCACATAATACTTCGACTACATTACAACCGATTTCCTCCGACTCCGCCACCTCTTCGATTTAACGTTCGTACCCACATTTTGAGCGGTGTCGCTTTGGACGTTTTCTTATTTGGCACGGTTTTCAGGATCATGATTGTGGTTAATTTCTAATCGGTTTAATTGTTATTAATGCAATGCGTACAACATTGTTCTTTCCTAATTTTCTGGATATATATATATATATATATATATATATATGTATGTATATATATATATATATATATATATATATATATATATATATATATATATATATACATATATATATATATATATATATATATATATATATATATATATATATATTTGATATTCACTTCGTGACCTTTAAATCTCTCATACCTGTTTCAGAAATTCATCGTTTATCGTTTTAAATAAAAATAAATAAACATTCAGAATGTCAAAATCGGAAAATTAAGTACACTTGCCTATCTTTTAAAACGCTATTTCCCTTACGTACACGTATATCATTTCTTTCAAACACACCGTTTCACGAAACGCCCATTTTTGATATGCTGTACACTTGTTTAAAAATGCATCGAGAAGAAATTAAGCGTCTAAAACCAAGGATACATAAAAATGGATTCTTATAGGTATATCTCACGATCGACTTTTCTGAGCAAATAAGCCACGGTAACGTAAAACCTGGATTACTTTATAGGTTTAAACGGAGTGGTGTTTTAGTAACGTTGTTGTTTTGATCCACGCTACTTTATTTTCTTTGTTATTTCGTTTTTATGAAAATGCGTTGCTTAAACAGCCAATTCGAGTTTTGGGACTTTACTGTATCATAATTTAGTGTACGTTTGAGATTGTAGCTGCAAAAACGTTTTGAAGAAGTTTTCAATCGTTTTATAATCTAGAAATTGATTGCATGAGAAAGTATTGTAGGCATGTCAAGGTCTTAGTTTTAAGGAGCCTTTTATATTGTACGAGAATTGGTCGTCGTATTGTATTTAAACGAGTGGAGAAATTTATTGCTAAGGAAAAATATAGGGATGGGCAAAAATTCTACTCTTAACTTGACGATAAAATGCGTGTACATTTTTATTCGAATATCGCAATTTATGGATCTCTACCTTATCATATCGACTTATCTATAACGAGTGACATATCCAACGAGAGGGCAAATACTTATAATTATATTTATGAATGCATTACAAATGGGCCAGGTGAGAACATTTATCTGGAAATACATAAACGACATAAATTCCGTTATTTGCAAAATTATCTGACACTAAATTATTTGTTAGCACATATAGTAAACTATTAAGTAAAAAGTGGCGTTTTGGAATAATTTACGTGCAGATACGAAAATAAAATATAAGCTAGGCATAGATTTGTTATAAAAGATTTCGAATCGGTTAGCTATAGATGAGGGAGTGTTGGTGGTGTAGCGGGAAAGACGCTGGTCTACTATCCGTCTGCTATTCTAAACGGAAGCGGGCACGAATCCAGCGAAAGTGGAATTTTATATGCGTGGGTAGGAACTAAGAGAACGAGACAAGGAGGAAATGAAAAATGGGAACATACAAATCAGCATCCGTCTTTCGGAAGGATGTTAAGCAGTTGGCCCCCTTACTGCTCTTCGTAAGAGTAGGCTAATGTCGGCGCCGGGTTTCCCTCCTCCATTATATGTGCACGGTGTGGAAGGCAACGGTAAACCACCATTTGTGTATATTCCCAAGTCAATAAAACCAATCTAAGGATTGAATTATTTTATTTTCTTTTTATCTGTAGATGAATATTGACAGAACGCTAAGATCGAACTCCTTGAAGAAATATATATCGGAAAGTTTCGCAGAGTTTGAAAATTTCCTCTGTCGGTATCGGAATGTCAGACACGTCGATAAGGTGCGTGAGATCGATTTTGGGATAGGGTTATCGAGGTTATATTTTTCTCAGGGAGAACAGGTGTAACAATAGAGAACTCGGGCCTGTATGCAAGATTTTTTTTAGAAAACCTCTTGTGCATTTAACCCTGCGTAACTCACCTGTCGTGCAACTTGCTGGTTATATGTGAAGTATATATTCAAATCGTAGGCCAAGGAGCTTTAGGTATAACGCGATTTTTACGGGGATTTCTTAGCTTAAACTCCATTAGAATAATGGATAGTTAAATTTTAAATAAGAGTAAATTATTATTTTTTGATCTTTGGGGTATACGTAAACTTCATTCCGGTAGATTATTATTCAACAGCGGAGCTATAGGTAGGACTCATTTTAACGCGGATTTCTTTCCTCGAGTTTCATCTGGAACAATAGTGGACAATTAAATTGAAATTTTCGTTTTGGTGGACCGCAGGAGATTTCGATCTATCATCTTTATAAAAATTCTAAAAATTCCCTTGCACAGAATATATCAGCTGTGCGAAATTTATTGACCAAATCGATATTCGTGGATCCCTTAACACTTTCTGAAAAAAATAATAAAAGAGCTTCGGTACTCTATTCGGGTTTTTGTGCGTGTAAGGCCCTCTGGATCGCGAATGGATAACTTGAAAATAGAGACTCGTTTCTGGAGCCCTTGAAGGGATAGATGGGTACTCTCTATCTTTCCACGGCGACTAAACGCAGCCTTTTCATAAGGGTTGTTGGGGTCCCCGAATAATGGGCGCATTGTTGCGACGCCAATATGGAAGGGATTCTATGGAGGATGGATGGCTCATCGTGCTTACAATTCGGAGCCCAAAAGAAAATAATTTTTGAAGTGTCCCTTAAAAAAAAAAAACCTCCGAGCAGCTTACTGACGTAATGAAAAATGTTTCCTACACGACGAGGAGTGATGTCATTCTCGTGTCAAAAAAAATCAGAAGACTTTATGATATTTATGGCTTTTTTGGAGTTGTCGGAAACCATCCGACTGTAGCGGATTGTTAGTTAAATTACAGTCGTATATCAGGGTTAAAATTTGTTGAATGAAACCTTTATATTGGGATATGATATAATGAACTTTGATCCATAATAAATCTCTAATAAAATTACATCTCTATAAGTATGTTATTATAATTATAGGCTTACGCCGCTGTACTTTTGAGATGTAGTTGACTGATTCAAAATATATTCGTATAAGTTATTAGCGAATATTTGAATTGCATCTCAGTTTTTAAAGAAATTATCATACAATTTTCTAAAATGAAATACTTAATTTTCAATTTAGTGCATGATTTGACTTAAGCCGTTTTTCATCCACGCTCTTCTCATAAAAATGGATTTGATTGGTTTACCGTAAATAAGCAGTGTGGTGTTCCTCGTCAATGTATACAATGTGCCAACGTAAAGTTTGTATTATTTGGAAGACGGGTATCATTGCCCCATTATTCTCAGTTTACAGCCACGGACGTAAATTATCAATTGAAAGTTTTATTTTGAACTTTATACATAGTCTTATTTTCTTGAAACTGCAGTGAATTTAGTTTTTGGAGAATCTATAATTTCTGTTTTTTGAACTCTTTCTCAAGCAAACTGAAGTATTAGAATTTATATTTTTTCAGTGTATTTTTTACGTGCACGTGAAAACAGGCGATTGGGTATATTCTATGACTTCTAAGAATAAGAACTTCAGGATTAAAAATACCACAAATGAGGGAATAATTGCATAGAAAATTACGTAAGGCGCTTTCTTTTTCACTGACTGCTAATTCCATTGGAGTAAAGAATCGTAGGTGCGATGTATCGCCGGTAACCTAAATTTGTGGAAAAATGACCTTTTTAGCAAGTTTAAAAAATAATTTTTCTGACTCTCCCCAGAATGTCATTTACATCTACCAAATTTGTCTAGACCGCCATATTATGAAAATGTGACTTCTCTAAGTTGCTCGATCAGACGGACAGACAGACAAACCGAACGCCTAAGCGATATTTTCTTTTAGAAAGCGCTAAAAAGTAAGTACTTATCACGAGAATTTCGAATAGCCATAGATTATATAATAAAAAAATCAGATTGTTATATAATTTCAGTGAATCACCACTGCTTACAGCTGCATTGGAGATACCTAATATAAGTAATTACTTCTTCAATTTTGGATATTAGAGTGCTTATTCTTGAATTGTTTTTATCCGTACATGTGTGATGAGCTCGATAATCCTATAGTGAACCAGGTTATGCTAATTAAATTTTGATGAGATAAGAAATACTTTTTGAATAAAAGGAAAGTGATTGCGCTCATTTCATGCCTCAAGTGAAACTGTCTCTCCGTGAACCGTAAAAAGGTTGGCAAATCTACGCGCGCATTTCGGCTACAAAGCATCCTCCATAATTGGTGATTCATATCTGGTTTGCCAAAACTCTTTTATATCAATTTGGAGTGAGGAAGCAAGTCAACACTTCGGCATGATAAATTCGAAATGGCATTCTGAATTGAGCCAGGTAATAAAACCTTGAAGGCCTGACCGAGAGATTCTGGGAAAAGGGATACACTAGCAAAATGGAAACAGCGGGAAGGAAACCTTTGAGAGTGAAAACGAAGCGGTCAAGAAAATTTGAACTTTGGAGAGCACAAATATATACAACATATATATATAGAGAGAGAGAGCACTTGACCTTTCTTTCGTTCAGGGTTTTCAAGAGTCCTTCCATTTTCTTCGCGCCACTCATCGATTGGACCTTTGGTCTACGGCAAATTCCACCAATGTTCTCGATATATCGTGCAGAAGAAGAGGGATCCTAAGGCCTATAATATGAAGAGTTTTATTTTTTCAACTCCATTAGAAACTTACGTCAAGAGTCCTTCAGCTAAATCATTCGAAAGGACTTGGTTCTTGGGCGAAAAGCTTACGGCAATTTACAGTTAAGGTAAAAATGTAGTTTTATTGGAAAATTTTGAGCGTACATTTGAAATAACCCCAGTATACGCTACAGTTACCATGTTTAATCCATTTTAACAATACACAATTTCTCTGGAGCAGTGTGACTGGTTATTTCACTAAGCATGATGATTGGCGGAAGAAAGATTGGGTCAGGAAAAGTTAGTGTTGGAATATTTGGAGCGGGAGTGTTAAAGTAAGTTTAAACAAGTTATGGAAAGAGATTGGAGGATGTTAGAAACAGTGGCGTGGTTATAAATAGAAGGACCCGTGGTAAAATGTTATACCAACCCGTCAATCAACAAGCAGACACGTTGAATTAATATTAGCTGTATGTGTGGTGGTATACGTTATAGGGGCACATTAATGTTATATTGTTGGCACAAAATCAGAGCATTGTATAGTAATTACTCGTATAACTCGCGCCCTCAATGCGCGTTTTCGCAATAAAGCGATTTATGTTTTAGGGAACATTTTTCACATAAAGCGGCCGTCCCCGCAATAGCGCGCAAAAACTCGAGTGGCGGACTAGTCCTTGGCAGAGCGCCGTAAGTTGATGTAAATCAGTAATGTCCAACCCCATCTCCACTCCCCACTAGTGACGAATGGGCAGTTAATTTGTGGCGAATTGATGCTCACAGTCTACAGTCGACTATTTTTATTAGTTGAGGAAACCACAGAGTAGTAATATTTTTTCGTCGGGGCATGTAACTTTTACATACCACAGCATTTTCGCAAAGTGACACAAAATATTATTTCATGCAAATAGGACTTAACACCAATACAACGCTACAGTGATACATAATCATGATTCGCGTATTATATCAACAATCGGTTTTCCGGAAGTGGGAGTGAATTCTTATAATCTTTGCCGTTTTCCCCCAGTACATATCTTCCACAAAACATAATTTATGTAAATTATGAATATTTAAAAGATCGTACTGTTTGCTACAAATTGTGTGTGTGTGAAACGACAGCTGAAAACGCAACCCCACTGTTTTCCATTACATATTTTTAATGGGAAAATTGTCTCCGCTTAACGCGTTTTCGCTTAGCTCACAGGTTTTCACAAACGTAACTATCACGTTATTCGAGGAATTACTGTATGTAAATTTGGTGGTGTACGTCTCAGGGGGAGCTGTTGTAATATGGGTTGCATAACATCAGGGGGTCATTTAAGTGTATGTTTAGTGGTATACGTTCCAAGAACAAACCAATGTAATGCGAGTGGCTATAAATCAGAGGTATATTCTATGCTTGTTTGGAGGTAGACGTTACAGGGTATAAAGTATAGGTTATGCTGTTTCAGGGACGATTTAGTGTTCTCTTGGTGGTGGGAAAAATAGAGTAGGTTGATATATGTATATTTGTTGCAGGACGACCAAGTACGAGGGACCCTAAGCAGGGAAATAATTGCGCTGTTCTAGGCGGAGAAGGCATTTTCAAAATTTAGATAGCGTATAAATGGTATTAATGTGACTATGAAAACAGTTCAAGACAGACCTTAGGCTAGAGTCAATGCAAAATCCCGCTAGATTGCTTTTCGCTCATCGTTCATGATTTTCAGTATCAGCTTGGCTGTAATCTTCTTGTCGCTTAAGTTGTAGCGGAAAATTTTCTCTACGTACGCCCATTGAGGTTATCACGCGTCAAATTTTAGCGTTCAATTTACTGCCAAGCTCAAACCTATGACGTCAATGAATGAGCCACTTGTTCAGAAACTGTCTCCCTTTCCCTTCCCTTATATCCATCTCGAATCGATTTGTTCGTTAGTCACTCAAAAGCATAGCTGTTGCTAAGATAGAAACTGTGGGGATTTTTTTCTGGTTTCAATATGTTTCAACGTAATCAGTGGCATTATTGCATGCGCTAAAATCATTCCGACACGGGAAGTATTGTGTGTTACCATTCATCGATTTTTTAAATTGAGAACGTCGGTAATTGTTTACCTTTTTATCCAAATGGAGGAATGGATTTTTTTCTCAAGATCGAAGGAGATTTCCTCCCACTTGTCCCCGTCCATTACTCGCTTGGGATACCTTCAGTCAATTCGTCTTGAGCGAGACAAATGATCTCAAAGTTCATTTTTATTGCTTTTTATCGAAGCGTTTCCCCTCTGTGTGGAAAAAAGGGAAAAAAGAACCCGCCAAACCTTTTTAGGATGATTAATCGACGGACGTCCTATTCTTTGGCACGCATTATTTGAATTAATTTACCGGAAACATCCCACGTGAATCTTATCGCAAAGACGTCCTTCTCAATTTGTTTCGAGATAATATTCTCTCTCAGAAAGGCGATATATTTTATGAAAATGAGACGACATTTCAAGCTGAAGAACGCGGAATAGTTCTCTCCGTATTTGGCTCTCTGTAACTAAATTTATCACTGAATTTCAAAAATTCTTTATTTGATAGGTGACACACACACACGTTCCATCCATCTCTCTCTCTCTCTCTCACGCAAACACGTTGAACTCCCTTTGCGATAACGGAAGCAGTCATTATAGAATGGAAGAAACCTTCATTTAAAAAAAATGTAATTTCCACGGCTTAAATATGCATACATGGGTTGCTTTCTGCCATCCAGTGGGTTTTAATTACACCCTACATAATCTCTCCTATCCAGAGTCTTTCGCTTTAAGTTCTCATACCCAATTCCTTCTTTGAATGCAGCCACTATATATTTTCTTTTTCTACCTCTTTGCCTTTTTATTATTCACCCTTTCTTCTATGACTCCTTTCAGTAAACTGATTCCTTTCAAAATTTGACACACATATCTTTTTTATTACCCCTATTACTGTAATTAAGTACCTCTCTTCCCCTATTATATTTTAAAATTCCTCATTCATTTTCCACTCTGTCCAACTAATTTTCTCTATGGTTTGTATGCATGAATATCTGCCACAAGTATTGCCTTCCAGCGACCTAGTTGTCTCTCATTTTATTATAAAGTTAATAAATTAATGCAGACATTGCAAGGGAACCTACTCGGAAATTATATAAGTATGTATTTCATCACATAAATTTCAAATGCGGTGGCTTCCTGTTGGCCTTATCGAACCAGGGACGTGATTTTTGTTATTATTCTCTTTCTAAATATTAATTTGCGGACGTTACTTATTAAAATTTTCATTATGTTCTCGCGTTCTTTCAATGTGTATCTCTCCTGTCCTTTGTTTACGGCTTTTTTTTTATCCCTTTAACTTAATCGAAAGACTTTCATTTTCTGTGTTTGTCATCCTCTTTCCACTCTCACTTTCTCTCTCCCTCTCATTTTGAATAAAACGTTCGGGAGATGGAGGTGGGTTATGGGAGGAAACATGGCGGTGCGAGCGAACAAGAGAAGCTCGCTAAACGCGCAATTTTTATTGTTTTAAAAAGTTTTTTTGGCGTCCTCTCAATGAATTGGGAGTTATTTTCCATATAGAACCTGACGGTGCGTATTTCAATGCAGGGAGGGTGAAAAAAAAGGACGCGGATGTCACATTTCGCAATTTATTTTGTCTCGCTGCATTTCGATTAAAAAAAAGTTCCCCTTCCACTCACATCCACCCTCAAGTTTCTCTCTTCGGCATCCATGTTTTTCTTCATTTTACCCCCTGACGTCTTTACCCTTTCTCTCCACACCCTTTTCTCTTCATCCCCCTTTCTCTTCATCCCCCTTTCTCTCCATCTCTTTCTCTCCACACCCTATTCTCTTCACACCCCTTTCTCCATCTCCCTTTCTTGCCAACTCCCTTTTTTGCCAACTCCCTTTTTCTTCATTCCTGTCTCTTAATCTCCATTGGTCTTCATCCCCCTTTGTGTTCATCCGCTTTTCTCTTATTCCCCGTTTACTTCACCGCAATTTCATTTAATCTCACTTTCTCTTCATCCTTCCCTTCACCCCTTTCTCTGAATCATTCTTTCTCTCCTTTCCCATTTCTCTCCATCCCCATTTCTCCCAGTCCTCTTTTCTATCCATCCTCTTTTCTATCCCCTTTCTCTTCATCCTCCTCTCTATCCCATTTTCTCTTCATTCACCTTTCTCCTCACCCCCTTTTCTCTCAATAGCCTTTCTCTTCGTCCTCCACTTTTCATCCCCCCCCCTTTCTCCCTTCCGCTTTCCAATTTTTTCCCCCTCCACGCACGTTCCACGGCGGCGGCGACTCTTTTCATATACGTATTAATTTTTTTCTCACGCATTGGCGAGCGTAACGGGCGACCCCTCTCGCATTCTGATGAATTTTTGGGGCAGCGAAAACGAAAGGGTGCGCCGCATGCGAATGCGTTGTAATTGGACGTTATAACATACACCGACTCCGCTTTTTCGGAAAAATATCGCTCTTTTGCAGTTTAAATCTGCGCGATTTGGGGGGGGAAATGCGTGTCGGACTGGTTCATTAATTGGGTGCGCGGAGGAAATTTTCAAATCGGTTTGCAGTGTGAATGCGTCGTTAAGAATTATTCGAGCTAAGAATATATTAGAAAGGTTGGGCTTATGAGTGGCTTAGGTGACCTTAGGTATGTCTATTCAAAGTGTGATACAAATACCTAAATGGTACCAGAAGTATCTGAAAGTGGTTCCAGAAACGTCTTGGTAATACCTTATTTACTTAATGTGCCGCATCCCTTCATCTACTTCAGATTTAGCTTTCATTATATTGTTTAAATAAACTATTTTGTGGCTGTGCAGCGTAAGTGTACATTCTTCCACTTCGGCGCGATTATTCGGATGTTACTTTTTCGATGTCATTTTTTGGAACAATTTATTTTTTATGAAAACATGTCGTGATACCAAGAAGTTGATGAAATATTTCAATCAGTACTTGCAAAAAAAGGTTTGAGTAGAACTGGGTTAGAGAAATCTATATTACATATAACGAATGAGTTGATGCAGTATAGAATGGTAACAGGATGTATATTTTGTAACTGTTTTCGAGCCTTACGGTTTTATCTAAGGACACGTAATTTACATGTGAATACGAACACTAATTAATGATATCGTCGTAATGATACGGTCGTAATGGAATTTGCCATAAGATGAGACCCATCCGTTCAATGGAATGTAAAAGTTAGACAGTAAAATTGAAGATGCTCGTAGCAAATGAAACTGTTATTTCAAAACAGTAATAGACATAGGCCTCTCAAAATATTATGACTCAAGTAGAGTGTTTTCCATGAATATGGATAAATTGATCCTTTTTTATTTATTTTTTATGTGGTTTTACCGCCACCTAAGTATTTGCTCACTAGATCCTAGTTTGTTTCATAACAGGGGTACCACGCGAAGGTGAGTTTAGCGTTTAAATGAGAGAAGCTTAATAGCTATGTTGTCGTTGTATTGCGTTTCATAAATTTACAAATATATAGTTCTTTTTGGATAATCGGCACTACCAAAATGAGAAGTTTTTGAACAAGATCAATTTTGTATTTAAAAATTGAACCGCCTTTTTAAAATTGTCAAAACTCAAATCTTACAATGGTATGTGACGTCAATTTCGATGTGTACGCTGAAAATGTCAGCTTTCCTTCTTCCATTTAAACGTAAAAATTTAAATCTAAAAAAAAAAACAAATAGCAGCAGTGCAGAAACCTAGATCGTTTACGATTTCGTCGCAATTTCAATTTAAGCAAGTGCACAGACGAACGGACAAATAGACGCCAAAGTGAAGCTATAAGAGAATTTTAAAAACTCGCTAAAAATAACGTTTCAGTGGTATATAACGTTATCAATATATAACCTTCAAATTTTTATGCCATGGAATGAAACAACATGCATAATATTGAATTAAAATAATTTCCACGGAACGCAGATATTTAACTTCTCTATGGTACATTTTCAGATCAAATCTCATCCAGGTTTTCGTAATGTAATCGCTGGAACATTCTCTCGGACTAGATGACGGTTCAACGAGTCGAAACGTAGTCGATGGCGTAAAAATGACGACGGATAACCATCACCAAAATCTTGTTTTGTCCGACCAAAATCACAATGGATAATATAAAGTATTATTTTCGATATCTTTGACGAAATGTATGTTCCTTCATAAGCTATCTATTGTGATTCATTTAATTAAAATTTCATGTCAAGATGAGAACATAATATAGCACTCGCTTTTCAGTAACCATATTTAGTTTTGTTACACATTTCACTCGTTACTGATACCGGTTTGTTTCACCGAATAAATAAAACGTCCGATGGCAGCACTTGTGCAAAGATCCGGAAGGTTTTATTCCGCGACGGAATTTCGAGGATATTTTTCCTCGGGAGAGAGAGGAAGAAAACATCTAAAGTTCCGAAAGATATTTCGTAGCGAAAGTACGTAAAACATGGATTTAGACCAAACAAAATAACCGAGAAGAAAAGAAAATTCAATGCGGATTCCAAAAAAATCGATGGCTCTTTCGTTAAGCCCACTTTAAATTTGTTGAAAGTGCTTTTTCAGATACACTTCCCTGTTCAGACAGTTGAGAAGTCGCGGAAAGTATGGTCGAAAAAAAGTGAACTCTCA
Organism: Uropetala carovei; assembly: GCA_036926305.1. Taxonomy (NCBI): domain Eukaryota; kingdom Metazoa; phylum Arthropoda; class Insecta; order Odonata; family Petaluridae; genus Uropetala; species Uropetala carovei. The sequence continues at coordinate 2,172,127 of JAXCHB010000043.1, forward strand.
GATAAAATAACAGAACAGCTTACAGCGGAACCTTGATGATAAACTGATGTGCCCAACACATGACTTTCTCCATATGAGGGTTGTCGACTAAAATCAAATAAATACGGCGATAGGAACAGTTCAACTTACACGCATCAGCGCCAGCAATTCAATTGTTTTGTAAATTCACCTTTGCCGTCACTACCAGGAGCGCGAGCTGCCCACTGACCGTCAATTTCGAATAAAATTGAATATCTCTTGAAATAATCCTCATATGAAAAAAAAAAAAAAAAAAATATATATATATATATATATAATCACAAATATATTTAATTTCATGCCGATCTGATCAATAGTTTTTTAGTTAGAGCGCCCACAAAATTTCTATCACACAGACGTACACATAGACATTTCTGTCACACACAGACATCATCGAGAAAACGGCCAAAACGTGTCCAGGGAACCTCAAAACGTGTATTTCCGTTGAAATCTCGAATTCGAATTTTTTCATGAAAACAATACTTTCTCTATACTACGTATATGGAGAAAGTAAAAAGGATCTTCTCCTCGCGTATCTAGCGGTGTTTCTCTCGAGCCTACTTCGCTTTGTTTACATATGGCGAATCGTATGTCAAGGAACAGGTTTGACATATACTGTATGCATGTTATGGGAAAGTGATTTTAAAAGGACACTTAAGGCGATGAGTTCACGAAGTTAGAAATACCCATATCAAGGAAGTGAAGCTGCTCTTCTGTTACTTATTATTTCTTTTAGAAACTCAAGACTCCTTACTATAACTGACCTTTTTTGATGACAGCGAACTAAAAACCCGTAATTTTTCCCTATCGTCGCGTAAAAAATTTCAGAAAAATTATAAACACTTTAAGTTTAGGGCTTTATATTCACGTTATCCTTATTTTTTAAATGGCGGAGAATCTTTTCCTATTGAAACCTGATATATTTGATAATATATTTCCATTAATACTCTGACCTTGCTTTTTACATGTCAAATTGAGGTATTGTCAATATAAAATTGCATTATAATGGAAAGTTAATGATATGGAACCATTTCTGTATAGTAAGTTGATTTTTCGGCGTCGTTTATGCAAGCATTTGGTTATTCGTGTGAACTTTGAGGTTTGATTTACAAAATGTATTGAAACGAGTTATGGGACTTTGAGAGTTTTTGCGCGCTTATTTTAATTATAAATATATTCCCGGCGATGTACCATATTACGCGGAACAAATCTTTCAGTACGTTTGATGGAATCAGAAAAATAACGACGCTCGTCTTATTTGGTCGATTTGATAGATTGATGCCAAGAAAATTACAGGCTTCTCAGAAATATCTATTTGTAAGTTGGCTAGCAGTCGTCTTACAGAGAGAGGGGAGGCGATGAACGATAGCGAGGTAGTATATGCGTGTGCCGAAATGAAACGGGCGCGTGACGTGTCATTTCACCGCGTTAACGCCGACCAAGTGATAACAACCTTTTCTTTTGATGGAAGAGGTCTTTCTTTTCTCCTCCGAGATATTCTCACGCCTTAACGTCGCCTAACACTCCAACCCCCAGAAATGGTCTCCCAACTCGATTCTCATGTCGTATCGGTCTGGTTTTTTACTTTCTCCATACGTAGTAATGGGAAAGTATTGTATTCATGAACAAAATCGACTTCGAGATTTCAACGGAAATACATGTTTTGAGGTCCCTAGAACACGTTTAGACTATTTTCGGAATGATGTGTGTGTGTGTGTGATAGTGTGGGCGCTCTAACTCAAAAAGTACATACCATATCATTACCAAACTTCATATATAACACTTTAACATGAGCACAAAGAACTGATTAGTTTTTGGACAATATCGGTTAACCGGAAGTCGCGGTTTATTCGAAACCCGATTCGGTTTTTCCGATATTTCTTTGTTAAAACATGATTATTGTATATACAGTTCTATACAAAGGTTATAGAGAATGTAATTTCCTACAGTTTTCATTTGAAACAATTTTCTATAGGAGTTATTGTTTAGGAGTTATTTATAAATAACCGGTTTTTCGGTTTCCGTTAAATATCTCCTTAAAAACATCGTTATTGGTAATCTTCGTAAGGACCAAAGTTGTAGAGAATAATATTTCTTCCAAGTTTTGTTTGAAACTAATTTTCGTAGAACCATCCATTTCGGATATATTTCGCTTTATCTTAATACCAGTATACCACGCCAACACCATGTAGCGGTGAATTCTGTAAACATTCAAAATATACGTAATTTACGGCAACAAGGACGTGTCTTCTTTTACGATACGAAATGATAATTTTTCCTCATAATGCTATTCATAATAATTTAAATATCTATACCCCAAATATGGAGAAAGTCATGTTGGCCACATTAGATTTTTTCTGTCTCGTTTCATCAATTTAGCTTGTTAGTCGATGCTGTAGAGAAATTTCTTTTTCAGTTAATTTTATTACCTCTACCAGCAATAACAAGCAAGGAAAGAACTGACGAATCAGACATTAAGGGCAAAACAAAAATTTACTGTAGTAACGGACCCGTGTAGATAGTTGATAAGGGTTTTTTTAATTGGTCCCGGAGTCTACAAATTCGAACACCGGCAGGAAAATATTGCCACGAAAAGTTCCTCATAATTTTATTGCACTAATATGTGTGACGGATGGACGGATTGACAGAAAAAACGATTATATTAGCGTATAATAAAATATATGATGTGGCCGAGACACGTGACTTTCTCCAAACTGAGCAATGAATATGTTGCTCTAGACATCAGCGTCCTCAGGAATAATTATCAGCAATTACACTCGTGAATAATTTAAAAACATTTTCAATAGTCTCTATTAAAAAAACAATAAGCAGAGAAATGTTTTAGCTGTTTTTGTGGATACTAGAATATCGATGAGGAATTAAAATTACCCGTGGCAGCGTATTCACGAGTGTAATTGCGGATAATTATTCCCGAGAACTCGAGAACAATCACATTCATTGCTCTGTATGGAGAAAATCATCAGAATCGTAATTTGTCAATCTAATCTTAAAGTGACCAGTTTTTTTTAGTATCCAATACTTGAACACTCAGGAGAATATACACCGACTATTTTCTTCTTTTAACCTTGATTTGTGCTCCGAAACAATTCATTTTTACCGCGTCTACTCAGTTACGATTCAGCTGTTTCTCTTCAACTCCTAATTGCTTGTTTTTTTTTTTTGCTACAGAGGGAAGGAACGTGGTACTATTAATTATCATTCGCCCAGGACACTCGTTGTTATAATAAATTTCCGCAGAGAAAAACTTTTCCAGATGTTTTCCGCTCATCCCCCCCCCCCCCCCCCCTCAGCGTTTAAGAAAATAAAAATCTTTTGATTTATAAATCAAAACCGAGGACCCGCTCATTCCCTATTTCCCATCCCCGACACCACCCATCTTCTGATGTTGACAAGCGCTCAGCAAGTTTAGGCAAAGCGGTTTCCTTAATTGCTCCGGAAGCTCGATCCGATGAATGAATTCATACGCTCAAACCTCAAACGATGGAGGGGAAATAGGGAATCCAGGTTCGACGGTTCAAATGAGACTGTTTCAATTGTCATATAGTATTGAAACATATTCTGGTAATCCTTTTAGAGTTGAAAATGCAAAATTCTATATTTCTTCGACAACTGAGAGAGAGAAACATAATTTTTTACTAATTGGTCAAAATATCAGTAGGATGTTTAAGTAGCGATCGAGTTATTGTTTTTTTTTTAATTCAAATACAATTCTGTTTTTCTAGCGGAAGTTTGCACCCCGAGTTCTAATTGACTGTTTTCTGGAAGGCTGTTTGCGTAATAAATGTGTCCTGTAAAAATGTAAATATTGATTCGGAATATTTCGATCACTATGTGTTGAACTCACGTATTCATTGGCCTCTTCGTTGTCTTTAAATATTAAAAGAATATAATTGGAAAATCCATTTCTATTACGCCAAACTTTTTTCTTTCCAAAAATTAATGTTTTTCCCGAAGAAACATGCCCGAATGTCATATTAAAGTTATAGTAAAACATTTGAATACTTTTATTTTGAAATTTACCATTAAAAATGTAAAATTAAGCTCGTATAAATTCATTTCTTAAATAATAAAAACTAAAAAAAAACGGTCTGTTATTGTTTAGGTTAATATTTTTACTTATATATGGTGTATATTTTTGGCTTTTATGTATTTCAAATGCTCAGTTATTGTTAGTTTTATGTTATACAAAACCGAATGTCATGCAAATCGCCACTTTTCTTAAGAGAAAGTAGCAGAGTTAATTCCCTGATCGTTCCATAAATAATACATTCCCATAATCGCTAAAAACATTTATTGTTAAATATTGTTTTCATTGAATTCAAGAGATAGTTGAACAATATCATTCTCATACATTTCCAACAGTAATTGTCGCGAAACAGTTAAAAATTAAATCACATTCATTTATTTGTCCTAATTGTGTTAAATTAAGGCTTTTATTAATTGTTTATAATTTTTATTGTGTATAGTAGTGTCACGATTCCACCCAATTCACCAAGAAAAAATATATAGGTAGGTGATAAATGAATTTTACATAAAATTAATAATACATCTAAATACCTGGATTTGATTTTTTAAATAATTCTTAGTACATATATTAATTTCTTCGTCAATGCATGAAGTTTTAATTATTATTAGTATAAAAACTTTTGGACAATATTAAGTTTTAATAATCAGAAACTTCCTTTGAGATTAAGGCACCGAGTAACTTTACAAAAGCTTTTCGGTGAAGCTTTATTTCGTGGCATAGACTCAGATTTATCACTCATATGACTCCTCCCTATGAATAATATTACTGAAGTCTGAACGTGCAGGAATACTTTGAAATATTCTTTCGAATATGGGCATTTTCCGTTTTTCCTCTTCACTCCAAATTCCCCTCACGTTAAGAAAATTTCCGCAGGAGTTTCGAATACTTTAATATTATTACCATAAATCCAGTGGATTCCATTTTGCGGATCCTAGAATCACAGAGGATAAAAGGGAGCCCTCCGACATAGACATGCAGACACCGAGACCTTATTCCTTATCCTTTTGAATGTATTAGAGTTGAATATTTGACCTTTTTCATTATGCGACACAATGGTAACGTGTACCTGCAGCTAAGACGTGGATTTAAGATATTTAATGGGCGCATAAAGAACATGAATTCCAATCCTTGTTCTAACTCTCGATTCCGTTTCTAATATCTTTTCTAAATTTGAACATTTTAAATAGTGGTTTATGGGTCTGCATGAAAACTCAGCTGTTTGTGGCGTAATAATATAATATAATAAATAAGATAGAGAGAAACAAGATGCAATTTTCCACTGATATAAATTTGATGTCGATGTTTTGACCTGAAGATGATCTAAAGACATCGATATCTTGGTCGACATAAAATTTGTAGCATTAAAAGCTGCCTTTTTTAATTGAAAATAGACATCTGTTATTTTAGTGTTAATTTTTATTCGAGAATGAATTATCGAGCTCACCTAATGGCTGAAATTAAAACTGAATAACCGTGTTTCTTCGACAGGCATAACAAGTTTCAACATTTTCCTGTACATACATTGGAAAAATATAGTTTAAAAAATTTATTATATTAGAATTTTAAAACGTTTTGGGAGTAAGAGTTTGCATTTTAGTCTTTATTAGAAACACTTCTATGTGTACATGGTTCACTCGTCATCATATTCGTGGTTATAATACGTACATACATAAACACTAACTCTTTTGAAGTCATTTTACTCGTGTAGTATATTTCTTCGAACCAAAGTAATCATTAAAAATAATTCACGAGCTCGCCTTTTAATTTTAATCCATTTGGTACACTTTCTAGCACCTATTACCATAAACACTTAGGCGAAACAATATGGACCAAATGTGGATCGTGTGATTCAGCACTGGCGTAGGCTGCTTTGCAGTCAACTTGCGTATATGGTTTTCTCAGAATTTTTAAATGACTATTCCAGCGATCAAATTCATCATTTTTAATAGAATAACTTTTTACAATTATATTACTAGGAATTTTATTTGATCGGAATAATTCAGTATTTTTTTTCCTTTTGTAGAAAAATAGTTTGTGTGGCATTCACAAACGAGGCGAAAGGGAGCATTAAAAACGCATGTTGATGATAATTGAGTATTTCTCGAAAAAATTTCTAATTAATATAAGCGTTTAATGGGCATAGAAACAACACATCCATTTTTTTTATTACGCGAAAGATGGTCAACTTTCAACTACAGTATCGCGGAATGATAAAATCAATTTCGAATCACTCGATATAATATTATCGCGTGAATGGTTTCGTCCCCATTTATTTCTGATCGCGATTCCGCTATAAAAAATCCGCCGTAACTTTTACGGCGACTAAATCCGAACGTTTATAGACCTCGAAAATAGCGCCCGATAGACATAAACACGTATTGGGAAAACGACCGGATTTCATACACCTACTTTCCCAATGTTTAAAACTTCGCCGAACAAGTTTCTCTCCCAGATTTTCCCCGAAATTAGTATTTAAAGTCTCGCAATATAAATCCCCCATCGTCCTCTTGCTTTCGTCGATCCTAAATGTTTCATCATCATCATAGTCCGTGGGAGGCTCCGGTCTTTTTTCTCTCCGCGATTCACCGTAGTAAACGTCTTTAAAAATACTTCCCAAACTGCCGACTTCGATTGTTCTATTTCTGCCTTCTCAACCCTTATGGTTCTGCCGCTGACAGCTGTTGTAACCCAGAAAATTCCCACTTTTTCCCGATAAAAACTAAATACTCGTATTTGAGTCAAAACTACACGAATTTGAATCCTGTCCTTAAAAAATAAGAAAGTACAATATTTTAGCTTTCCCATACTTCAAGTCATGAGTCCAGTCTTACCGGTAAATAATTTTAAAAGAAAATACATAAACCCCTTCACCGATTTACGTAATTTTCCTATGGGGTAAAAACAACCCCTAAAATTCATATTTTCTCAATTTCGGATATTTTCCATTGATTGTGACCAAAAACCTGTAATCGTTCCAAATTTCAAGTCTCTAGCTCATCTGAAAGTCGCATATAATTTGTAACCTCCTATATACGGGGTGCCACCCAAAAGTTCCCGAAATGTATCGTATACACACACACACGCTCACGCACGCACGCGCACACACACACATATACACACATATATATCCTATGCTAGAAGTAGCTATATATTATATTTTTAATTGCTGTTGTCCTTAATATTTTCATTCCTTAGGACGTGCGGTTTTTTTGAAGTTTCTTGCGTCACTAGTGATAGAGGACGTGGGAGGGAGAGAGTATATGGACTCCTCCGATTGATTATGAGCCGCGATAAAATTCTCATCCCCCTCGCGATGGAGGAGAGAGATAGCTAGAAACGAGAGGAGTTTTGTGGGGCGTCTCTTAATCGATTTTCGTCGGTAAAGGCTATGACGAAATATATATTTTGTGGAACCTTTTTAGAATTCTTGATTGAAGTTTTCATTTTTTCTGGTTGCACGTGTGGGAAACGTCTCCGGCGTCTAACGCCTTATTCGGTTCCTCGGCGTAATTTCCGCGTAATGTGATTAAACGCCAAACGAAGCGGAAATGAGGGAGGGGAATTTCTCTCGAACTCCCGAAATGTTAGCTGAGGAGGTGCTAAGAGTAATTTAAGCATCAACTTATGTTTCCAAATCACGGCCACCATGATGAAAATTCGCGATACGGATCCTAGGATAGAGGAATATATAGATGAGTGTTTTCCTAGGGCTATAAGAGGGCAAAATATCCAAGTCTGTTGTTGAGTTTTTATTTTTAGGATATCTGGAGCAGTAAACCCCCTGCCATACGCCTGACCGGTGAATTGTTAGGTATTATGTAAATATTGCTGTATTAAATGCAATGTGACTTCATTTTTGGGACTACTGACTATAGAAAGCGCCACTAAAACTGGGAATTGCAGCAACGCTGTATTCGTTAAATTTATGTTAGATTTATATTTATATTTCACAGTAAATGCAAATATACGTGTCTCTTTATAAATATTTACTATTTCTGAAGAGAGGTCACAGCTCATCTTTCCAGGCTTATTCTTTTGACGTTAAGTGTGCACTGGGCCTACTTCTACCTACCCCATTCCAGTCATGCAAGAAATAATTACATAAAATGGGGACAGAAGAAATGGGCGGGTCAGATTTTGAAAGAGAACGGTTTACTGAAAGAAGTCACAGAAGAAAGAAAGTTAGGAAAGAGGTAGGACGAGGATAAGTATGCTATCTGATTCGTTAAAAGAAGGAATGGGATATGAGAATTTTAAGAGAAAGGCTTTGGATAGTCAGGATTTGAGTATGTGTCTAAAACCTACCGGAAGGTGGAATTTCTTTGTGTTGATTTTTGATTGAAACCAGTACTTGAAGTTAAAGAACAAGCATTCAAAAATTCACTGAAGACGGCTACTTTGTAGCCGAAATTTGCTTCTGCATTTTTATAACCTTTTGAGTATTGGAGATATGTACCCGAGACAATTATTAAAAAAATGCTTATTCTTGAAAGTTTCAGCCATAAGACGAGATGCATAATTCTCTTTTGAGCACTTGACGTGATCAGTAGCGTTTATTGGGCTTATAATGAGTCTACAGGTGAATTTAAAAAAAATCACGTAGAGAAATATTCGCTTCAGACACACAAAAACTCAAAGACACAACAACTCTTTCATTGCTTTGTTGATTTACATGCCCATATATTGTTAATCATAGTATTTTCCTTAATTTATGTACTTAAGCTACAGATTTGGATGATTATTTTTAAAAAATATTAATTCAAGGATCTATTTTAGATGCTTCGTGGATGCGGGAGATCTATAGAATTGTATCTATTGTAAAATGCCTCCCGTGTATTATTTTATTATAAGTTGCATTTTATGCTGTGTGGATATAAAGTGATAGCTAAGCTTGCGTTTACTCAATGTTTCCCTTATGCAGCAAGGAACAGTAGGTATTAGCACGGTAATTCTGAGAACTGCCTTTCTAATAAAGAAGAATTAGAATCTACCTTCGGTGAATCGCCTATGATGACGGCTGCTTTGTAACCGACATTCGTGTCCTGAATTCCCAACCGTTTTATAGTTATTTGGGAATAATACTATGTCAGTTTTACCGATGCGTTTTCTATTTCAAGTTATTCGTTATAATTGGTTTGACGAAGGGTCGGGTTGATTAGCTTCTGTATCATGATATGCAAAGTTTCAGTGTTATGCTCGTTATGATGGATTAGTTATTAGGCTATTTAATTATAAGGGTTTTTTTATTGTTTCTTTTTAGAAATTACCACCGGTGAATAATTGCACCGTGCTGCATCCGAAAGGCGCATCTGGTTTTCCCAACCGTTGTTTGGACTTCGGAGTTACCTCGATCATCAGTTGGAATCCAGCCAAAAAAAGTGAGTTCGATATTTCATTTTCTTTGAACCGCCTCCTGTCATTTGATTTTGAAGCATGCGAACCTATGAGCGCGAATATCGGTCACGCATACCACACGCTGTAACTCTATTATTCAATCCCGCCATAAAGGTCCGTACGCTTAATCTTACGGCCTAATATAAACCCTTCGGTGATAAGTCTCCGAGACTGTGACGAAATCGTAAATGATTGAGAGCTGCAACTTCAAGGATAGATTTATGTACTGTCGACATATTCTTTTCTTTTTATTTGAGTTTTGTAAATATACAGGGTCTGGTTTAAATTTTCGTAAGCTACGGTCTTCTATTTGGTTGGAACAAAATGGCGTTTACCGCCTTTCTCCACAATAACCATTACTTGATATACAGACTATGATGGACTTAAAGATTATAAATTATATGTCGAGTTATGTATTTGTGATACAAATATAAGACCCTCTACATAAAGCAAACGAGGATATAGCGACCGAATATTTGGCTTTATAAACCCATAACAGATAAAAAAAAGGTATTAATTTCATCCGTGGATGACACTCAACTTGTTCGAATTATTTCGGCGAAACACATCTAAAGACGATTGAATTGTGATCGAATGCGCATATATTTCTCATAGCCTTGTTATGGGGATTATAGTAGTTATCTAAGATAAACTAGCGGAAGTGCCTGTTGAATTTACCCGGATTTAATGAATCTAGAACTTCGACAGTGTAGCATGTAAACATCGCAATTATAAAATAGTACAAAGTTTTAACCGTCGAATAAAGCAAAAATGAAGAAAATCGGTCCAAGTTTATGTAAGGAAAAAATCTTGCACTCTGAAAAATCTAAAATTACGTGTAAACATATGGGAAAATAATTATTGAAGTAAGCACCCCTCCTCCAAATTGCCATATAGCCTATATTACCCGCACGGTAAAACTATATGTCTATGCGAAGTTTCGTGACGATATCATCAAAGGTGTGGAAATCACAATTTGTGGAAAATCTACGTCTAATTATTTAAGTTACTTACGTAGTTTTTAAAAAAAGTTTGTTTTGAAGAACTCTACGCCACACGAAAATATCGTTAAAAACTTGTGTATTAGTAATATTTCAGTTAAAATGAAGAAATATTTGGTTGTCATGTAAACAAAGCAAAATCGCACACACAAATTGAAAATCGATATTACGTTAAATATTTTCCCAAATAAATGCAATGGATTCTCAAATTCGGCGACACTGGGAATTGTTCTGGTAGTTTATAATTGGTATTGTCATAAAACTGATAAAATCAGGTATTTTTCTAATTTTAACGCATTTTTACGCTAATTCTATAAGGATTCGGATTCTTTCTTCAATGTAAATAAACTTTGTTCTTTCCTGTATAGAAACATCTAAGTCTCAAGTTCGTACCATGTTTCTAAGTAATTTTAAAATAAAAATGAAAAATAAGCTGCGCTCATCCCTGTTATTCTAATTGAGAAAATGGAAAAAAGAAAATATTTTTTAAAACTAGAAATGTCAATCAAATCGGTTTAAAAACCTGACTACGCCACTTAACTCTTCATTCCGGTTAAAACTTCACCTTTATCTTATTTGTACGTGCTGTAGTTGCTGATTGGGGGTCATAGAGTAACATACAAAAATTTTCTTTATAGTTGTTTGTTTCCATGTTTATTATTTGCGAACACACACACACGCGCGCACGCGCACACACACAAACACGAATAACTAAATTAATATAATAGATATTTATTTCAAATTTCGAGTGCTTACACTCGAACTATCAAACAATATGACCGATAGTGATAAAACGATTCTCCGTAATAATGCGATTCAGTTGCACCAACGATTTTTTTTATGGTGGAGCTTTGAAAACGAACCTTATACTATTAGATCGTTCTGACTTTCGGAATATCTCGAAAACTTTTACCTGAATGTGGGCGTCATCTATCCGCAGTCCTCCGCGGAGAGAGATCCCTGTAAATTATTACCGCTCCGGTGAGAGTCATCTCTCATGATGCGAACATCCGACCGCATCCCCCTTATTGCCCAACTTGTTTCCTTAATATCCATCCTTACGAGCCTTTGGGAGTTCCGTATGTGGTCACTCGGTCGGAGGAAAGAGAAGAAGAAGCTCTGGCACATTCCTACAAGATTCTAGAAGCAGAACTTTGGAAAAGTCCGATTTCGGGTCAAGGGATACGTTTTTCGGAGTTATCGATCATATTGTATAGTTTCTGGACTAGTTTGACGCGGAATGGAGTTAGTTATTTGCCACCGGTTGAAGAGAGGAAATAAAGTATTAATCTTGGAAAAGTTGACTTGTTTAAAAATAGGTCATTCGAAAGACGCCTAGGACGATAGTCATTAAAAGGAAAATCGATTTTGAAGCGTTGGTTCGTGTTTGGTAGAAGTTTTGATGGGTTGAAATGATCGTGCATAATTATGCCTCTTACGAGGATGTTCAGAAGACTCTCGTCAGGTATTCGGTGTTCTCGTATAAATATGATGAAAAAACGTTGGATTACAATGTATAGTAAACCTTTGTCCAATACGGTTTTATCATAATAGACGGTTAAAAAATTGAAATTGTTTAGAAAAAGAAATAAAATTGAATTATACATGGTCCTGAATTGGTTGCATACCGCATTTGACGTGTATACGTGGCTTGATAAGGTTCGTCTCACATGATAAGTTGTGATTTTTTCCAAACGGCGTGAAATTTTCGAAGAGCGCACCTCCGTCCAGGATTACGTCATCAGTCCTTAGAGCTTTGTTTATAAAAATATCGCTTATGTATTCGGTTTGTCTGTCCGTCAGTGTGGGCAATATCTATAAAATTCTGCAAGCAAATTTTAATAATACTAAATAAAAATAATAAATTTTAAAGATAGTTTAAACTATATAAGAGTCAGACGTGGTAAAAGTTTAATGGATGTGAAATTAGCTGCTGGGGAGTAATTGTTGTCTGCGACAGAACTCTCCTAATAACTCCAGAAGAATTCTGGCTCTAAAAAAAAGATTATTTTTGTTAGATTTCAAAACTAAACTATAAAGGAATAAAATTCCGCCTGGAGTTTATTTTTGATAATCGAATTTTTTTGTCAAACTTTTTATCAATTTCGGCAGGCCACAGTAATATTAATTTTCTATATTTTTTGAGAAAACTATAAAAGTGTTTCGTGTAGTTGGCTCTGCGATTCTCCCCTCAGTTGTTAAGAGTAGATGAGAAATTTTACGTTGCACGATTTATCGGAAGAAGATCAAGCCCGTTAGTTGGCTTCCTTTCTTGCAAATATCCACTTTGAGCAAGGAACTCACAGTAATAAATACAAGGTCCGAATATTGCTTAAAATGGTTTTTTAGATTTACGTTTCTAATCATACTGAGGCAATTCGTTTCTCTATCTCTGTCTTATCATTCGTTTCGATTTCAAAAAACATGGCCGAGGCTTTCGAACTGCTTACGCCATGCAATTAAAAATTTTCAGCAGCGCCAAACGAACGTTTTTTTTTTGGCAGAAGGACAGAGAGAAACCTCTCTCTTATTCGTCGGGGAAAAAAGAAACTCGCGAATTTTTTTACCTTCGAATCCGAAATTTCAATTACGGAATCCTCTTTTTCGGAACGTAAACAAAGCAGTTAGTCACGTTTCTCAATGCCGAATGATAAAAAAGATTTTGATTTTTTTTTAATTAACCACCTCGAAGATTGGCTACGAAAAATACAACGTATCCAATCTCTCGAAACTGAAATAACGAAACGGGAATCGCTTCTCCTTTGTTCTTTCGACAATGGAAAAATGAAAGAGCGAAGGCGTAGATGTATATGAGACGTGTTCTATTTCCACTTCCCTTATTGCGTTGGCGACCTTCGAAAGAAAAAAAAGTTAGGGACAATAACCAGGCCGTAAAGTAATATGTAGCGTTTTTAATAAGTTTCTGGATGTAAAGGCTGCGCTGGTATTTGTTATAGGTGTCCGTGTGTGAAGTAGGTTTTATCAAACTAAGTCTCAGTGCGTAGTTAAATAGAATTGGCATTATATTTCGGTCATTTTTCGAAATTGAGAAAAAAACTATAAACAGGCAACCCTCTTTTAGAGCTTTAATTGTTTCCTGTAAAACTGACCGTAAAGTGAAACCGCGCTAAACGGATCCCATTTTTCCTATAAGGATTAATGCAGATATGATTAATGAGATGCCTATATCTCTTCTTAATGTTAAAAATTTACCAATTTAACTTTTGTTGGTCTCTAGAATCGTATGAATGTTATTTTTTTTTTTTTTTTTATTAATCGATACACACAAACATTAAACAAATATTTTATATATATTAACACATTTAAAATTTAAAAAATGTCCTCAAAAAGGGCACAAACTGATCCTAAGTGGCACTGATGGTAAGATACAACGTCATCCGTAAACCATTTGGTTCATATCGTCATCGATTTGACTCGTTCGCCCCGCCCTTTTAGAAAATTACTGGCAGACGCCGCTCATTAGCATAGGCAGGATTTCCTTCGTTTGATTCAACCGCCTACTTACGTACGATGCAGGCGTAGTGACGTGACCGATTGCTATCCATAGGCAATTTTAATCAAATGCGCTATCCCGAGGGAAAAACCTGCATCTTCCTGTTTCCTCCGCTTCTTCTGCAGGAGCGTTGTTGATTCCTGCCTGCTTTAAACTCTAGAGGGGTCTTTCTGACGTTGGTTTCCCTTTGGTCGATGTTCTTTTTAGTATTTGTGGTTGCTGGTAGAAACGTGTTATCGTCTTGATCGTTTCTTTTGTGGTAGGTGTTCGGTAGTGTCGAGACTAGCATTGGGACGACTGAAACGGTCCGAACATTTGACCTCAATCCTACCGATCTTTTTGAGGAAAACGGAATTTCTAATGCAAGCATGTCGGCCGACTTTGATTTTTTTAACGCTACAGACAAGGGCAACACACGGCCGCCTTTGTCTTTCGAACACCGTGAACACAGACTAGTTGTTGGTCTGGGCGAAACGGAAAGGATTGTAAAGTTGGTGTACAGCGCCAGTTCTGTGAGAGGGCGTTATAGTGATGTAGCTTTAAACGGGGGCAACCTATGCGTCTGAATGATTAAAAAAACACGAACGGCGTTAAAAAAAGCAAAAATTTAAATTAACTTTGCGATAATCGAAAGTGGCAAGATGGGCCCAACTTTTAGTTTTGCTACGTTTTGCAATTAAAATATTATTTAGTAAAACGAAAAATGTATGCAGTGGGTGGAAGAAAACATTTTACAATTATCTTTTAAGCGTTTGATTTAAATAAAAAACAACAGCGTACGACTTCCGTCACTGTTTGTTGATGCATATATTTATGGTTTAAAAAAAATCATTATCGCTTTGATTTTCCTCAAAGTATGATATTTGTTAATGAAAAACTGTTATATAAGTCATATAATGGGAAATGTGCGCAGTTCAATTTTAATTTTAGTTATTACGTTGCAGTTACATTAGACAAAGTTATATTTTTCATATTTGGTCGCAATTTATTCAACAGCGGGATGTTTTATCGCACTTCTTGTGTTTATCGTTACAGCATACTTACAAGTTGAATTGTCATGTCATCTGAAAAGCTGTCATATTTTAGATGGAAATTTTTACAGGTAAAATAAAAACCCGTGTTCCTTTGTGAATTTGTTTACGCAATATCACAGATGCAACGTATATGGGTATCACTAACATTTTTCACGCGAAATTCGACCGCCTTAAACGCCCTACGTTAACTTCTTCAACGTCGATTACGATTAATTATTAGTAAATTTTTCAACCGATGTGTCCCATTCAAATTCAAAATTCATATTTTCGTGGAGTAGGAAAGGAAGAAAATCTTGAAATGAAATGCCATTCTAAAACGAAAATTTTTAAAATCTCTTGCGATTGCAGCATTCCGACTGCGGCATACTCACTAAAGATCCGTGTCTCGTAGAAAATGATTAATTTCCTCGATGGCTATCCTAAGCCGCCCGACGCATGGTACCGCCTTAAACGTAAGCCTTAGCGGTTTCCAAAACACGCTCGCGGCCGTGAAACGTGAGCGTGTGCGAGATGCATTGTGTCATCCATCATTTCAGTTGGGACGACGTAGTAGCATGGGTCTGCCTCGTGACTTGGGTAACGGCGGTGAGAAACAAGTGCCGCGCATAACTATGGATACCGCCGTCTGATACCATCGTCGGCGAGACATGCTTTGATCATGCCTATCTTTGCATTCGATTATTCTTTCATGTAAATGGGGAGGGAAAGCCGGCATCCTCGTTCTCGCCACGAATTAAAGACAGCTAATTTTTTGTTCACCCGATTAGAATGTCGCCTGTAAATTCGGTGGCAGATCGTAGTGAGCCATTTTATCGATGTGATTTTGTGTCAACATAGAACCCTCAAATTCGCATTATGGCTAAACTCATATCGACGGACTATCTATCTTCAATAGCAATGGCAAAACTGGGAACCAGACGCGTAAATCAGTCTTCATCGTCGGATTTAGCCTTAAGTTACAATAAAAAAAATGTTATCATGTATTATGCAGTGATTCTCCACTGATGATGGCTGTTTTGTAAACGATGAACGCGTTGGGTCCTCTCAATCTTATTACGACTGTTGGAGGAATATTTTTTCACATTTACATTTTCTACTTAAATTTTAAAAATAAGTTTTTACTGCGTGTATAGGAAGGGGTAATATCAGAAATCCTTCTTAAACTTGAGTTAGAACTTGATAATTTTGCGAAAGATTCATTGAAATCGTACTCGCCATTTTTAAATTATTCGCATTAATACATGAAATCATATGCACAAAAACTATTGCCGTCTCTCTTGCGTTATGGAACCATATTCGTCATTTAATTGTATGATTAGATTCCGCAATATATAGCAATTGTACTTTTTCGGGCGATAGTTCTGTAAAAGACAATGAACTGAAAATTTAAAAAATATAGGATTTGGTTAGGCGTTGTTAAAATAAAACAGTTTAAAATGACTTAATTCCTGAATACAATGCACCCGTACGGCCGGTTTAGATGCATTAGTAGCTGATGATGATGCTAATGCATCTAAACCGGTCGTACGTGTACATTGTTATGTGGAATTAACACAAATTTATTTTAAACTGTGTTGTGTTTAATTTAACAACGCCAAACCTAATACTATATTAATATGGAGTTCTGAGGAGTCTCAACTTCTTCAGTAAACTTTAAAAAATTAAAGGATTATATCTCTACTAGCAAAGTTATTTAGCGTTACTCGGTATAGCATGTGAGATAAGTTCCCATTTAAGCGCATTGATCTTGTTACCATGGTATTTAGCATTTTTCATTGTTTCAGACCTATAAAAACACCTCTTTTCACGATCTAATACTAAATTTTTAACTAAATCTGCTTAGATTAGAATTTTGTCTTAAAAAAATAGAGTTGACTATTTCATCTTAATACAAGTTTTTGTCCCGAGTTTGTATCGTCATTTTAAGCACTTTAAATTTGCAAAAGAATAAAAGCCTGCACTTCAAGCAATCGATTTTTACGTATCTTATGGAAAAATGTAAATCCTCTATATTGGCAGCACTGACTAATCCCGGTTAACCATACCTTGACCATTCACTGTGTTAAGATGTAAATAAAAACCTTATCAAATTTGGTTGTTCTAGGTCTCATAGTTATGGCGTGCATAATGAGACAGAAAAAGAAAAATTCGTGTGTGTGTATTGTGATGCCCCCTTTTTACACGATTTCATGCACGCAAGAACAAAACATCTCACACGGTTCTCCTATTGGATATTGGTTATAAATTACATCAAAACGTTGGGCGCCAGTGTTATGGAAAGTATATTCTCTCGATACACAACAAAATACAAGGAAATGTAACAACAACAAAAATGGACAACCTTACTTACAAAATTTCTTACGTTAAATACAAATACGTATTAAGTCACACACTTAATAACAATTGCTACGTCCTCCCTGGTGAAGCTATTGGCTCGGCAAATACCGGGAGACGTCCACCTGCGATCCTCGCTGTTCGGGAAGAGAGTTTCTTCTTACTTAACGTCCGACGACCCTTCGAATGCCTGAGTGTCGGTTACACCAGTCTGGTGACTGGTTCTGTCTGGTGACTGCCCTGGGTCTGTCCTCCTGGTGACTGGTTTCCTGACAGCCTCCCGACTCGTCCCCTGGTGTATCGTTTCCTCCGTCTCTGCTCCCTTCGCCGTTCGGGAGAGAGCCTTTCCTTGCTCTTCCCCTCCACCACAAGTCCGACCGTTCTTCCCCTCTTCTCTCTTCTCTTCCCCTCCGGTAATACGCCAAACTTGTTGAACAGTGGAACTAACGGGTTGTTCTCTCAACCGTCCGCTAGGAACTGCACTCTCGTTAGCGGGTAAACCATTAAAATCCGCTTAATTTAACACATAAATTTAGGAGTCTAGTGCGGATCACTACAGTATGTACGTATGTATTAGTGTCTAATTCTCAGCGCTATCAAAGTTTGCAACGACCACAAGAGCGCAAAAATATTGTTTTTTAAAACACATGTTCAATCGCACCACCGCGTATCGATCGAAAGAAAACCAGATGAACAATTTTAAAGGATCCCCGATTCTTTCTCAAAGTTGTCCCCACAGGATTAATCACCTTGGAACGCTCTTCTATCGACGTCTTGAACTTCGTCATCGGTTTTCCAAATGCCGCGGCGGTTAGAAACGTATACGGGGTAGGGGTGAGGAAGGAGATTTCACGATGGGGTTACCAGGTCATTGGCATATATTGCGCATAGTGGGAGGCGGTTGTTTGCTGGGGTGTTCATCGGAAGACTTAAGACGGTGCTGGATTGGCTGTGAGGATTTTGGTGGTGCCGAGATGATGCTAGCGCGGGGGCGGACGGAAAAATACTTGACATTCTCAGGGCATAAAGGAGGTAATGAAAGGGTTTCTTGGGAGAAGGGAAGAAGGAGGGAGGGAAATACGTGGGAGGGGCAGGAGGGGGTGGAAAAAGGCGCGTGGGGCGTCGTCTTCGGCCTGCTTCCGCCTCCGCGCTATATCCCCACGGGACAGAAATAGCTTTTCACCGACACGCCCACCTCCCAACCCCAACCCATTCTCCTCCCCCCCCCCCCTCTCCCCCCTGCCTCCGCCTCCTCCGGTCCCTCTCTGCCTCCGCCTCCTCCCTCCCCTCCTCTCTTGCATGCCGTCTTCCCCCTATATATCTCCTCCCTTTTGCTTCGCAAACGCGTGCGTGGGTTACCATGGTGAGGCTGCTTTGTAGGGTGTCTCGGCTCGATTGAAGCTGTTACCACTCATTAGTAAAAATCGTACGTTTCTCGATGTTATATAAAGGGAATCTCTCGTTTTTGTATTTTTATTTCGATTTGTTAGCTTTGCGATGTACAAGGTTGGTGTTCTAAAAAAATGGTGGCCTCAAAATAATCCGCATTTTATTCGTTTGCAATTCCGGAAGGATTCCGAATATTTATTTGCTATCCATTAATCAGGAGAATAAACTGCAATTTATGATATTGCAGACTCGGAAGTCGTTTATAGGGTATTATCCATGGATATGAATGAAGCTTATAAGCTGTACAAGTGGATATATTTACAGAAGGAGTCGTTAGCCTTACAAAATCCTAGTTATTGGGCCTCGGGATCGCATCATAGCGACTCTGTGGTGTTTCTGTGATTGTTAATAGATACTATTCGTGAAGGACCGTTATGTCCTGTTTATCTCATATTTATAGATAGGATGATATCTCGTGTCCGGATCGCTTTCATTTTTACTTATTTATAATAGTTTATAATGATTATAAAATGAACAACTTACGTATTTATAGAAGTTAATCTGCTTGTTAAATGTTCTAATGGCGTTCAGTGAGGATTCGCCTAGCCTCCTTGACCGCTTCGTTCATCTGTGGAGGAGTTATATCCCACGATTTTAATATTCATCGCTTTAATGTAATAAACTAATTAATGCCAATAATAAACTGATAAATCAATGAAATGCATTCCATAAAGTTTGTCCGCAGATAAAATATATTGATTTTGATTTTGCATTGATTTCTGTCGAGCGATGCGCGGTATGCATCATGTGCAACATCAGGTGAAATAATTAATGGCATGAACTTATTTTCCATGGAAACCAAACTCGACTAATGAGGCAGTCCTCGTAATCGGCTTCCAGGGATCATTTTGATGCGACAAAGGTTCGTCAGATCATGGTTCGCATGAACGATAAAAAATTTCATTATTCGAAAATAAAATTTTCATCAAGCTTTTAACGCGGTTTTACATCATGGTTGACTTTGATGTCCCAACCGCGGAATTTTTCTCTGTTGTATTGGAAAGTTTGTTGCGTACATGAACGTGGGAGTCTAAAAATATTTTGTCACATAGAATCAATAGTTACACTGACCTTTATCATAGGAGTATGAAAAGCTTCAGAATAAAATTAAATTGGTTTTATCTAATGTGCTATAACGGGGAGGTAGATACGAAGAAGGCATCTACTTATTTCATTGGTTTCACAATAATAAACAACATCCTACATTAAAACTCGCATATTTCTATCGATGATATCTATCACTTTAAATTAGAGCGAAAAAAATCACGAAGCGACTATTTTTGTAATTCAGTGCTAAAAAGGACTTAATTTTTTAGTCTCTTGCGCTCCCTAGAAATACAATTTCATTATCTCATGGAATGAGGAAAAAAGAATTTTAACTTAAATTTCGCTTAAAGGTTAGATAATTAATTGCTAATTCTCTTTGAGAGTGTTGTACATATTTCGGGTTATGGTCAGAAGTAGCAAATTCTCGAATCCTTGTTTAGGATCTTTGTTTGATGAAATTTTCGCCGTAACTTTGCTTCGTTTCCTCCATTTCATTCCTTATAACTTAGTTTTTCATCGACGATTTAAAAATTTCAGGGGAGAATTAGTGTGAGAATGAAACGTATGCGTCGCTGCAAAAGCGGTTCGCTTTTCTTTATTATTTGCGTCATCGAGTACATTGATTGCGTGTAATTTTTGCTAAAGGGCTGTTAAGAAATGTGAATAATTTGAAGATACTATTGTTTATAACACTATTAAAAATAAGTTATTTTTAATCACCTACTTAATGTGAAATTTGGCATTGCATGCTGCCCACCAATTTGTTATACTCCGTTATATACAGTGTTACAGCCAGTGTCATGCAGTAATTGAGATGAGCATCAGTTAATTGCAATCTGTACTTAGATTTTAAAAAATTAGTTGTTGAGAAACCTTTTTCACACAAATACGTTGACCCAAAACGCATTTATTCGTTGGAAAGTTTCTTTCAACAGAGGATATTTTCCCTCTTCTACCAGCGTCCAAAAATGCTTATGTGAAGCTCTTGCCTTTAACTGCAAATCTGTTTGGAGAGTAATTATTTTCATTTATATGTCAGCAATGCTTCTATTACTTTTGCTATTATGCTGACATTTCATTAACTTCATAATCACCAAATGGATTTAATCAGTTGGTTGCATCACATGAAAATCAGAAAATCGAGCTTCAAAAACGTTTTTTATCTCTTCAAGGTTTTTAGAGTATGTACTCGTGTCTATTTCCATAAATTCTTGAGCTCTTTTCTCTAAGCTGGGAAAGCGAATGAAGATTCTGTTTTTTATTTGAGATATCCATAAAATTAATTTTGATTTAAACGAATTTACAGTTCCAATCAATTGAGCTATGGTTTTGTCTTTTCCTTGAAGTTCGAGATTGTGATCATTTAGCTTGAATGTTAAGTCTGTAAGAAATGCCATGTCAGATAACCACCTAGGGTTGGTGAGTTCTTCACATTGTTCATTCCTTGATTCCAAAAACATCTTTATTTCTGGAAGAAGATCTTGAAATCGTTGCAACACTTTACCTTACTGATTGTGAGCCATCTAACCTCTGAATACAAAATAAGAACACCATACTATGAATCAAGTTCCTCTGTAAGTGCTTTAAAGAGTCTATGTTGCAGTGGCGTAGCACGAATAGAATTCACAATTTTCAGAATAACAGCCATAACATGATCAAAATGAAGTACTTTTGAACATAACGCCTGCTGATGAATGATGCAATGGTAGTTTAGAAAATATGGAAACTCAGAATCTTCCCTGCACAATGCAATTAAACCAACATTCCGCCCAATCCTGGCTGGTGCACCATCGGTTGTTATAGAGACGAGTTTGTGAAGTGGCAAATTGATTTCTTTTACATAATTTTTAAGTACTTGATAGATGTCTCTCCCACGTGTTCTTCCTTTTAATGGTATAACTGACAGTGTATCTTCTTTTACAGTGCACTCTTTAAATACCATCCTTATAAATACATTCAGTTGTGCTATATTACTATTATCTGTTGATTCATCGCATTGTAAACTAAAAAATCCGCAAATTTCAAAATCCCTCTTTAATTGCTCCCTAACATTCTCACACATCGATTCAATTCTCCGAGTCATCGTATATCTACATAGACAGCTGAACTTCTTGCATGGCTGACAAAATTTCAGTTATTTTTAAATTCCTCAAACAATGATTCTGATGCTTCCTTAACCAATTCGCCATCATCAAAAGGTTTTTTCTTTAACGCAAGTATGTGTGCCACTTTAAATGATGCAATATTAGCAGCCTTCGATTTAGTGACAGACTTGACAAACACAGATTACTGCGCAGCCGATGAAGTTTTTAATTCCTTAACTTTAGATTTTCTTCGATTGCTGTTAGAAGGACACTCGATGTCATATTTTTTATGAAGAGTAGTAAAATGTCGTTCTACTTCACATTTTTCACTACAGCAACAGTTGCGCCGCAAATTAAGCAAAGACATTTGTCTTTAAAGTCAATGAATAATACTGTTCTTCCCATTCTTCATTAAAATTGTACTTGTATGTACGTGCTTTCTTATTTTGTTGTTCACTTTCAGACATAATTGAGGGTATCTACAAATAATAATTAATCAAAATCAATTACTTATTTATCAGAGGAAAATAAGATTAAAGAAACAGCAATAATTACTAGCTCACCTGCAACAATAGAAACTGATAATAACAACATTTAGATGAAAATAATGGATTTTAGACAGGTTTGTAATGATGATCATTTCTGATTCGATTGGCGATGATCGATCATCAACGTGCATCGCGTCGTCGCGATAGACAACACCTCGAATATGAGTAATCGCGATATTATTTATGGCGGCGAGTATAAATACGAAGGGCTTGGTTTGGTTACATGCAGAAATGGACATTTTTCAACAATCTCGACTACTCAAAACAGATCATAACTGTATGTAACCTCCAAAAGTTGTCAACTAACTTGTTTCACTCACTTGTACAAATGACGCGGAATCCAAATACATAGTCATCGCGAGCCACTTGAAATTGTTGCAAAATGTGGCTCGTGAGCTACGCGTTGGGCACCCCTGCTCTAAGATATGTTTCTAAAAATATATATAATTCACTATAGATAAAACCACCGATTGCAGCTGCCATAAAGACGAAATGCACTTCTAGTTTTCCCAAACTTTTTTATGGCTGTTGGGGACAAAACATACTTTTTGAATTAAGCTTCAGCCGCTTTTCAACCCTTTTATTGAAATGCAAAGTTAAAGCAGGAGAAAAATTCTAAGTTTGACCGGGAATCAAACCCAGGTTTGCCGGGTAGGTGCTTTAACCAACTAACAAGCCAGTAAGCCAGTGATTGCGAACGTTCTATCACCAGTGTGCCAATACTGTTACTGAAATTGTCTAATCTTTTCCGCCTCGCGTGACACAATAAGTCCTTGTTTTTTTGCATGACAACAAAATTAAATTCGTGATCAAGACCTAAGAGAGTGAAATTTGTAACCGTAAAACTAATGTTTACAATAGTTAACTAAATAACACAAATGTTTTTGCAGCACTAAATCAGTACGATTAATGCTTTAATTGGTTTTCGCCTTTTGTTGACGTGCAAACCAAAATCGCCTTTCGTACCTCTCATGGCACACGTACCTTAGGTTCGCCATTACTGAACTAAGCTATCAATGCAGTCAAATTTTCCGTTCTCGAATTGGGATACGTATTTATGGGGAAAAGGTTTAGTAAACCTTATCAACACAAGATGTCCTCACCGAGGTACAGCGGAAAACACCCCTATTTAATCTCAGAATTTACATACATAGATGTTAAATAACAAGAGTGAATGGATGGTTATATAACTTTTTATGTGTGATTGCATATGATTGATCACAAATGTGAAGTTAGAGAAGTTTTCTCCGTCTCTAACTTCACATTTGTGATCAGTCATATGCACTCACTCATAAAAATTTATATTATTATTCATTCAATCAACATCTTTCAACTATCGTATTCTCTCCCTTCGTCACTTTTATAGAATTAAATTCCAGAAGATTCACTTGCGCATTTATTCCGTTGAAAGAAACTCATCACAAAAAGATATGCAAGAGGTGGAGGTGGTTGGAGTTGCTAAGGTTACGTCATTCATGTTTATGTAACCCTTTTCAGAGCAGTGTTTAGTTTCTATGATCGAAGATGATTGATTCCGCATCGATGCAGCAGATTGAGCCCATTTCTCTTCAGGATGATTGGCAACAGAGATCCCAAAGTCGGACGTTTGATACATAGGTCTTTTTTACTCTCTTTCAGACTTTTTTAATGGGAAAAAAGCCGTTATCGTTCTTGTCATTCCGGTTCTAATGAAACGTTTTAATCCTTTCGACGATATCAACTGAATTACGCCGGTGGATCAAATATTAATTCGATAACCGATAAAGCCGTTAACAAAAAAATGACCGACGAGAGCCTAGTGTTTTTTGGGTTATACGTTTATAGCATTAAAAATCTTCAACTACGGTATGTGATACATATCGCTGTCAAACGTTTCTCACAAGCGATTTCTTGTTTTAAACGTACAGATCAATATATGATGATGTTACCGTTTTGTTAATTTATTATCGTACGCTCAGATTCGATTTTTTTGTAGCGACATTCTTTCTAAACAAAATTTACTGCTGCAGAATTTAAAAGTTATTTTCCAAGCGTGCAGATATTATCCCACGCATTCCGGCCAGCGAAGAGAAAGGGCATCATTAATGAAATTGTAGCATTAGCTAACCCTTCCATTATCGTAATTGGTTGACAAATGCGCGATCATAGGATGCACGGTGTAATTTGGGATCGTTTCTGAAAAATTACGAGGAAATTACATTTCAATTGAAATCATGAACGGGCAAACGCGTATTCATTTTAAACTCAGAACAGCCCTGAACGGGGTATTCAGGAATAAGTAAGCCTACCTGAACTTGAGTCTTGATACGCATACTATGGAGTATAGGCCAATTCTCCGCAACTTTTTAAATTTCACGGCACACTTAGGGTTCTGTCGAACATCGCGGCACCCCGGACCAAATTTATAGAAAATATTTACCACCCTCTAGCCAACAAAAAAGATAAAAGCGTCTTTCCCATACAGATGAAGAAAAATATTGCTAAAAATCTACATTTTTCAAATCATTTAGCCCGAATTGCGAAATAATCCCATGATATAAATTCCAAATCTCTAGTTATGAAGCAACTTGGTTTCGGTTCCAATTAGAGGAAACAGCCTAAGAAATCGTACAATACGTGACATTTGGTTTCTGTGATCTTAGCAATAGATGAATAAAACAGTATTTTTTCATTGTCTATAATATCAAACTGTATCGTGGCATGCCGAGTACTTTGTCGCGGCGCAGTAGTGTGCAACGGCACGCCGGTTGCGGAGAACTGTATATAGGCAACGCAGGTACCCTTTTGAGGAAGTCGATTCTAGCTTAAAGGCGTGCGTTTCTTAAAGAGGATCTGTTGAAAAATGCGTAGTGCAGGGAAACATTCGGTCGCACAAGAATATAAAAAAAACTGCATAAGACGTTTTAGAAAGTCGCCAATCGGGTAAATACGACGAATGCTAAATGACAAATCGTTTGCTGTTCCAACTTGACGGATGGGATGTTTATCAAATGTGACGTATTTGCGAAGATATTTGTAGCGGAATGTCATGATTCATGCCAATCCTCTTCATACAAGGTCGCGTAAAAATATTTATGGCCTGTCAGTTAGGTTACAAGAAACCATAAAATTTTTTAAAATAAAATATTTGCTGTTTTATTCTGTCTAGAATGTAACTAAATGAAGCTAAAATGTATTATATACACCGAGAATTCAAGTTTGATGCAAAAAATACCCGAATGAAGAAGAGTGTTTATAAGCAAAATAAACAACCGTATACTTTATGATTCACTAAAGAATTATCGAGCTGCTCTTATGGCTGAAAACGACAATTCAAGAAGCACTTAAGTATAAAAAATTGAAAAAATAAGTATTTTTATGAGGTAACTGCTTTTTCGTAGCCTTGTGATGTCTTTTCTTGAATATACTTCTTGGGTGATTTTAATAGGATAAGGCCTCTATTAATCGCAGTTTCCATGGAAGTCAGTGCCGTAGAAATGACATAAATGCATATATAATTGCTAGACTAATTAAAATAACTTTCTAATCATCGATCGCGTCCTTATATTAAACATATATGGCATAGATCGGTAAAAGTAAAATATATTTATCCCAGAATATAACAAAATATTTTATGGGAGATTTAAAATCTTAAATCTACAGGCAAATGTCAATTTTTACAATATCGGCTAAGATTATTTTCGATGGCAGTAATTTTCTGAATATAATAAAAAAACTAAAATTCGCTCCATTTTGGTTCTATATTATAGCTGATAATTATTGGCTCCTATAAAATACATTACATTACAGGATTTTGATGATTTAGGATGATTAAGTGAAAAATTATTTTAACTTCAATTAGCAAAAATGAAAGCTATTGATGTCTGAAAGCAACGTACAGTCGAACTTCCATAACGTCAGGTTTTCGACATATGGAAAATTTTAGAAGTAGAAATTTAATTTAACGCATAGTAATGCGAAAGTAAAATATTTCTACTTCTAATCATCACAAATTCTATTAAAAAACACGGGTTAACGAGAATTGACGGCACTATTTCTTTCGCTGGATATTGAGTTGGAAAAACTGGATTCAACCGGAAAATCATATCTAATTCGTATTAATTTTTTATCATTTTTGCATTATTGCCTTGATGTTACCATCTTTTTACTCTTGCGATTTGATGGATACACTTTAATAACCAAGGATATGTATCATTTAAATGGGACGAAGACGTTCGATTATTATTATATGTGTCATCTTCTATTACCGACATAGACGCGATACATCCTTCATGCAAGAAGAAATAATTGCTTGTTAGCAAGAGAGAAAGAGAGGGGGGGGGAGCGAATTCCATCCTCTTCCCTGATAACTCTCTCCTCCATCTTACAAGCTCCTATTATTCTCCCTTTACCAACCTTCCTATCTTATCCACTACCGCTTCCTGTTCCATCAGACCCATCCACCCCCCCGTGCCTTGCCAGATACCCGTCTCTTGGCGTGTAATTCCATTATCTCTTCAGAGCGGCTGGCGTCGTTGAACCCTCCTCCAGCGCCACCAATTATACTGTGGCGGGAGGAGTACGTCAAGGCAAACGTCTAGGACCGATCCACTTTCTCTTCCATGCACCTCCCATAAAGGAGGGGAATTTGGTACTTCAACGGAGGAGGGAAGGAGTAGGAAGGTTTACTTCAACAAATTAACGCCCGCGCCCTCCGTGTACACGGGAATTCCCATCCGGTATCGTAATCCGGAGGTTAATAGCGAGATATTGTTACGTTACATAGCTCGTTTCGCAGTTGCCGGTTTATCTTTTTGGCTTTCTATTTTTGTAATGTATCGTTGTTAGTTTTGTTTTGGTAAAGGAAAGAGATCAATTTAAATAATTGTTGTCCTCGTACGATTTTGTTTTGTTTTTCAAATCAGGGACGCGTTTAGTGTTTCCAGACCAGCCCCGCTTTGCACTAACAACTGTTACTGTATACACCTGTCAACATATGTTACTAGATCAATATTTTCATTAGTCTCAGATGTTTGGAAAATATATCATATTTTCCTCCGCTGCCTTGTATCAAGTTGAGTATCGAGGAAATAATACCCTAAAGCAAGCTATCGTTTCTAAATCTTAAAGGAAAAATTCTTGAATTGAGGTAATGTGCGTTGATAAATTGGAAGTTGAATCGATACCACTTCATGGTACTTGGTCGTCAATGACTCGCTAGGGAGGAGTCCAGTCATTTTTTTAATCAATACAAAATCAGTAATGGTGATTAGTAAAAAATCGCCAAAGTCAGTACAGTACTATATAAAGCCAATCTGATTGTTTAGTGTAATTATCACCATCATAAGAAATGCCCGCCCGTGAGGATTAATTATATCCAGCCGCAAAATCACCTGACATAGCCAGGTAATAAAGCACCTGGTCATCAACGTATTAAAGTTGTTTAAAAAATAGATATTCGATGTGCAGGACCTTTTCAACGTGCCGGCGAGTCTGGTGGCTGCCGGAGTCGCCTAACTCTTTAGGGCGCCTACTGCCTATACTTCATTATCTGTCGGCTGGCACTGGATATCGCTAAACAGCTGTGCACCTAGATACAATTTCTGTAATTTTGTCGCCCTTATAGTATTAATTTTTAAGAATTGCCGATAAAACTAATAAATATATTTTAAAACCACATTGAAAATGTTTCCATAAAAATTTTCTGATTCAGAAGGATAGCTGGAATGTATGCCTTTCCGGGACATCAAAACACTTCCTCAGGCTCAACGCGATTTATACCCCTCTAATCCTTCGACTAATGCTAAGGAATTTTCCTACTGCCGATTAACCTACCTTGGAGGTGTTTATGTAATCTAGAAATGCCCTCAAACACACAGGAAATCAAAATAACCCAGTTTGTAAAAGATCAGACGGAATGGCACATTAGAAGATGCGGAAAAACAACGGAAAACAGAAAATTCACGGAAAGCACGCACGTGTTCTTCGCGACTTGATAAGGGCGTGCGTCTCACCCGTCGTCCTTGGAATGTGGCGAGGACAGAATAAGAGAGAGAAAGAACTTTCTCCTTTCTCCCTTACCTTCGGTGACTTCGGTGAGCAGTAACCTTTTTATGGTCTCACTATTCGGTAGAGAGAGGTGGTGGGTGAGAGAGGTGGAGAGAGAGAGAGAGACAGACAAACGACTTTATTCAGGGAGAGGGAGAGACAGAGGGGGAGCAAGAGGGAGGGAGGAGGGGGAATGTAGGTAGGGGAAAGAGAGAGAGGGAGAGTGATGGAAAGAGAGAGAGGTTGGGGAGAGAGAGAGCGATGGAGAAGAGAGAATGGGGAGAGGGATAGAGGAGAGAGAAAGGAGGGATATGGAGAAACAAGGTGAGAGATGGGAGGCAGAGAGGGGGGGGGAAGACAGACAGGGGGAGAGAGTGATGGAAAAAGAGAGGGATAGAGAGAGAGAGAGAGAGGTGGGGAAGAAGAGAAGAGGCAACGTGACTGCAGGGTATCGAGCGTACCATTACTCTCCGAGGCTGAGTCACATTATAAGAGGTGGGGGCGATGGTCCTGCCCCTAGGGTGGGAAAGAGAAAGTGAGAATGTGGCAATTTGGATACGTAAGGATAAAAACAAAGAGAGAAAGTGAAAATTGGGAAGGGTGAGAAACAGGGGAAGGTTTAAGAGGAGGAGGAGGAGGTGTAAGGGGTGGAATGTGCTAGGGTAATAAACGCAAACACAAGACGAGGCGCATCGAAAACAAGCGGCTGGCGGCTGAAGGGCGTAAAATAAAAAGTTGAGAGATAACGCGAGCGGTGAAAAATTGCGTTTCGACGACGTATAAGATGGAAGAATAGCAAGGAGGTGAATGGTGGGAAGAGAGAGAGGGAAAAATGGAGAGTGAGCGTGGAGAAAAAATGAAAGTTATGGAAGAAAGAGAAGGCATGTTGTAATGGAGGTAAAGGGGAGAAAGATTAAGAGGAGAATAAGAAGAGGGATGAAGAGAATAACTGATGATAGGGCAGATATGGAGAGAGAGAGAGATGGTGAAAGATGGACGGAGATAGCTGTGAACGGATAGAGAAAGATGATTGATTGATTGATCGGACCAGTCATTTGCGACGTTAGGTTCCGTTGGTCTTTTCCGTCAGCTCATCTCTCGCTTATAAGAAAAATTGGTTTTACAATCTCGTTACTGCATGAATTGAACGCACGTTCTCATATCTGTATGCTCTTCGTGTAATAATGCCGCTGGTTACATTATAGAATGTATGTGGTCCTCGGGAGCTATTTATGCGGCCAAGGAGGCTAAGATGTTCGTAAAATTTAACACGCGGTTGCATACATTTGTCATTAAAATTATGTTGGTAAATCCTGTCAAACGTAGAAGTCGTATTTGGAATCGATTTTTACGTGTACGATTTATCAGAATCTCTAGATAACTTCCTATCCAAACTCTAGTCCAGCCCTAAATGAAAACTTGTAATGCGGTCTTCCGAAGAATTCGTCTCTTCCTATGTTGTCAGCCACATAGAAAAGTTTTTACATCCCTTAATTTTAGTATGGACATTAGGGTAGTAGCTGGACGCAAAAGACAGTGCATTACAATGTCACCGTACATTACAGAGTGCCCCAAAAATTTAAACACACTATTCACCTATTCATTTACGTATACGGAAAATGAACGAAGGAAAATTGTTACATCACTTATGTTTATGCGCGCTGATGTATCAGTTTCGAATTCATCCCTTTAATATGCTTGCTCTTCGCTCTCAGTTTTCCAGTAACTCTTCAAATCCATTAATTTCGAAAACTCTGTTCTGCCATTTTATTTGTATTTAGTTACCAATGATATGATACTTGAATTCATGATTTAATTACACCCGAGCCATATAGGACTATTATCGGAAGGAGCAGACAGCTAAACACATTTTTTTAATATCAAAGTGTTTACATTTTTGTCCGTCACATATTTTGAGCAGCATGGCTTACTCATCATTGAATATGACAGCAATCCCTACAACTCGATTAATTTTAATCAAAATCCCTCAAACAATTATCGAGCAAAGATGAAGAATTAAGGAGAAAGACGAAAGGTAGGTGGGAAGAAGAAGGCAGGGAGAATTATGGAGTGAGAAATAAGTAGCGATGAAGGAGGGAGGGAGGGAGAGAGGAAGAGGATTCGAAAGATGGGAGGAGGTGAAAAAGGAATAGGGAGCAGCTTAGAAGTTTTTGAATAAAGCTATGAGGAGGAGGAAGGAAAAGGGATCAGAAAGTTTGAGGCGAAAAACAGGGAGGGGGAGAGAGGGAGCGATATTGCGAGGAGGAGGAGGAGCATAAAATGATAACATGGGAGGGTGAAGAGAAGGGAGGGATGTGGGGGTGGGAATAAGTCGGTGGGAAAAGATGGCGGGAAGAATTGGGAGGTAATTTGTTGGGAAGATTGTGGTGGAAAGGAAGAGAAAGGCTGCGGAAGATAGAGAGAGAGGGAAAGGGAGGGAGGGATGGAGGGAGGGGGGAGGGAGAGAGAGAGGGAGGGGGGAGGGGGAGGGGGGGAGGGGGAGGGGGAGATAGAGTGGGAGGGTGTACGGAATATTTTCACTGGGGGAATAAAAAATATAAATTATTCGACTTTTTTTAAAAGGAGCATTTCTCGTTTTCCCCTCTAGGGAGGTTGGTTGTTTCTCAAGGCGTCTGCTTAGTCCTCAGGCGGTGTTGGCTTGGTGCGTTGCGGGAAGGTTGGTTATGCGCGCGGTCTGGGTGTGTTTTTATACAAAATTCTTCCATGTGCAAACTCTTTGCGAGTAAGGGTGTATATGTATGTATATAACCGTAAAACTCCGCTGGCGTCCTCGAGATTGCAGGAGAAAGGTTTTGAGTATAGAAGGGAGAGGAACAAGGGAATCTGACTAAAAAAATCTTTCGAGAAAATAAGTGTATGTATTTCTAAGCAACGATTTTTTAATGTCCGACTTAAAAATAGTCCTTTTTTTTAGCGTGGGGTGTGGTATGAAGCGGAACACTTGCATCCGCGAAGGTTCTGGAAGAGATTTTTAAATGATTAAACATGTATATAACTTTATCTCATCTTTGAGTATTTTTAACGACGTAATCGAAGAAATAGTTGGGTATATTTTGGTTTTTTAACGAAAGAATTCGATTCTCTGGAATGCAGGTTTTCAAATTCTTATCTAAATAAATATTTTTGGAATACACTTATCGTATTCTCATAAGATATACAACATTTAATTAAAATATATCTTTTTGTCATAAAATAGCATTTTACTTTATCCGTCCAAAATAAATCATAAAAAATTCCACCTCTTCCAGGCTTTCCCCATTCACTGTAACATTGACCTAGGAACCCCAGCTCTTAGAAAATCTCATGGCTTTCGTTTTCTTCTTATTAATTTTCATTCTGAATGTCTTTACCTTTTAATGAAAGTTATATAATCATTAATTAAAATAACAGGATTAAAAAAAAAAGAATTTGAACCTAATGTTCGAGGAATTCTACAAAACTTCCCGTAGGTCTGTAATTTGATCGTAGATTGGTGCTGTAGTTAATGAAATTCTTAATGGAGCGGAGTTGAGGGCATGGGTATAAAATTTATCACTTTTAAGACCAATGTTGTTCGAAATCTTACCGCATATAAATAGTTACGTTAATACAGTATGTGTAATATAAAATTCTGTAGCTAAAACACACAGAATTATTAAATATGTAGTCTAGGTTTTAATGAAATTATAAAAAATTCTCCTCTCGTAATTTTTGTTTTTGAATTGTAATATATAGTCAACATCTAGTTAATATATCATCTTTTAATGTTTATTTTGATTCAGATGAGTATTTTAGGTACATGTACTACGTTCAGCAAATACCTAACACGTTCACCAAGTTTGAAGACAATCAGATAACAATTGAATCAACAGGAGCGTTTTCTATGCAGTATTTTGCTGCAAAACGAAATTTTGAACGATTTTCATAAATATTTATGCATCACTTGTACTTCAAAACTGCCTTATACCGTATTCGGATCCTTCGGATTTAATCACTGCCTCTTCTGTAGCTATGTTACGTTTTTTTTGCCTCATTCCAAAATAAATCACTATCTACTAAACAAAAACATCCATCTTTCGAAGAAATTTCGCGCCCAAGTTACTTGTGAAACGAAACATCCAGTCGGTTTGGGTGCTCTTCGTTCACTCGTGATCAAAACGCGTGCCTTTCTAAACATTCCCAACGATATGCAGAAATTCGTGCAGGAGTTAAGAAGTTTGTCAACACCGCCCCGAGCGCCTGCCTCGCTTCTCTCATCAAAAAGTTACTTCACTTCCTTCTGGGGTACAGAGGATGTAATTTACAGCCTAACTTGTTTACCTCAGGCAATCCTGGTTGATGTCCTTTAATACTTTTCCCCTTACTTGTTGCTTAAAAGTTCTCTATCTCCGTCCATCCCAATAAGTGTTTTGCACTTAGCGAGGATTTAAAAAAAAAAACGCGCCGTAATTACGGCGATGAAAACATCTTTTATAGAATTTTTTTCTCTTTCGGAAATACCCTTAAGGGTCTTTTTCCTTCAAAAACTCTTTTGCTGAAGGATTTGTGGAAGGCCTTGTCATCGTCCGGAATGGATACCTACTAGTATTAGAGAGAAGAGCATCTTCCCCACTGGTTCCGATGGCCTTTCAAACACGAAGGGATGATTCATGGAACTATTCACTTTTTCATTAATGTATGGTTCAAGCGTCGCTCACGCTTTAAATGAATTAAGATACGGCAATCATGCCGTGCTAAATTACGCATGGTAAATGCGATGTAAACGTTTGCGGGCGCAGCGCGAATATCGATTTTTTATGCCCTAACTTTCGTGTCATGGACACGTTCCATGATGTGGTAATTTTTATTGGTTAATCGTCTACAGTCGTCTATTCTAAAAAAATAATTTGTGAAACCATAGTTTTTTTCCAAAAATTGCCACGCAAGGATTTCATTGATATTTATATAAAACACATTTTAGCATCCATGAAAAAATTGATTGTTTATTTGAAAATTATTTCTCAAATGTCTTAATTAATATAGAAATTGATCGTTATATATAATAAACTTTCCGTGTCGAAAACAATTATTACTCACAATCAGTTTGCAATGCCTTAAAATGAGCTCCAGTCAGAAATTTCTAAATCACTAATAGTTATTCAATTGGAAATGCCATACGACATTATGGGGTGAATCATAGACCAGTATAGTTCTAGTTACAGATGTTATTGCTTTTTAGGTTGGTAAAAAAGGAAAAATACTGAGCTAAATATAAAATCCTCATTCTCCATATTTTCGAACTTTTGAAAGCTACAAAATATCCTGAAAGGAATGACCCAAAAGGCACTCTGGCACAGTAATCCCGTCAAACATGCTTCAGCAATTCAATTTTAATGGTAAAGCAGTGAAATTGTTGGACATTGACTAGCGTAGCTTCTCTCGTGCACAATCTATTATTTTATCTAAAAAATGCTTAAATGGAAGGATTCTAAAAATCGCAATAGGTTTTATTAATAAAAAAAGAGAAATAAACATTTTCTCGGGCTTTTATGCCCACGCTTTAATTTTAAAGACTTTTCAGAGACGTTTTATGCAACGTGTCAGTGTATTTACACGTTTTTTAAATACTTCCTCGCATTTATAATTAGAAATTTGATCGATTTGGAATATGGAAGTTGACACCAATGTCTTGATGACACTGGAAGCAATTTAGTATTGAGCACTGCAGTTTTTGACAGTACGACTCCGGGATATGCCTCTTATTAATTTCCTAATGTAGGCTACATATTGCAGATTCTAAATACCTGATTAGTGAACTATATCTCTCGATATAAATCAGGCACTACTGTAGACCGTAAAATATTTTGAATATTGGGGAAAGTATGGGGAAATAGAGAGTATTTTCATTTGTTTGTAAAATTCTTACACGGCAAAAAGGTTTGTCACTTCCCGAGTATCATCAATTAGAGAAAGAATTCAATTATTCATATTATAAGATTAAAAGTCGTGACTTAAATCGCGAATGGGTATATAAACTCCTCTTAAAAGGAAAAGTATCAAAGTTTACGGGAGATTCAAGCGGAAGTAAATTGACACTTATTGTTAGATACACCACCTACATAACGGTGCACTTTAACTAGCTCAGGAATACTCTTTGATATGAATCAGTTACTCTTGAGAATTCGAGCCCCCTTCTCTTTAAGCAGAGAGAGAAATTTACTTCTACAAAGGGGAATGAATAGTCCTAAACAAAATTAAATCAGCAGATCTAATCCAGATCCCTTTTTAGTCTATGGAAATATCTAAAGGGATTAGTTAAGCATGCAATAAATGAACTAATGAGTCCCAAAACCTATTTCGTTCCAGGGTTTGAGTATAAAAAGTGAAGGAGTTATGGAAAGAAGGAGAGCCAGAAAGATAGGTAGATAGGAAATAGTGTCAAAACGAGGGGAAGGGGAAGAAGTACGTGGAAAAAGCAATAAAAAAGAAACTGGAGGATAATAGGATAGAGGTAGGAAAGTAGTTGGGATGTAAAAAGAGATGCAAGAAAAGATACTTAGGATTTGCAGAAGAAGGGGATTTGAAAGTAGGAGTATACTGAAGGGGATTAGGCGAAGAGAAAGTAGGATGCCGTGGGAAAGAAGCAGGAACAGTAAAAAGGGTGCGAGAGGAGAGAGGATGAAGGGAGAGATAGAAGATGGAGAGGATGAAGGGAAAAAATCAAACTGAAGGAGTTAGGGAAAGCCAGAGACGTAATTGGAGATAAGAGAAGTTAAAAGGGGCAGGAAGAAAAGAGGAGGGGAGAGAAGAGGCGAGATAGAGAGAAGAGAGGAGGAAGAGAAGACGGGAATACCTTTTTTGGGCGAGGTTGTGGCTTGTCAGCTCCCTCTAACACCTAAACCCAATTGTGAAGTATTTTACAATTTTATATTTAAAACTTGATTACATATTTGCGGATTAAATGAAACGGAGGAAAGAAGATTAAAAATGTAAACAGACATGTGCAATTTGAAAATAAAGTTTAAAGGAGATAAAAAAAAGGATACGCTGAAATTTAAGTGGTTAAAGCTAAGTAGAAAAAGAGCTTGTAATATTTAGTAAAAACCCACTTGCAATAAAATATCCACAAGAAGGGAGGATGTGAAAAATCTGCGCAAACCCACAATAGGAGATGTAAGAAAATTTATCATGTAATTACTTGCACGTGTACAAAAGTGCATAATCGAGGTGAATATTACTAGATGGAAAAACCTTCGTTACAAGACAAAAAAGAAAAAGAAGGAACAAAATAAAAGAATAAAACAAAAAGATAGTAACAGCAAGAACCATCACGGTACGAAATTTGCGCAAGCGTAGGAGGGAGAGAACGGGAGGGAGAGAACGGGAGGGAGAGAAAAGGAGGGAGAGAAAAGGAGGGGGAGAACAGGAGGGAGAGAATGGGGTAGAA
Organism: Uropetala carovei; assembly: GCA_036926305.1. Taxonomy (NCBI): domain Eukaryota; kingdom Metazoa; phylum Arthropoda; class Insecta; order Odonata; family Petaluridae; genus Uropetala; species Uropetala carovei. Next base: position 2,208,051 of record JAXCHB010000043.1, read on the forward strand.
AGAATATTATGAAGAGAATAGGAAGGAGGGAAGAGGTGGAAGAGAAGTGGAGGGGGAGAAGAGGGAGACAATAGGGGAGAGAAAAGAGGAGGGAGAGAAGGGGGAAAATAGACGAGAGGGAGGAAAGGATGATTTAAAGAAGAGGAGGTAGAAGCAGGGAAATAGAGAAAGAGAGAGACAGTGGGAAAGAGAGAGGGAGATTGGAGAAGGCGTCGAATTTTGAGAGTTGGACGAGGGGAAGCGGATTGAAGTAAGATGGAGTGAACCAACGGGGTGGAATTGGATTGGATGAATGGAGTAGGTGGAGGATTAAGCTAGGAAGATGGGGGAGGGGAGGAGTAGGAGGAGGAAGGAGAGAGAGAGGAGGGAATGGAAGGGATAAAGGGAGGAGTGGGTCGTTAGTTGGTTGTCTGGGTCTATCCCTTTCACGTTCAGAGTCAGGAGAGTAGGAGAGAGAGATAGGGTGGAGACATGGGACGTGCAATTGGCAGCTGAGAGAGAGAGAGAGAGCAGGAGAGAGAGAGAGGGAGAGAGATGGAAGGTGTGCGTAGTAGAATGAACGAGTATGTCTCTTTCGTAACTCTCTGTAAAAGACTGTGTGGCTCTCCAATGGTCGATTGTAGATGAAAGGGAGGAAGACGAAGGAGGAAGTTGTGGCAAGAGATCGCTGGGAGATACATTCCTTCGGAGAGGGCGTGTCGAGAGAATGGCGCGAATGGAGGATGAGGATGGAAAGTGATTTAAACACGTGAATACTGTCTCACTCTCGACTGTACGTCAGATTACGTGTGCTTTACCTTATACGTATAGCTGGGAGAAACGAGTGGATAATTGAAGGGGAAGCTTTTCATCTCTAAAGGTTTTTTTTGTCTCTCTTGTGCTCAGAGTTATCTCGCGTCCCATCCTGCCTGACAAAAGGCATCGACCGCTTTGTTGTTTACGTATGCAGATAGTACGCGTTTTATACGTGAAAATTGAATTTGAAACACTATGTCACTCCAATAACCGTTAAATAAGTTGGAAATTCAAACATGAATTTTCTCCGCAAAACATACGTCATCAGTGACGATTCGTAGATAGAAGGTTCATCGTTGATGACGGCTGGTTTTTAGCTGAAATGCATATACGATTTTCCGGGCATTTTTAATGACTATTGAAAAGACATACGTTTTCAGTATAATTTTAGCCATAACGTGAGATCGACTATTATAAATCGAATCTTAAAACATCAAGCAAGAAATTGAAAGTTGATAGAAATCGGGGGAATTTCAACTATAATTTATAACCTCTAACGATAAATTAAAATTCTATGTACTGCTCTGTTTTTTGTCCGTTTTTTGATCCGTCATCGTAAATTTAAGCACCTTTATTCTCTAGTAAAGTTTCAGCTTTGCTATTTCGTCCGAGAGAAATTCACCGTACATATTTCTCCTTAATGAGAGCCATCGTTTCCTTTCTCTTTCACTCTAGTTAGACGGATGAAGTTTTAAGGATTTAAAAACTTTCCGCAGTTAAAGAAAGGAGACCGGATGAATTAAAAAAATAATATTGGATTAAGGAAGCCAAAGAAAGAGCCGACTAAATATCTGCTTCTCACGCTCGGAATGGGATGCGGAGGCATTTATTTTTTTTTTATAGCGGGAGGAAGGATGAGGTTAACCGAGGAGGTGGAAAAAAGTTTGAAACACGTAATGAGAAAGAGGGAGCGGGACTTTGGAACACGGGTAATTTGAGAAAGGGAACGAAATTCATCATGCTTAAAAGTAAAAGAAAATATGCAAGCTAATAAAACGGAGATAAATGTCGAATGTCGTTACGCAGCTCGTATCCAGTGTAATATAGCGAAACGAAGGTTATCCCGGGATGATGTTATCCAAGTCAAGGCTTTTATAACGAAATAAAAAGGTTTCGATTGTTTAGTCCAGGGATCGGCTACTCACGACCTTCGCGTGGGTTGCATGCGATGCACGAGGCTTACGCGGAAGAATATCCATGTAATTACCCTAGACCAGTGGTTCTCAAAGTGGGGTCCACAATAATCCTCCAGGTTGTTCGCGGGTCAGTCCAAAATGCAAGTTACTAACACAGAACGCAGAGGCCATAATAGAGCACAGACCAGAACCCTAATCTCCACTCCTGCACTCATGACGGTCTGTAAAACTTTTAAAAATATAATTTTAATTTTATTAACGAAAACGATGGGTAGTAAAAGAGTAACTATTGCTTGTAAATTCATGCATAAATAACTCAATAAACAACAAAATCATACTAAATAACATAGCCCATTTCCACAGTTCACAAGTACAAAAATCATCAATCGTATCATCTTGCTTTATAAAAATTACATGACTGGGCGAAGTTTCGCCCAAAAATTTAAAAAAATGTTTGTTTGTTTGTGCAATGTGTATTTCACAGAATTTTGTAGTATGAAACAGCGGGTTTAAAATCTAATTACCTCGGCTGACAAAGATTTATCACGCTACGAATTAAAATCCCATTCATGCGCGATTAAACTTTCCTTATGCAGGGGCAATCATACGTTGAGTCTGCTGATAAAATTTCTTCGATTCTCAATGTTCCTGGCGGATTACTGCACACCAAGCATCCAGGTCACAAGAGCTGGCTCAATATATGTTTACACTCCTTTGATTTCCCTTGTATAGGCCAATCGAAAAAACAATTTATATATACAGGTATCACTCGCCGTTCGCGGGTTCGCCGTTCGCGGTTTTGCTTATTCGCGGTTTCTCAGCAATACCCATTACTCATTTTTTTGTCGTACCGAACGGAGAAATCTTCCCGTTTCCTGAAGGATACATAGAATACTGAACGGGAAAATCTCCTAGTTTGCTCCACTCTATGTTCTATTTATTTGTCTCGCCACCTGTGTAAACAGTATTAAGTCTGCTTGTTTTTACGCGGAATAAATATGGCCATCGGACTAAAAGACACGCGGCTTTTTGAAAAAGGGACTTTTAGGGGAATATGGGGGGACCTTCGCAAGCTTCCGTTTTCCACATTTATATCAGTTTCTGTTCTATAGTGCCGCAAGCAACATGACTTGATATCCTTGGTGTGTTTGTGGTATTAATGTGATGTTTCATTTTATTCTCTCATTTTAAATTAGGCAGGACTACGCTTAGTGACGTTGGCATTGTATTATAGTAGAGTGCTTTTATAAACATTTTTAATTAACCCATTCTTTTACATTATTATGGCATCTAAACGTGTTAATATAAGTGGAAGGGACGCATTAGCTAAGAGCCAGCGTAAAGTCATGACTTTGAGGGAAAAAATCATGATATTAGATAAGTTACAAAGTGGAGCTAGTTATGCTTCCTTTGGTAGAGAATATGGAGTAAATGAATCAACCATACGTTCTATAAAAAGGGTCGAAGACAAAATACGAAGTAGTGTAATAGCTTCTACTCCGTCTAGTGCTAAAGTTTCTTTTGTAAGTAGACGTGACCCTGTGTTAGAAAAAATGGAAAAACTCTTTAAGTGTGTGGATAGAGGATAAAACACAGAAAAATGCTCCCCTTAGCACGGAGTTAATAAGAAATAAAGCACTTAACCTTTATGAACATTTAAAGAGTGGAACTGAAGAGGATGATGAAGAGAATTCTTCTACCTGTTTTTTAGCGAGTAAGGGCTGGTTTGATAATTTAAAGAAGCGTTTAAATTTGCATAACATTAAGCTAACAAGAGAAGCTGCATCAGCTGATCAAGTTGCAGCGATGGAATTCCCCGGGGAATTTTTGAAGCTTATCGAGGAGAAAGGTTATAAGCCATAACAAATTTTCAATGTCGATGAAACCAGTTTATATTGGAAAAGAATGCCAAATAGGACCTTTATTTCCAAAGAGGAACGTACTGCTCCAGGTTTTAAAGCTGCAAAAGATCGATTCACTGTAATATTGTGTGGAAACGCTTCGGGAGATTTTAAATGCGAACCAATGGTAATTTACCGTTCAGAAAATCCTCGTGCTCTAAAAGGGAAGATTAAATCAGATCTACCTGTCTTTTGGAGGTCTAATAAGAAGGCATGGGTTACTTGTAAACTGTTCGAAGATTGGTTTGCCAACTGCTTCATCCAGCAGGTGAAGATCTATCTGAGGCAGACGAATTTGCCATTTAAAGTGCTTCTCGTATTGGATAACGCTCCGGGTCATCCAGTTTCTCTTGCAGAAGGCTATTCTGACGTATAAGTTGTATTCCTACCACCAAACACCACCACTCTTACAGCCGATGGACCAAGGAATCATTGCGACCTTCAGATATTATTATATTATATTCGCCGAACTTTCAAACATTTTTACAACAAATGGACACCAATTCTTTGATTTCTGTTCGTGAATGTTGGAGTTCATTCAACATTCGAACAGCAATTCATATGATAAAAGAATCATGGGACGAAGTAAAGCAATCGACAATAAATGCATGTTGGCAGAAACTTTGACCCGAAGCTGTTCGTTCCAAAGTTTATCCCAGCATTCTCGGAGAAGTTGAAGAGATCATCGAAATGGCTAGAAATGTAGGTGGAGAGGGCTTTGAAGATCTAAAAGAGGAAGAAGTGGAGGAATTGCTCAACTTTCAACAAGAAGAATTAGCAAATGAGGAACTTGAAGAATTTGCACAATCAAGTGAGAGCGAAAACAAAGATGTAGAGCCTACGATAAAACAGTTTTCAGCGAAGATCTTAGCAGAAATTTTAAATATGGCTAACGAGTTGAAAGAGAAAGTAATGCAGGCTGATCCATCTATGGAAAGGAGCATCAATTTTAAGAGAATAATTGACTCTGCGATATCTCCCTGTGACGAAATTTATAAAAAAATCAAAACAAATGGGAAACAGCTCCAAATCACAGAATTTCTGAAGCCAAGTCCCTCATCTTCCTCTTCCATCTCCAAAGACGGATTATGAGTAAAATAAATTTAATTTTTACAAAACCTGAAAAATAAAATGGTGTAAAGCTCTTCCGAAACACCTCCATTGTCAATATCCTACATATACTCTACATAATTCACGGTGAGTTAATAAACTTCTGTTTTCTTAGTTTTCCAAAATATAAACGTTCGTCGGTTTGGTATTCCTTTCTTATTTTAAGCTTACTATTTGTTTCTCTGGCCTACAGTCGTCAGTAAGGTAAAGTAAATAATCTCTTAGGACCACTTTCGCGGATGTAGGAACGGAATCCCATTCTTCCATTAGTTTATGCATTTGCCGTTCGCGGATTCGCTCTTCACTCTACTCAGAGAAGCAACAAAATGAAATTCAGAAAAAGTGTAGAAGCTCTTACGAGTTGTTTCTGGGAACAATCTTCCTAGGTGGTTCTCTTTAAAATGTAAGTTTATCAAGAAAATCGCTTTGGAAAATACGTTAGGCATTTTTCGTGGAAAAGGATCAGAGAGTTAGCTCGATAGCGAGGCCCTTGACCGTATCACTAATTAGAAGGGTGGAAAGAGACCTTAATAAGGGTAGGTCGTATAAGAAACAATGCTTTGTTGCTCCCTGCTATGAGAGTGGCTTGAGGCGTTTTCTGTTCGCTTGATTCCCGATAAGGGGAATAACAATGACGGAGATCCTAACAGCGGGGATCGGAGGGAGAAATGGGTAGGTTGTCCCTTATCTCGAATTTATAACGCCCAACCAGTTTCACTCAAGAGGATTTGTAGTGCGAGTGCGAGACGTTGTCGCAGTAACTTATTTCTTTATACATGATTGTATGGTTAGGCCAGTGGTCTTCAAGGTGGGCGTTTTTGGATTTTTGGTGGGCGCTAAAGAACTCACCAAATGCTATTCTAATTTTTACACTGAAAAATAAAATTCTATAAAAAAGCTTAATGATATGCACGCACAACTATTACAGTTCATTTGTCGTTAACTATAGTATCATATCATACTATACTAGCGACAGTGTATCCATGCTGCGGTAAAATCGAAAGGCCCATGAAGGTCGGAGTCTCTCGCAGAAGCAGCGAAGCGTTTAAGTTTACTTTCATCAAATATATAAAATCATAAATTTTTAAACACTGTTATTACCGTATTCGGTAATCTCATCTAACGACAATCCCACTAGTATAAGAGTTACCATACCTCCGTAAATCGCTTTGCTACTGGGGGCGCAAAATTATTCTTTGCCCTGGGCGCCAGAAACCCTCACTACGCCACTGGGTGGGCGGTGAACTTATTTCAAAGGACAACATATGGTAAAAGTGGGCGGTGACTCAAAAAAGGTTGAAGACCACTGGGTTAGGCTAACAAAAATTATATGGATACTAATATACCATCGTAGATCTGTATGAATTACATATGTAAAACAATATCCATTACCGTGTATGCCCGAATATAAGTGCGAGGTTTTTTCCCAAAATTGTCCCTCAGAAAAGAGGGGGTCGCCTTATATTCGAGTCTTTACAAAGTGTCTCATATTACAGGACTCTCTCAATCACTTAGTAGTCGTATTGCGCTTGAGAAAAATATCTATTTTATGTCGTTTATACTTAAGATTGCTTACATAAGATACAGGAATAATTATGTCTATAAATTTAAATAAGAAAATACTCTTATTAAACCAAAATTGCATGATCGTACTTGTTTAAATGTCATGATATTCATAAGCTTTTGAAATTTAATGAAGACTTGAAATTTAATGGACGCATATTTCTTCTCAAAATGGCGCATGCTTATTTACGTAGCCTTGAATACATCAGCTGAGATTACACGTTTTATTTTTGTTAAATGGCCAACTCATTATTCAAGAAGGAGAATTAATGTTCATCATTGGCGTTTTGAAATAGAACTACATTCCATAAAAGGGTTTATTTTTATTTGCATCGGAGGAAACTTATTATTAAATTACATACTTGTTCATTTCATATTACCGAAGTTCCTTAAAGACGAGAGCATATCGTAGGTGTTATTTTTTGATAAGCCATACTACTATAATTTTAAAAATATTTAGGTACATAAATAAAAAAGTGAAATTTTCATAGCTATTTTTTATTGTAGGTAAGTAAAAGAGAAAAGCCCGTAAGAGTTTTATGTTTCAGGAAACCGTTGGAGAAAATGAGACGGTTCTCTCTCGTCTGAACTCCTGCCTCGTTTATTCGTTCGTGCGTAAACCGATGCCCTCGAGAAGGATCGTTTCGAAATGTGAATTAAGTCGTTCTCAGGGCTGAGAGAATCAACCGATGCGTAGCATTTCGTGGCGGCAACCACAGCAACGCGATTCGGTGCTTCGTTGCTATATGTAAATCATGCGATAGTGAGAAAAATATATGTAGAGAGAATTATATTGCGGAATAACGGCTTGATATGGCTTTAACGTCACTTGTCCAATGATCGCGATGGATTAAATTTCATTTAAAACTCTGCGAAAACAGTTTGGGAGGACGTAATCGTGGCAAGAAGAACGATATACGAGTACATGATAGCGAATTCCGGAATAAGCACCAAGGTGCCGGAAATTGAAAAATTAAATACGTACAACAGAAATAACACAGGCACTTCATTTTTCAACTTTTGATACTAAAAGTGCTTATTCTGGATTTCGTTTTCGGTTATTAGACCACCTCTTACGCTTAAGTTTTAAATGAGTACTATCCCTCCATTTTGTCAAAATCTATCACGATCACCGTACTTAATCTGGGTACTCTGCGCATGAAAAGGCGAGGTTGATGAGAAGATACCGTAAGATTGGTCTTGGTCGGTATTCCACTTATTTTTATACCTATAGACTGAAAAATGTTTTTTGAGGTTTTGGTGAAACCAGTTTTATATTTAAGGGATAAAGAGAACGATAATGGTAGGGGAAATAGCCACGGAATTAAACGATTTGGAAGATTGTTTCACGAAGAATGTACTGGTAAAATTGGTGTTATTGAACGACCTAGTGAAGCGTTTAGCATCATTGTAAGGAATCAGTTGTTTTGTGTCGCATCAAACGTCATTTTGACACTAAACACACAAATCTTTTGTCATTGTCTAGTGAAGAAAGAAGTGAAAATTTCATGCTGCTATTGAAACAATACCAGGAAAAATATGTGGGTTTTGAAGCAACTTTTAGCTCAAAAAATAATATATTTTTCGTTTTTCATATTGTATTGCACAGCATGCGAAACCACTTTCTGAAGGAGATTTCTTGAAAGAAGCTTTCTTAGTCTGTTTAGATTTAGATTTTCGCAATAAAGAGTTGGTCATGAATCGTATTAAATAATTGCAATACCAAATGTTGTCTTTAAACAAAGATATTTCAAATTAACTACTAATGCATTTAAATCCTACAGAACAGTCAAATAGTTTTAGTGAGCAGGAAAGATTAGATTTAAAAAAGTGAGAAAAGAAATGCATAGCTAATAGCATCAGGCGTTTTTTCTCGACAATTTGATAAAGACGTCCTTTTACTCTTCAAAAATTCATTTATCTTTCTTATTCTCAAGACTAAAGGCTTACTATAGCTAAACAGAGATTCATTTATTAAATTCATTATTCTTGACTTACGTCAATTTTGATTTGTTTTCTACAGACAGACGGATGGATGAACTGAATAAATAAGCGATGTTTTAGAAAAAAAAACTCTAAAAATGAAAATCATCCAGCATCACATTAAAACGTAATGGCATAAATTCAGAAAGACTATATTAGAGTAGAAGAAAATAAACTGAAGTAAGCTTTAAATGTGTGGAAATAACTGGCGTTTTAAGGAATGGGAGAGGTTTCAAAAGATAGAAAATCGTATTTGTAAAGGAGAAACTGATACCATTTTGTTCCATCTCAGATTTTATACCCTTCACAAAGAGAGGGAGAGAGAGAGGGAGAGAGAGAGGGTGGGGGGAGGGAGGGGGAGAATAAATAAGTGAGAGAGAGAGAGAGTTGGCAGAAAGGAGTAAAAGGAAGACTCATAGGTGTGCGATTCGACCTTACGGTCCATTAAAGCGAAAGGTCCGAATGCGTCAGAAGGCTTAATATTCCGTCCGGCCTCTTCCCAATAGGCAAGAAGAGGAGACGTTAAATGGGAGTGTTCGTCGAGGGAAAATACGACGAATGGAAATTGGAGAATGTTACGCACGTACGAGTGGCTGGGGAAAGTTGAAGGGGGAAGGGTAGACAGCTAGCACAATCCATTCCAGCAAGAAATTGATCTTCGAAAAGGAAACGGTTACGGTTAATGAAAGTTTCCGGTCAAAAAAGGACGTAAATGCGTTGTAGCAAGAGTTTTACTCCAAAGACGAGAAATTGAACCTCCAAGAGAAATTGCTCGGTTCGAGGTAATTGCATGCAATTACGCGCTAGCCTCGATTATTTCCATGTATGTATATATTAATTTCTATGATAATAAACGTTTTGATATCCTACCACAGTAATTACGGAAGGTAGGAAGCTTTTGTTCCAATGGTGATGATTATTTGTGAACTAGTGTATAGCCAGTCAAAAATGACGGGAGACAAGATAAGATCGTTCAAACTATTTAGGGAGATCATATTAACATCACAAACTTAAAATGTCTTGAAAATCGTTTCTCCCTCCTTCCCTCACCCCTCTCCCTCCCTTCTTCCCTCACCCCTCTCCCTCCCTCCTTCCCTCACCCCTCTCCCTCCCTCCCTCACCCCTCTCCCTCCCTCCTTCCTCCCCCCCTCCTCCCTCCCCCCCTCCCTCTCCACCACTCTCCCTTTATCTCGTATTAAAAGCATTCAAAGCACGTTTATACCCATAAGGATTGAAATAACAATATGATATAGAGATCTAGCAATGGAATAGTTAAACAAGGTAACATCCCGTTAAAAATGGAAACATTTCCTCAAACTATGTGAATTAAACGTTTAAATTGAGCAATTTCCAACTGTAGTTGGAAAAAAGATGAAAATAATAAGAAACTTTATAATGTTTTCTTCAAAATTATTTATATCCGAAGATTATAGGTCAGTACTTTCAAATTTTAATCAAAAAAAGAATGAAAGCCTGCATGTCGAAATGTCCATTTTTACGTGTTGCCTAATGGGAAATGGAAATTATCTCCTGGAATCGAACCCGGGTGTTTGATCTCGAGTTCTATACATGAAAACTTTTTGTTGTTATATCATAATGCTATCCTGAAAATTTCATCAAATTCGGTTCAGTCGTTTGCGAGATATTAAGCTGTCTTTTATATAGGTTGGATTCCGCGTAGTAAAGCCCCAGAATTATGTATTAAACTCCCTTGACAGATTATTGCATATGTATAAAGGACATTAGAAAGATATTATTTTCCGATTTTACCATTGATATAGCGTGAGATGCGACAATTAATCAAACGGGTTCTAACTGCTTAATGTTAAGTTTGTTGAGCCACGTATATGCCATTTACACGTGTCACTTTTTTGATGTGCTACTTTCTTCGTTACACATTTAACATTACCTATTTCGTTAAGTTGACGAGTTTTCGTGAAAAAACACAAATGCCACAGAAACTAATTATAAAAAATCATAAGGCATAATAATAATAATAAGTAATTGGATATAATAAGAAAATAAATTCAGCATTGCCAGATATTCTCAAGTAGTCACAACAAGGAAAACTAAAGCTACAATTGTCGTTCTTATTTAAAAATCTATCCTATAATCGATGGATCACTAATGACTGCTGGTTTGTAGCTGAAATGCTCATTAAGTTTTTTCTAGATTTTGATAAAACAGTCTCTTTCATTTCAGCCATTAGATGAGCTTCATAATTATTTCTTAAATGTATATCAGACTTAGCAATTTTTTAAGGAGATCCAGAACAATTTTTACAGTGCCGTAAAGAGTCGTATACTTCTTGAAATATATAAAGTACCTATGGATAAATAATTAAATTAATTTTCTGGTGTGATTTTTTTCCCAAACCGAAAAGCTGTTCATTATTGTAGGTGAAAATGTTGACCAAATATCAGAGTTAAATTCTGAAGGACTTGTTACTTAATCACCCACTTAGAGATTTGTAAAGTAAAGAAGTTGCTAGATACTTTTGTGACGGTTGTGTTCTAAGTTTCACTTTATTGTCAAAGCTGTTACAGTGGTATTTATGGGTGAATGTATTGTTAGGCAAAACATGACTGTGCAAGAACAAATTACGTACCTATTTTACGATTTAAAAGAAAAGTATTGCCAAGGTATTTCCTGTGGCCATAGGATGATAGAGTAAAACGTTGATTGTGTGTACTCTGTTAACAAATTAGGCCTATGACACATATTAGATGTTACTTGTAGGTAATATAGTTTTTTTTTAGTTTCCATCTGAATACGTTTCATGTCGTGTGTGCAGTCAGTTTGGCAGACATTTTTCAGAAATTTTAATACTACACCGTTTGAGAAACTTAAGGACGTGTTATAGTGTAGTATGTACAATTTCCTGTACATTAGTTGAAATCTTCTTTTGAGCCGGCGGCCCTGAACATAATTTACTTTAACATAATCGCATTCGTAATCTAATAACGAAATCGGCATCATTAGGTTATTCATCAACTGACCGTCCTTTCCCTCGACGGTATGTAGGTCATACGTACCGAAATAATACGATTCCCCGTAACGCTCGAGTAGAGTTTATGCGAAAGTTTTATCAACCGTGAAGAGTTCTACCGGTGCGCGGCGCGACCCAGCCGAAAGGGATGGAATACGAGATCACACTAGCTGATTCCTGCGCTAAGGATTTATGGCCTAGAATGTCTGCTCTTTCCTTAAATATAAAGGATCGGCTCGCAAGAAGGCAAAGTCGTGGTGGAAGTGAATCGAACACGTAGGATATATATATATATATACCTATGTGTTCCGCCGATTTATGGCCGCCGAACAATAAAAAAGAAAGGAATCCTCGCGTGGATTTTTGCGTCTTTCTTCGTTCCGAGAGAAACGCGCCGTTTGCGTGACTCTTTTGTCCGGGATTATGGGACGTGACATGGCTGGGGGACGCGGGCCGAATGAAATCGCCCTGGAGAAGTAATCGGAAAATTTAGATGAAGATCTCGCGTGCGTGTCGGAAGCTAGAGTCGCGTTTTTTCCCTCTCTCTCGCTCGCTTTTAATTGCTAAAGTTTCGCTCGTGTTTTTCGAAAAAAATATATCCGACCTGTTTACGTTCTTGTTTTAGCTGCGTGCGGATTAGTGTAAAGGTAAGGGAGTGAGGATCTGATATGAAAAAATATAGTTTTTCGGAAAATATTTTCTGAGGTTATTTTTGTGATATTTTTTTCGGAAAATGTGTTCGTGAAGGTTGACCTCTTGTAAATTGGATGGAGATCGTGTACGAAAATTGCTCGATTTAACATTTTGGAAATATTTTTGGATGTGACAAAAACGATACTATCATTCGGGAAAAGATTTTACAATTTTGACGACGAATACCTGCCTACAGCATTTGTTAATAATTTAAATATCAGTAAAAGGAAAGAGAAACTATTTTTCAAAATTACCTTTGATATTTTCTAGTACCAAAGAAATATTATTTTACTTGCAAAGGAATTTTCGAAATAATTCATTCATATCTTGTTGTTGTTAATAATTTAAATATCAGTAAAAGGAAAGAGAAACTATTTTTCAAAATTACCTTTGATATTTTCTATTACCAAAGAAATATTATTTTACTTGCAAAGGAATTTTCGAAATAATTCATTCATATCTTGTTGCTAGAGACAATTGCAAATTGCTTGAACAATCAGAATTTCTACTCATATTTTGAGAAAATTTTTCGTGAGGGCGGACTAAAGTTGTAGGGTCTAGTAGACATTTAAAAGTTGGTTGAGACCTTGAGCCTTTCTCCATCCTTTCCCAAAAAGAGAGACGGAGAACTAAACTTTTTCCGTTTTATGTATTTCATTTAATTCTTTTCGTGGCGTGTCTCTTGGAAAATGACTAATTTCTACATATTAGAGTCCTCGGGGGTAATTAACAGTACACTTGCGAACCCTTTTGTTATTTTTAGGAAAGAAACCCAACTACTCGTTACATGAAAATTTATCTGCGACTCGTGATTCATAAGTCGATATCATTTCGCTTCCTTTAGCTAAAGAAGATAAATGGGACTGGACCTTCAATGCTGCAAAAACCAGACTTCAGTATATTGACCATAGTGGCCAATCGTTGCTCTATCTAATACTAAATGCATAGAGAGTGTACTTTGATTAGGCTTTGGAATTTTGAGGAATATGCCCATTTCCGAAAAATGATTTTTTTCAATTTATTTTGAATTATATTAATCAGCTTTCCAAAGTGTAGTCCGTGCAGAGAAATTGAGAATACATAAAAATGATAATAAAACGTAACAGTAATGAAAAATAGATAACAAGTAATGAAAAAATAAATAAATAATTAAAATGCTTATATATTTTTACAGATTCGATATGAAAACAAAAACACTATGTCACCGCGTAGTTTCGATTTTACAATGTTTAGTTTGATTTTCATGGGAAGAAGACCGTATCAGAATTTAGTGCCTTTTCAAATAAAAGTTAACATCAGTCTATTGATCGTGATAGTAGTATTGTGATTGTGATTTGTGATTGAAGTCGGTATATTTGAAAAGGTAATAAATGCAGACAAATGTTGGTTAAATCGACGAAATGGTCCGCCGAGACCTTAAACAACCATAAATTGATGAAATGTGTGTAAGAAAAAAATTTGGGAACCGCTTCTATAAATGACTTGTCAACATAGAAAAATTTCGGGCATATATACGAAAACAAGTAGAATGAACGCTAACAAAAGGATTGACACCTAAATAGGCGGACAAATGAAGCGACGAAATCTTAGTATGATAAAGATAAATGAAACTCGAAAAGCTGAACGTTAGTACAACTACGAATTCTTACGGTAATTGGATTTTTGGGAACAATGGAATGAAAACGCTGGAAAATTTAATTTTGACTCGGGTCTGAATAAAATAAAAATCGAGTGAAAAAAGAAGGCAAGAGAGAGAGAAAGCGGATTAAAAGGGAAAGGGTTTGGGATGTAAGACATCGGAAGGATAAAAGATATATTGAAGGAAATGAGGTAATAGAATAATGAATTAAGGGAATGAGATACGCGTGAGGAATAAAAAATTTGGAGGGATAAAGGAAGAGAGAGAGAGAGAGAGAGGGGACGAGGATAATCGATAATCAAAATTGAACCATCTGAAAATTAAATGCTAATTTGAATATGAAAGTTGCACAGAAGAGTTTCTTCTGTTGAAGCTGACGTTTATATTATTTTGCCATTTTTTAATTAGCGTTATTGATTGCTATGTTGAACAGTTTGTATACCACGGTGGTGCTTCCATTTGATGTTTTCTGGTGAAAGGATAACAAGTAGTGCAACTGTAGCTGTGTGTAGGTTATCTGTATTCTATGTGAAATTCTATTTCATTGCCGTTTCTTGCTATGAGTGTTTGAAAATATGGAATATTTTAATTATCCATTTTATATGTTTAATTGTTTCGTGCTGTTTTAAAGTGGCTTTGACCTGATTAATCTATGCCAATGGGAAATGGGTACGTGAGGCTTGAAAGCAGCATAGCTTGACCCCAGAAGTTTGGGAATGGTCCGGTCGAATTTTAGGGTCCACATTTTAGAAATCCGGTATTTCAGGCAGAAGAATTCCTCACGCTTGTTCTTTAGGTATTATATTGATCGATCGATTGATTTTTTGAGCGTTTTGTTTCATAAACATTAACATAAACGCTTAAATATTATAAATTGATGGAATGAATTATCCGAAGATCCTTACACAGGCATAAGCTGGAATGATGGGAAATGTGGAAACAGGTCCCAACCTAAGAAAATATTCCCGTTCTGAAACAGGAGAAATTGTCTGCTACGATAGTTCAGTGGTAAAATATCCGCCGGGCAAGCGGAAGACTCGGGTTCGATAAACGCTTATGTTTTCGCTTTGTCTGTCTGCCCGTCTGTGCAATCAATTAAATGGAAATAGCAAGTGAGCGATAATAGATATATTACTGTAATTAGCAGGGCGTACGTGGTCTATTATGCCATTTATTACGCTGCCAAAGAAATGTATGGGCAAAATTAAAATTCTGAGAAAATTGTTATAGGCAGAACTTAAAAAATTTTCTATATTCGTGTGACCTCTAACTCCATCTTTAATACTATGGAAGGAAGTTTTTTTTAAAAGTTCGAGGCGCGTCGGAGTTTTTTTTTAGAAATCGGAGAGCTTCAAGTGGGACATTTTTAGCAATGCTTATGTCATAAGCCATTAGTCATTAGATTAGAAACCTAACATGTGTAAGAGTATGAATATAATTTTCTAATTAATCATTGATCAAATTAATTATATTACTAAGTTTATTAAGAACTCCTAGTTTACAATTCTAAATAAACTTCAATAAATTAAACACGCTTTTTCGTATTGTGTCAGAAAATGAAGCTCCCATTTCTGTCACGAGTCCTAACAAAATTACTTAACGTAAGAAGAGAAATATCGACGTGCGAAACCAAAAGAGAGAAGATACGGAGGCTGTAGAAGGAGATCGGAGTGAAATGGAACAGCGGAAGGAACACGAGTAGGAGGCGATGAGAAGCTTAAGGAATATAATGAAGGTCGTGCGAAGATCAAATTTTGACGTCAGGCGATAAAAGGGAATTGATCTATCTCCTGCGGCTCATGGGATTTACTCAGGCGCGCATTTAGCAATTTTAAGAGGTCAGAGACAGAGAGGGGTGCGATGGCGGATAATGACGAATACATCATTCATGACGGCTGAAAACTTCCATAACGTAGGCCAGAGGTTTATCCTCTTTACTGTAATAGACCCATCTGACGTATACATAGAAGAGATATTAAAAAATAGCCTTAACGAGAATGAATACAATAATTTTTGTCTAAACACTATATATGTATGCACAAGCACGGTGGTTTTGAAACACTTGTTAACTTTTACAAGTTAATACAATTTATACCTTATATAAGGTAGAACCGAATATTTATAATGTACGGTTCTGAAAGGTGTATTGTTTCCATGGTGATTGTTGGACTTGTTGACGTCACTTTCGTGTTTACTTTACTCATTTTCGATACTTAATTGATTTCCTTGTT
The DNA here is from genome assembly GCA_036926305.1 of Uropetala carovei. Taxonomy (NCBI): domain Eukaryota; kingdom Metazoa; phylum Arthropoda; class Insecta; order Odonata; family Petaluridae; genus Uropetala; species Uropetala carovei. The sequence continues at coordinate 2,224,091 of JAXCHB010000043.1, forward strand.
GCAGTATTAATGAATCTGAGTTGCTGTTATAAACATGATTCCTTTAATATTTTCAAAAATTTCTTTTAACCATGACATGGCGTAGAATAGTGCCTATAGCAAAAGACAAGTGTCAGCGTTTTTAGTTAGCTAAGTTCAAATCTGTTATATGAATAAAAAGATCAAAGAAACTCCTTCTACTAACGCTATTCACAAACTGAATGAAAATTTAAGAGAGACAAGAACGATACATAATCCTGAAGGGTGATCATGGCAGCTGTTAATGAAGGATTTACAAGAGAACCACGAAAATCAGTTCGTTCAGCGCATTTGAAAACACTACAAGGATATAATATGAAAAATTTTAAAAATCTTTCTTCGTGAATTTGTTGAGCTAGTATTTTTGCGATTTAAATGTTATTAAGGCATAAAATTTATCAGTGACTTCATAAACGTCCGGTGTTACAAAGAAGTTAATAAATTATGTCTGACAAGTGAGGAAAGAATAAAGAGTGATTAGCATTAGGCACTTTTTTTGACAATTTTGTAAAATACGTTATTTTCTCATTTACTCCTCACTTACTAATTCTGGATCCACCAATTTTTTAAATCATATGTACATCTTATGTAGAACTATCTATTCCGAAATGTTTTTAAAATAGGCCATTTTTGAGTTCTTTAGCACACAGACAGACAGGGGTACGGATGAACAGAATACATAAGAGAATTTTTATAGAAAAAAGCCTAAAAAACTATTATATAGATGTCTTTGATGGGAAACGAATAGGAGAATAATCAAATAGGGTTTGAGAGTTAAAAATAAAAAAATCTCCGGAGGATTACCGAAACGCCACGGCTTGTACTAATTGTAAGACGTAATGGCGCGGGACGAAACACCAACACAATATTTTTCTTCTTCTTCTTCTTCTTCGAGAGTAACGCTTTTAATTTTTTTGTGTGGGACAAGTTTGATGTAGGTGGAGAGGGAGAGATGGAGGGAGAAGGGGGTTAGAAGAACGAGTTTGTTTTTTTTTTTTGAGAGAGAGAGAGAGAAAATAGAAGGAATAATTCCTGAAAGAGATGAGTGCGCGATTAAGGCTTTAAATGCAAGAGTTAAGTGCGCCGGCTATGGAACGTATATTATAATATGCAAATGAACGTGATTGGAAAGAGGGGGGGGGGGGGTGAGAGTCCATTAAAGAGGAGGAAAAAAACAGGAGAGAGAAGGAAGGAGTAGGAGGAGGTAAAATAAATGAGAGAGAGAGAGAGAGAGAGAAAAAACAAGGAGGAGATTCACGAGAGGAGAATAAATGGTGAAGACAATGGTTTCGTATTTTTTTTTTTTGGCAGCCGCCGTTTTTTTTATAAAAAGGAACGTTGGTTTGGAGTTTAAGGGAGTTACACCCACACACACACACACGTAAAGACACCCACACACTATAAGGGTAAGGTAGGGTAAGGGATGCTCTGATTAGAGAGAGAGAGAGGGTATTTTTCTTAGGAGAAGGGATGCTTTTGGGCGGTTTGCCTTGGGGTGTCTTGTGGTTGAGGAAGATGAGGTGAGAGAAAGGAGAGGATGTATTCGTCATGAGGGAAGGAAGGAAAAGGGGGAAAGGAGGGTGGGAACGGTGGGAGGGGGTAGGGCAGGGGGAGGAGAGGTGTTGGAACGAAAAGGGGGTTAGAAATGGGCATAAAAGGTGTGTGTGTGTTTGTGCGTCGGCATTGTGGGTGATGTGTGAGGAACTCCTCCAAAACAAAACGCCCTGTCCCAGTTGAGAGAAGAGGAGGGGGAGAGAGAGAGAGAGAAAGGATGACGACATTGTTTTTGGGAAGGGGGAGAATAATAGGGACGTTTCGCCGCCCTGCAGAAAATTCCCCTTCTTCGCTCGTAGGCGTGGCAGGGTGTTTAAAGGATTCCTTTGGCGGAAAACCAGGCGTCGCCGCCTTCGCGGAGATAGATGTCTCTGCGCTCCTCTCGACCCGCCCCCCCGTGTCTCTCTCTATCTCTGCCGGCTTTCTTTTGTACTCGGAATTTAAAATGGGCGCTGCGGAGGATTTTATCCGGCGGGTTAAGTTTTTTTTTTAGAGTTAGAGTTCTTTAAAAATTCAATCCGAAATTACGCGGTCGGTTCAGATTGATAGGTTTTTCTGCGGTTGTGGCAGTGAGAGTATATAAGTTTGCGTGTTTAATATCTACTTTCTTATTTATGTATTAAGAAATGTATCAAGTATCTTGTGATGGTGAAAAAACGAAAATTCGAGAATTTGATGAATAAGAGGGTGGTCCTGAGTTCTAAAAAATGGTTTTTGCAGTTCTGTCTGTCGCCTGTCATTTATCGTCTATAGAAGGCTCTAGGGCAGTGGGTTTTCAACCTTTTTTACACGCGTACCCCTTGGAGCATTTTTAAATAGTGGCGTACCTCTTAGAGCAGTTTTTTTTATGTTCCCCTACCCCAATGTACATTTTAAGTGATAATAAAATAAATGGCAAAATCATGCAAACAGCTACAACGTTGTTGCTACGAGTCAAACTGCGCGCATGCGTATTGGCATAAGCAGTGACGTCATCGTGTGGGTTAGAAGCCGTAGTGATATAATAAAGTTTGGTGCATCGCATGTTGCTCCAGTCTTTTAAAAATTCTGCTGTCGCTATTTCTGCGCTGGGGAAAAAAACGGTATTTCTTTTCTCTTTGTCGAGTATTTCAGAAAGCGGAAGGAAAACGAGTCGCTCTATGCATTTCTTTGTGTGTGTTTTTCCCGAAGTACTCGGTCTGTTTATTCCGGCGTTATTAATTATGAAAGTGCATTAAGTTGCCTCTTAAGGGAGAGGTAAAAAGAGAAAGATAGAGGGGGACACAGGGAGGGGCAATTAGTCCTCGAACATTATCTACAGACGTTTTGACGTTAACTTCAAGGGAGTAATGAAAGAGAGTCGAAATTACGGGTTTATTTTTGCGTGGTACATGAGATCTGCAGGATGAAAGACGGAGGAAAATATTCAAGGGAAGTGGGTTGAATGAAACATGCCAATGTTGAAATTTTGGGTCATTCCAAAAGCTATTTATTTCAATTCTTGAATGGCTGATCGCATTTGAATCGCTACATTTAATTGTTCTCTTTTCTATTCGGCTTCAAAGCAGCCGTCATAAGAGATGATTCATCGATAGTACGTTTATAAACTTGGATCTATATTTTAAAATTATTTAGACGGCTGCTATGTAGCTGAAATGCGCATATGTTTTTACTTTCTCCATACGTAGTAATGGGAAAGTATTGTATTCATGAAAAAAATCGACTTCGAGATTTCAACGGAAATACATGTTTTGAAGTCCCTAGAACACGTTTAGGCTATTTTCGGAATGATGTCTGTGTGTGTGTGTGTATGTTATTGTGGGCGCTCTAACTCAAAAAGTACGTGCCATATCCTTACCAAACTTCATATATAACACTTTAACATGAGCACAAAGAACTGATTAGTTTTTGGACAATAACGGTTAACCGGAAGTCGAGGTTTATTCGAAACCCGATTGGGTTTTTGCGATATTTCTTCGTTAGAACATCATTATTGTATATACAATTCTATGCAAAAGTTATAGAGAATGTAATTTCCTACAGTTTTTATTTGAAACAATTTTCTATAGGAGTTATTGTTTAGGAGTTATTTATAAATAACAGGTTTTTCGGTTTCCGTTAAATATCTCCTTAAAAACATCGTTATTGGTAATCTTCGTAAGGACCAAAGTTGTAGAGAATAATATTTCTTCCAAGTTTTGTTTGAAACTAATTTTCGTAGAACCATCCATTTCGGATATATTTCGCTTTATCTTAATACCAGTAAACAGCGCCAACACCATGTAGCGGAGAATTCTGTAAACATTCAAAATATACGTAATTTACGGCAACAAGGACGATGGTATTCTTTTACGATACGAAATAATAATTTTGCCTTATAATGCTATTCATAATAATTTAAATACAGTAAAACCTGGTTAATTCGAAATTCACGGGACCAAAGAAAAAGCATTTCGAATTACGAAGAACCTCTATAATTCGAAATTTACAAAAAAGCGTGATTTACCAAATTTAAAAAATATAAATATAAATTACAGAAAAACAAAAGAATACGACACCATATTAAAATACAGAAAAAAAGGATGTACTACACATGCATACCTCAAAATATGATGTCGATGAATAAAAGTCAAATTTAGGATTACTCATTTAAACATTGAAACATATATGAACATATAATTAAACCACTAAAATGTTCATAATGTCTTTCACTTATTTCAACTTAAAAGTAAATAAACAAAAGTGTGTCATAAAATATTAATTTAAATTTATTTTAAAAAGTTGGTTATTTTTCCGTTTCAATTTCAGGGCACTCCCTAGCGCAATGTGTTGCATAATGGCATCAACTTTTTCACAGATATTCATCGGCACGTCTGGCATCCCGGACACGTACCTTTGAAGGGTATCTTAAGCTTTTAAAACATCCTCCTTAGATGGCAATGGCACATCCAACCTAGCATCGACGTTATCCATAACGTCTTCTTCGTCGCTATCACTCGCAACGGTTTTCGATTCCTAGATCGTGGGGTCATACACAACCGACGTAGCCAAGTCATTATCAAAGGAAACAAACTCTCCGAAACTGACAGGCCCCAATACATTACTGTCGATTACTTCCTCCACTTCTGTACCCTGCGAAGATAGCCCGCTTTTCTTAAAACAGTTAGCGATGGTTTGAGGAGTCACCAATTGCCACACCGATGTCAAGGCCCGGCACGCGTCTAAAATCGTCCATTTTCGTAAATCATCTTGCGAACATCCATTTTTAATTTGCACCAAGTATGACGACAATAGTTTTTTTCTGTAATGACTTTAAATTTTGAATGATGCCCTGGTCGAGTGGCCGCAGAACACTGGTTGTGTTCGGCGGAAAATACAGCAACTCAACATTGGGCGTATTTATCTGAGCCACATGGTGAGCAGAACAGTTGTCTAGTGTCAACAAAATTTTACGATTTTGCACCGCCACACGTTTTTGCATTCTTATTTAAAAAACTTTTGAATATGTCTGTTGTCATCCACACCTTTTTGTTATGGTCGTAAATTATCGGCAAATAATCACGATTAATACCTTTGAAACAGAGTGGGTTGCCATATTTTCCGATGATTACAAGTTTTTCTTTATTCGACCCATCCATATTTGTGCAGAGCACGGCGCGCCGTGCACTGCACAAATATTATCGGCGCGGCGGTGAGACGGTCCTTACTACGTTTGCCGCCGTGACATTTTTCCCCTCGGAGAGCCAAAGTACGATCGGGCAACACGTTAAAAAAAATGCGTTTCATCCATATTAAAAATGTCCTTGAGCGCGTACTTCTCCAAAACATGTTTATTACTTTGCAGCCAGGTCGTCACTTCCTCTTCGTTAATTTTTTGGGCATCACCACATATACTGCGAGACAAACAATAATGTGGCGTCTTTAAAACCATCCAACCACCCATTGGACGCTTTAAAATCTTCAATGTTCAAAGTGCTCCCAAGACTTCTTGATTTTTCAATGAGCATCGGGCTTGTCACAGGTAAATTCGCCGCTCGTACTTGTGAAAAAAAATCGGACAGTTCTTCTTCGAGGTCTTCGTTTTTCGCAGGCCGTGAACGCTCCCTTTAAATTTATAAAAACTTTCTTCAATCTTCGTCCGATTCCTTAAAATTGTAGATAAAGACGAGTTCGGAATCCCATACTTTGAGGCCAGGTTTCCTTTCCATTGTAACTTCTTGTCAATGTCTTGCAGCAAAGACATTTTTTCAGCAAGAGTAAGAGTCTTATATGCACTACGAACCGGAGCCATTGGAGGGTATATTTAAAAAAAATATTTTATAGCAATAAATTTAAATATAGTCTCTCTTGCAGTTATTAAACTAAGAATATTATTTAAAAAAGTAACTAACAATGATGAAAAATACAATCTAATACGAAACAAACAAGAAACCAAAGGAATATTGGAACGCGTTTTCCACACAAAACTTGCAAAACAGTAGATAAATTGAGGGGATGGACAGAATCTTATGACAATACCCAACGCCCAGTCGGTATGATCACGATCGCACAATGTTTGTGAACCAGCCGACATAGTGGCAGAAATATTTTAGTAAATTTCATTTCGTTTCTTTTTGGTAACTTTTATTTCGAATTATGTCGACAAAAAAGCGTTGATATTCCGAGAATCGGGCAAAAATTTTTTTCGAATTACGAATTATAGAGATTTTCGAATTACTGAAATACATTTGCATGAAATTGGCTTCTTCGGTCTTTCAAGTGTTAAAAAATTTCGAATTACGTCGAATTTCGAAATATAGAGGTTCGAATTAACCAGGTTTTACTGTATATGGAGAATATGGAGAAAGTCATGTGTTGGTCACATCAGATTTTTTCGTTATTTTATTATGGCTGTTGTAGAATTTTTTCAATCTTTATGATAAATGCAAACGGAATTAGTTGAAACTTTGTGGTAATCTGTAATCACGTCATTATGAAAATATACATTAAAATTTTCCAATTCGCAGGTTTCTAATAATCAAAGATTTTTTCAATTATTTCCATAACATAGTTGTTATTATTCTTATTTCGTCAGCGTAAAATATCTCATAACAAATCCTATTGCCTTCTAAAAATGCTCAACTTCTCATAAATCGGTTGGAACTGAAATATATTCCGTAATTTACTGATTTTCATTAATTCACCGAACTTAATCTAGATGTATTAATTATTAATGGAAATCTATCCAGCGATATCTAAAACCCTCATAATAGTCGGAATACAATTGATTGTAAAACGAATGAATTATTATTTAAACAAAAAATTACAATAATCGTGTAAAAGAATAATTAGATTATTAGTTGGAGGCAAGCTTACTTCGACTTTCGTAAAGGTTGAGTCATTTCGAAAATTTACGCAACACTAATTTTGATTAAACGGACATTTTTTCCCTAATTGATTACCTTTAAATAAATGAGTAGATTACACGAAGGAAAATCAGGCAACTAAAATATTGCTCTATGGAAATTAAATAAGGTAGGTCAAAACATATACTACAGTTGCTGTTTTTAGAGTAGTTCTCTGTACTATCAGAAAGTTTCTTAATTTGGGGCGCAAAACTTTCGTCGAAAACTTGAGAACTCACTCCGACTTTTGAAATCGTAATTCATTATTTTCGTTCCTGGCAACATCCGAACGTAGATATATCGTGTGTGAAGATAAAGTTCTGTATTCGTTCATCCCACTATGTGAGCTGGTATCAATTCGGATGACTTATTTTTTTTTGCAGGAAGCGTAAGAATAATTCCACAATAACCTTGCATTAGTTACAGGAGAATGTTTCTTTCTCCCAGAAGCTGGCGCTGACGTAAACAAGCTCGGCGTCCCTCAACTGACGGCCTTCTCCAGACTGAAATAAAGCATTTGCATACATAGAGCCCGTGAAAAGGCTAATGGGCACTAGTATGGGGGGGAGGGGGAGTTGGCGCATTTCAGTCGTCACTTAAAGCACTTTGGATATTCTACTTTAAAGTTTCTCAGTCCCCCTTCGCTCCCAACTTCCCTCCCTCCCACCCTTCTAATCTCTCCCCCTCTTTATTTTCTACCCTCTCCCTCCCTCTCTTAGTATAACCTCTCCCTCTATTTTCATCTCCCCTTCCATTCATTTCTCTCGTCCTTACTCTCACACCTCCATTCAAACGCCTTTTCGTTCATTTCCAGCTCTGTATACCTACATCCCCCTCCCTAGTCCATTTCTATACGCATTTCCCCACTCCATTTCCCTCTCCCTCTCTTTTCCTCCCTCCACATTCTCCATACAATTTCTCCTTTCCATTCCTTAATAATCCCCCTCCTATCATCCTCCCCCCCCCCCTCTCTCTCCATCCATTCCCTTCCTCCCCTTTATTCATTCCCCATTTATATCTCCCCTTTATTAGGGGTTAGGTGGAAGATGAGACTTCCTAGTCTCAATCTCGCCCCAAATAAAGAACTAATCTAATATAATCTAATCTACGTTCATTCCCCTCTTTCCCTACACTCATTCATCTCTTCCACATTTATTCCCCTTTCTCCCCCCTCCATTAATTCCCTTCATTTCCTCCACTCATTCCTCCATCCCTCTCCGTTTATTCCCTTTCCTTCTATGCATCCTTCTCTCTGACCCATTTCTTTCCGTTTCCTTCCTTCTTACATTCCCCCTCAATTCATTCCCATCTCCCCTCCATTCATTTCGTTCTCCCCCGTTAATTCTCCTCTCCTCCTTTCATTCCTTTCTCCATTCATTCCCCTACCTGCCTTCTATGCATTCTTATATCTAACTATGTGCTGTCATTCCTGTCCCTTCCTCCCTACATTCCCCTCTCTCCGTCCATTCCTTCCCATCTCCCTCTCCATTTATTCCCCCCTTCCATATATTCTTATCTCCCCTTCCTTTCATTCCCCTCAGCTCTCTTCATTCCTCCCTATCACTCCATTTATTCCCCTCCCCCTTCATCCCTCCAGTCATAACTTTCCTCCCCTTCTATGCATTCTTCTCTCTGACTCCTTTCATTCTTTTCCCGTCCTCCCTACATTCCCCTCCCCCTTTCCATGCATTCTTCTCCCTCCCTCCGGTTAACTCTGTATATCTCTCCTTTCATTCCTCATTTCACTTCCAGGCATTTTCTCTTTTTACTTTTAGTAATGGGAAAGTATTGTATTCATGAAAAAAATCGACTTCGAGATTTCAACGGAAATACATGTTTTGAGGTCCCTAGAACACGTTTAGGCTATTTTCGGAATGATGTCTCTGTGTGTGTGTATGTTATTGTGGGCGCTCTAACTCAAAAAGTACGTGCCATATCGTTACCAAACTTCATATATAACACTTTAGCATGAGCACAAAGAACTGATTAGTTTTTGGATAATAACGGTTAACCGGAAGACGAGGTTTATTCGAAACCCGATTCGGTTTTTGCGATATTTCTCCGTTAAAACATCATTATTGTATATAAAATTCTATACAAAGGTAATAGAGAATGTAATTTCCTACAACTTTCATTTGAGACAATTTTCAGTTATTGTTTAGGAATTATTTATAAATAACCGGTTTTTCGGTTTCCGTCAAATATCTCCTTAAAAACATCGTTATTGGTAATCTTCGTAAGGACCAAAGTTGTAGAGAATAATATTTCTTCCAAGTTTCGTTTGAAACAAATTTTCGTAGAACCATCCATTTCGGATATATTTCGCTTGATCTTAATACCAGTATCCAGCGCCAACACCATGTAGCGGTGAATTCTGTAAACCTTCAAAATATACGTAATTTACGGCAACAAGGACGTGTCTTCTTTTACGATACGAAATAATACTTTTGCCTCGTAATATTATTCATAATAATTTAAATATCTATACCCGAAATATGGAGAAAGTCATGTGTTGGCCACATCAGATTTTTTTCTTTCCTTTCATTCCCTTCTCCCGCTCCATTAATTCCCATCTCTCCCTCCATTCATGCCTATCTCTCGTATTCTTTCTTTCTCTCTCTCTCTCTCTCTCTCTCTCTCTCTCCTTCCATTCCTCTCAACCTTCCATTCATTCCCCTCTCCCGCCCTCCATTCCCATCACACCTCTATGCCCACTATCCCCCTCTCCCTTTTCCCTTTAGTTTCATTCCCCTCTCAATTTATACCGCTTTCCCTCTCCATTCATTCCTCTCTCTCTCACTTTATCCTATCCTACCTCCCACCTTTATTACTTTCTCCATACGTAGTAATGGGAAAGTATTCTGATCACGAAAAAATCGACTTCGAAATTTCAACGGAAATACACGTTTTGAGGTCCTTAGAACACCTTTAGACTATTTTCGGAATGATGTACGTGTGTGTGGATGTATGTGATTGTGGGCGATCTAACTCAAAAAGTACTTGCCGTATTAATTAAAAAATTTCATATATAACACTTTAGCCTGAGCACAAAGAACTGATTAGTTTTTGGACAATAACGGTTAACCGGAAGACGAGGTTTATTCGAAACCCGATTCGGTTTTTGCGATATTTCTCCGTTAAAACATCATTATTGTATATAAAATTCTATACAAAGGTAATAGAGAATGTAATTTCCTACAACTTTCATTTGAAACAATTTTCTATAGCAGTTATTGTTTAGGAACTATTTATAAGTAATCGGTTTTTTCGGTTTCCGTCAAATATCTCCTTAAAAACGTCCTTATTGGTAATCTTCGTGAGGACCAAAGTTGTGAAGAATGATATTTCTTCCAAGTTTTGTTTGAAACAAATTTTCGTAGAACCATCCATTTCGGAGATATTCAACTTTGTCTTAATTTCGAGTATACAGCGCCAGCACCACGTAGCGGTGGATTCTGTAAACATATTCAAAATATATCTAATTTACGGCAATAAGGTGGACTGTATTCCTTTACGATACGACATAATAATAATGCCTTATAATGCCATTCATAGTAATTTAAATATCTATACCTCAAGTATGGAGAAAGTCATGTATTGGCCACACCAGATTTTCTTCCCATGCATTCAGAATGCAGATTATCCCGAAGTCTCATTCTTTTTAAGGAACGCCCACTCTTTTTTCTCTCCCGCGTGACTCTTGAACCACTCAACCACTCCCCTTAACTCAGCATAACCCTCTCTCTCCATTCGTCCGTCCACCTCATCTCCTTTTATCTCCTTCCCACCTCTCCCCCCTTTCCTTTCTTTCTTCTTCGCGGTTAGGCGTTCTTTCCGTTTCCACGCGCAACCCGAGAGAATGCACGTGTTCTTCTCTCCATCCCCATTCTCTCCCGACGATCTTTTTCTTTCCGTCCTTCCGTAGCACTCCCGCGCCATCTCTCAAAACGGCGGCGCCTCCTCTCCCGCCCCAAAAACCCCGTTCATTTCCGAGAACATAACGCCCACACGCGCACTCCCCGCAATCTCATTCTCATCCATCGAATTTTCCATCTAGCGACCGTTCTCTCTCTCTCTCGCTCCCTCTAACGCTTGCCCTCTTTTCTTTTTCTTCCTTCGGATACATCTCCGTTCTCTCATTCTCTCTATAGTATACCTTGCGATCGTTTCTACGTTATCTACACGTCTGTTCACCCACCTTGGGCTCGTTTCTTCTTCTGACCTTCTGCTTCTTGATTTTTCTTCTTTTTTCTTACTTGTACTTCTCTCTACCTATCCTGTTTTCTACCAACTGTGACCTCCATATCTCGAACCCTATCCAAATCTTTTCCTACATCTCCATCTCCCTTTTTCTCTTTCTCGCTCTCTTCTTACATTCCTATCTCTGTCTCTCCCCCCTTTCCTCCGATTCCTCACCCCTCTCCTGCTCTTCCCCTCAACTCAATTTCGTCTCTCTCTCTCTCTCTCCTCTTCATTTTCTCTCCCATCTCTCTCTCCTTCCCCCTCATTCCCTCTTATTCCACTCCCATTCTCAACCCCCCAAGCCTCCCTCTCTCCTCTTCCTCCTGACTCTCCCTTTCTCTACTCCTCTCTTATTCTCTCCTCTTCCACTCCCATTCACTACACTCCTTTCCACATCTCACCCATCTTTATCTGAACCATGAATTTTTTCCCCTCTCCTTATTCCCTCTTTATTCTCCTTAACTTCTCTCCTCCTTGCCTCTATACTTACCTACTCCCTCCCCTTTCCTCTCCTATCCCTCTCTACCCCCCTCCCCCCATCATTCACCCCTCTTCTTCCTCTCATCTCCCTCTCAGCTCTGTTTCAACATCTTTTCCTACCTCCCCTCTCTTCTCCCTTTTCTCTCCCCTCCTCCTCCAATGTAATTCCTCCTCCTCACACTCCCCACACCTACTCTCTCCCCTTTCCTCTCCTCTCTCTCTCCCTCCCTTTCCTCACCCCTCACGTAACTTTCATTTTTCTCTCAGCTCCATTTCGCCTCCCTTCCTACCTCACCTCTCTTCTTCCTTTTCTCTCCTCTCCTCCCCGTCCCAGCCCTTTCCCTCTCATTCCTCATTCTCCTTCTCCCTACTCCCTCTCCTTTCTCCCTCTCTTTTCTCTCTCCCTCCCTCTCCTATCCTCTCTCCCTCCCTCTCCTATCCTCTCTCCCTATTCTCTCCCCTTACCTTCCTATTCTCTCTCCCTACCCCTACTTCTCCCTCCACTTTTCTCTTTCTTCCTCCTCTCCTTCCCTTTCTCAATATTTCCCTGCTCTCTTCCTCACTTCCCCTTTCTATATTCCTTCCAATATTACACCGGTGGATTTTTCTCCCTGCCTCTTCTTACTTTTTCTTTTACCGTCCGGACAATATCACACGTGCACGCTTGTCACTTAACACGAGGCCTTCCCCGCATTCTTCATTTTTTCCCTTCCTTCCATCCTGGCCCTAAGGTGGAATGAAAGCGATATCTCGCAGATGCGTTCATATTGTGTTTGCCGCGGACGTCGCCTTTAGCGTCAGCTTCGGTTTTCTTGCTATCTCACGCTTCACTTATTTCCTCTCACTTCCTCCGCCGTGCTGTCTCCACCCCATCTCCCTTTCTACCATTACGTGACGTTGCAAGGTGGGATTTCCGCTGCCTTCATACGCAATAGGATGCCGAGAAATTCCAATTCACTCAGGAAAGACGTCTACGGACGCGAAGAAGGATCTCGAATATGAATCGAGGAATTGCGTTAATCGATTCGGACGAAGTTTTCTCGAAAGTTTCGCGAACCATTCTCGCCTCAAACTATTTTTTTTGTTTCTCTTAATGGAATTGAAAGATAAAAGAGCGATTCCTGAAATTATACATTAATGTTTAATTTTTTCGTCGTGACTTATACGAATAATATTTTGTTCGTTTGGAGGTTTTCGCAGCGTTTTGATGATGTGGGTTGATGCTTTCGGGAGGCACTGCGTGGACGGCATTACTGCTCTCGACGTTTCGCCTTCGATGCTGAAGGCTTCTTCAGGAGTGAAGTGCAGGGGCAGTCCTGCGTCGTCTTATATATATACTGGAGTCGCCTATCTCTATTGACGGTTGGAGTCGTCGCGGCCAATGGCCGTCTGTCTGAGAGTTTCCTTTCTCTTTTTAGCCGTTGTTGTCATTGCGGCCATTGGGAGAGTGACAGCAACGGCTAAAAAGAGAAAGGAAACTCTCAGACAGACGGCCATTGGCCGCGACGACTCCCACCGTCAATAGATGCAGGACTGCCCCTGCACTTCACTCCTGAAGAAGCCTTCAGCACCGAAGGCGAAACGTCGAGAGCAGTAATGCCGTCCACGCAGTGCCTCCCGAAAGCATCAACCCACAACATTTTGTTATCGAACTTTGCGTAATTATTTTTAATAATGCGTCAGAATAAAGTCGTCACTGATTTAATTTTAACGTAAATCATTTTAGAAAGTTCAAAAACGAATGGAACGATCGTTTGTTAATGAATTGTGGTCCAACAAGCTATAAAGAGTAATTATTTAATAAATAATCAGTTGACATTATAGTGTTTAAAATGGTTAGATGAGTATTTTAAAATCTCGCGTTTTCTTTTTAAGATGCGAAATGGTGACTAGGCTACGAGTTAACCTTTCGTGAAAAAATTGGTTCTCTTATTGTGGAATGAGTTTGTAATAGATTCCTGCGTGTTTACGAAGTTATTTTTTAAGAGTTTTTCTTCCGATAAGCTTTTACGAACTTAGAAATCACGTTTCCATGAAGTATTTCTGGTTTTTACAACGGTTAACTTTTCTGGTTTGCAGGTGTAGTTTTTATTTATCTCAGTTGTCATCTGTTATTTCGTAAATTAATATAAATAATCGTATTACAGTGCAGTTCTGCTTCATGGTACTCTTTATGGCTTCATTGAAAAATAATCTCGTTCTTGATAATGTTACAGTTCGTAGTTCATCTAATGCAATAAAAAATGCTGAACGCATTTCGAATGAAAACGTTCATCGGAGCTATTATATCACCTCAGACGTATCTAGTCGCAGCTACATTTTCTTCCGAAATTACGGTGCAATTCCTTGGAATAGTAACCTTTAAGCGGCTACTTTCAAGAAGTTTGGAACGGGTGGCTACCACGTTTGTTTCTGTTTCAATTGGAATTTAGGCTCGGAAACGATTTGTATCTCTACAGCTGTTTTAGAGTGTAGGAATCGTCCCAGAAAAGCATTTGGTAAATTGAATAACTTTTACTGGCGTAATCAGTACCGTGCGGAAATGTTAAAGGTGATATTTCAGCTTTAAACAAAAAGAAGTTCGTATCGATTTTTACTTTCTCCATATACGTAGTATAGAGAAAGTATTGTTTTCACGAAAAACTTCGAATTCGAAATTTCAACGGTAATGCACGTTTTGAGGTCCCTTGAACACGTTTAGACCGTTTTCCCGATGATGTCTGTGTGTATGTCCGTATGTGTGTGACAACAATATTGTTGGCGCTCTAACTCAAAAACTATTCATCAGATCAGCATGAAATTCTACATTTGTGATTTTATATAAATTCTTTAGATTTGAAAAGATTTTTATACCTATCGGTCATCCGGAAGTGGCGGTTTACCCCTGTCAAATTTTCGTTTTTCTTAAATATTTTGTTTAAAACTGAAATTTTGTTAACATATATACATAAATAAAATTTATAGATATTTTTTCTGCAACTCTTGTTTTAACTAAATTTTCTTATGACTAATATTTCAAGAGATATTCAATTTTCTTCGAAATTGACGGTTAGTGGGCAGCTCGCGCGCGTGTTAGTGACAACAATTGAATCGCTAGCGCTGAAGCGTGTAAGTTGAACTGTTTCTATAGCCGTATTTATATGATTTTGGTTGACAACTTATGTATGGAGAAAGTCGTGTGTTGGACACATCAATTTATTTCATTTATCCAGGCACAATTTCCGAATGTATTATTTTTTATATGCCAAAGATAAAATTTTACAGATTTTATTTCAAATATGAAAATTGGTTCTTTTTATCTTTGCATACTTGAAAGAGATAGAGAGAGAAAGACCACATTTCCATCGCGTTTTTCGGACATAATATCAGACGAATACGTTTATACGAGTTATTCCATCGTTTCTTTATTGTTTGGAATCGGACGAGGATATGTTTTTTTATATTTTTAACCCATCTAGATTTAGAAGACCGTGTCGTAACCATAATAGGCGGTATGCGTACAAAAATAAACCCTTTGGCGCAGTAAAAAAAAGCGTTCATTCATGAAAAACATATATTTTTTATATTTATATGGTCGCCGCCAAAAATATTCCACGTGGCGTCGTAAAAAGGCGATACATCTAACGTCTTTTTTTATGAAGCCATTTCAACCACCGTTCGAAGCGTCTTCCGAAATAAGAGAATCGTTTAATGTTAAAATAAAATGACGTCGGAAGTTCTTGTTTCGCGTTGAGTATGGGAAGTTGGGAGAGATAAAAGTCAATTTTCGCGAACATCATATTACAGTTGACCCGCCTACAACGCGTCATCCTAGAACGCGGCATCACGTATACGCGATTTATAAAGCGTTATCATAGTGTACTAGAACGCGATACGGATTAACGGTTACGCGATTTTCGAAGACCAATTACTTCGATTTTTAATAATGAATTGCACTGCAGCATCTACACTACGTGAAATTTATTTTAATCTAAATGTTTTTTCAGTTAACTTTCAGTTGCATTTCTAAACTATACTTTTAATTGTTGTGTACAATTTTTACCCGTTTCGGCTTTTTTTAATCGCCTGTCCTGGTTTTAACATTTTCCTTAAGGTTATTTCTTTTCTTATATAATTTGAAGGAAAAAAAGTTGAGGCCAAAAAACCCCCTCTGTGTCTTATTCTGTGAATGAAATTAACAATATACATTTACAATCTAGATTCTATCCCTCCGTCGATTTCTGCTTCTTTCTTGCTATTTTACTCCTTCCTCCGTCGTTTTCTATATAAATTGTACCCATTTATTACTATATACACCAAGTTGTGTTTTATCAACCCATTTTTATTTATGTCATTTTTTATGAATTTAATGTTAATATACCGATGCCTCGTTTTACTATATTATTCGGAGTTTTAATATGAAAAATTAGGCATATGGGCCCAAATTCTCCCATTTTCCTGCACCGCGGTTTCGTAGTACACGGCGTTTTCCAGGAATGTTATGACTGTACTCCGCTCGTAGAATTAATCGTGTTAATTTTTCGACCCAAAAATAGTTTCAACTCTTGAATCGCCCTATTTTTTTTATGTAACTTGATTCTTTTTGGACTTGGAGTTTTTGCCTCGTTGAAAAGCTATGTCCGGTTAGCCATTTAGCCGAAATTTGGTCCAGTAAAATAGAAAAACGACTTTTGAGTCTATATCTCTCGTTTCAGCCAACGACTCTGGTCATTTCTCCGGAGATATTTCTCTGCGACTTAATCTTAATTTTTGGTCGCGTTTCGTATATTATTGCATGATGAAAACTCGTTAGACTTTTAACGGGTAAAGGATCGTGCTGGTGGAAAATATTGTTTCTTTGACGAGTTCAACTTTTATCCGAGAATCTCGAACTGATATAAGTCATGACGCTAATCTATGTTATGTTCGTCGTAAGTTTTGTCAGAACCACCTAGATTGTATTTTAAGGTATTTACTTACTCAAAGCTTCAAAATAAATGCTTATCAGAACGTTCACGTACATGTTATCACGTGTATTTATTAGGTACCTACATCAGGTGTTTATTTAGGTATGTATAATCTTAAATATTGGAGTAAGGAGAAAAACGGATTGAAATACTTTTTGATGAAATCGCTAAAAAATATCGTAATTTCTTCGCAAAATTTGCCTGAAGGGTAAAATACATTTATTATCGAAAAAACGATTCACTTCACAATGAAGATAATGAATGGTATTAATAACGAAATGAATAACAATAAAATCATGATATAATTAATACTATAAATGTCGAAAATTCGATAGTTTTTTAGCCAACTTCACTCCGAAAAGTCTGATGCCAAAGTGTAATGCGAATAATTAGGACTAGAAAGAATTGCTTTCATAACGAAGGTCGACTGAAGTCTAAAGAAATATGGGGTAATCATTTATCACAGGAATTACTGTTTTATAGTCACTATATTCGCCTCAATTTATTTTATCATAAACTTTCATTAATTATTAATGTTTTCACTTCGAACGTTTTTTTTCTTTTTAGAAAACAACAAAAAAATTTCATAATGGTGATCCACGGAACCATTGGCTTAACATAAACTTTAAAAGCGATCCTCAGAACTCGGTCCGTATCCTCAATCAACACAGTACTTTTAGGTAGCTAGTTCATTAAATGCATAAGCCATACATCCATTAAAAAGGGATCTGGAATTGGTGTTTTCCATTAACCTAGAAACGTTTTTATGCCGGAGAGAGTGTGAAACAATGCATCTCCATTACAACGCACTTCCCTCTCTTTTCTCCATTCCTATCATACTCACACACGCGCACACACCGCGCACATATAAACAGTCAATTTTCGTTTCGCGAGTAAACTGCTATCAGCAATTAGGCAGCGCTCGCCTGTTTCTACGAAGTGCCGAAAAGGAAACAAAAGAACAGAATAGGAAAGCGCATTGGTAGGTAGGTAGCACTCTCAACGCAAAACTAAATAACCCCAGTGTTCTCGGAACCGCCGCTATATAGCGGGCTGACGGCGACTAGGTTGCTAGGATTAAAGTAATAAAAATGGAGAGGACGTTCCGTTGAATTCGAGAGCCGTTGGGAAAGAGCGTGGGAGTGGATGCCGCAGAGGTCGGTTCTGTAATTTTGCCGAACGACTACGGGTGTTTTCGCTTCTGTTACGGGATAATTTCTTTTTCGTTCTCGATTTTCCCAACTTCCTCGTTTCGTTGTATTTTTCCTCTTACGAATCGAATTGCACGGTCGTTAAATGGGTAAGAGACGTCCAATAAATTGAGCGATTAAAATGAAAGGAATGCAACGCTTAGGTCAGAGAAATTGCAATTTGAACGATTGAAGAATATTGGCGGAGTAGCATCGAGTCTAGTTTTTTTTAACTAAAACAAAGTAATACAAAAAATACCAGATGCGCATATCGGCTACGTAAGAGGCGTCATCAGCGGTAATTCACCGAAAATATATATTTTTTCAGCCATAAGAGGAGCTCGATAATTCTCTGTCGAAATAGTTTTATTAAATTGGAACATCGTCTCTACCTTAACCTTTAGGAGAACTGGCTTACGGGTGCAAAGCAGCCTTCATCAAGGAAATAAAAAAAAAACAAATGCGCATTTCGGATATGAATCAGCCTTCATCTGTGGTAATTTACCGAAAATAGGTTCAAGTTTTTAAGCCATAAAACGAGTTGGATAATCATTTGTTGAATCAGTTTTACTAAATTGAAACAGTTTCTCCCATAATCTTTAAAAGATCTGGCTTTCGGGTGCGAAGCAGCCATCATCAGCGGTGATTCACCGTTAATTGATTATCTTTATTCTTCTGTCATTGTGCACATTTGATTTTATCCACAAGATAAGATCGGTAGCTGTTTTTCAAGGTACAGGTCACGACCCGTTGCTATATCGCGTGGCTCATATGGAGAATTTGAGCACGCATAGTCAGCTGAAATATATGAAAAATTGACGGTGGACGAATTACTCTTATTGCATAAATACCAATATTTTGGTTGTGATTCATCTTCACAGGAACTTTTGCCTGAAAGCGAATCCCCCGGGCTCCGGTTATTTGCGCCGGCTGCCCTCTACCCTCTGCCGGGCCCTGGTCAGAACATATCTTTTTCCTGATTTCTTCCCTTTGACTGGGTCGCGACATAAAAAGTTTGAAAAATATTGAATATCTTTGGAATCTGGATCTTTCTGGCTATTAAGATCATCTCCTTTGTTTATCCTAAAAAAGAATGAGTGTTTTAGTCCCGGAATTATTCTTGAAAGAGTGTAAATTTTTAATTAATATCTCTATATAGTATTACATTGAATAATTAACGCTCCTAAACATTTAAAAAATAAATGCATTTACAACAGGACAGTAACAGTTTTTTGATAATGCGTCAGTATCGTATAGAGACAGAAACAAATGAGTTTTATTTTTCTTGAAGCGGTTTGAAATCCGTTGTTTTCCCAAAAGAGCAAATGCTAAAAAAAATAGTTGAAATACAGGTTAAGCTATTTTTTCTCTATTTATACACGAAGAGCGGACCGACTGATCTGGATAAAAATAAAGTTTCCTCTTCATTTGCCGCGGCGCGTAATTCCGTGTCTGGGAGAAAAAATGGACAAAATCTAGGTCGCGATCGTTTTATGGTGCGACCTACGTATGTAGCCGCGATGACTGCGCCGCCACGTGCGAACTAACGCCGTGTTGCCTCGGTTTTTCCGTTCCTCGTATATGAATTTTATTTGGATTCGATGCGGTAACCTTAACCTTGAAAAATATGGAGGGATATACATATTCAACGAGTTTAAAAAGGAAATTTACCGATTTGGCATAAAATGAATGCTCACAGAAATGAATATTACTTTTGCTTTCCATCTCTACAAGTACATACTAAGGGTCATAGCGACTAAATTTCATTTTTTTAATCAGCGTTATATGATACAATACTGGGCTCTCGCAAGGAAGATATTCTTTAAGGAATATTTCTTAGGACAAAAAAGTCTCAATTGGTTTTTCCCGTAACTCATTTCTAAACGTGTTTTGTTTTGATATGATTTTAACGTATGTTGAAATTGATTTAGTGCATCCATTATTCATTCGTCTTGATAATGATTCATGAATTGAAAGAGATGACGTTTTCGCATGGTTATATCGGTTGTGGTCTTAATCAGCACCATTCTCGAGAACAATTTTGCATTTACACTTGCCACAAACATTATTTCGAATTATAGGCAGCGTTTGAGTATTCTGCGATGAATTTTAACCACTTCACCGCAGATCGTGGTCATTAAACATGCATGCCAGATTCGATTTGTCTTTCCAAGTTCATTCTATGGACTTCATTCTTCATTACTTTTATTTTTTTAAATGGCCTTTATACAGTAATGATTTAACGTGTCGCTGGCTCGAATTTATTTGATCGTCTTTGTTATTCTTATTAAGCGCATCGTAAAAGACCGATATGAGCTATTTACAATTACATTACATTGATAATGAATGAAGAGATAAATCACGTCTCTTTTTAACATTTTAAAGTATTTTGTAATGTATTACATGCCTTAATAATGTTAAATTAATTGCAGTTAGCAATACGAAATCCAATAGATGCTTTCAAGAAATGATAATAGGACTTTAATTCCATTAATAAAATAATAAAAATTATTGCCGATTATGTAAATCTGTTGCGTGAAGTTGAATTGGATATGATGAAAATCGGTCATTTTCGTATCAGCATAATAAACAACTTTTAATTAATGGATATTAATATTCCGTACTACTTTCACAGACTAATAATTTACATTTACATAGAATAAACTCCGATTACCGGAGTGCACTTTTTTATGCATTTAACGATCTGTGACATGAGCCAAGATAAAATATTCAGGTATTTTAATGTAAGAACGTTAAAAAAAAGCGAATCATGCCGCAATAATATTCTCGAAGTGCTCTCTCCACATGGCTGCATTTGTTTTCAAGTTTAGTAAACAGAAGCCAAGCTGCGGACATGTACTAGATGTGAAATGCGCCTTCGCACTTCCAATGACACTGCCATTTGCAATCATAATATATTTACCGAATGTAATAAATGTTAATGGATAACAGATTTTAATATCTCACACTAAAAAAAAAGAGAAAAATAAAACTATTGTCGAACATTTACAAGTTGAACGTCTATAGCTCAAATTTTCCATAACTTGAAGTGAATTCATTTTACAGGACTGTACTGTAACTCGAATTTTCTATAAGTAAAATCTTTTTGTTTTCCTTGAGATTCGACTTACAGATGTTCCACTGTATTCATATATACGAGTGTTTGTAATGTGCTTCTCCCTACACCGTCATATTTGGAATTAAAAAGATCTATATGAAGATGTCTGAGAAAGCAATTGAAGGCGAATCTCGCTGGAATTATTAAATAAATCAAAACAGACGGGGAAAAACAACAGAGAAAAGGAATTTAATCACGGCTTACAGCAGGAAGAACTCGACGTAGAAGGTAAGAGAGAGAAAAATTGGAGGAGGTCCAGAAGAGAGGAAAAAAGGGGTGCAAACACACATTACGGGACGCAATCCCAAGAGAGGAAGCGTCCCAAGTAATCAAGAGTATGAAGAATGGCGAAGTGCCAGAAGAACGGCGGCGTCACACAACAACCTCCAGAATGATTTCCAAGACGAAACGGGGAATGCACACGGAAATCTTAGAGGAAAATTCTATCAAGGCGAAACTCCTTGGGTGGAAAAAAAATCTTAATTTTTATCATCATGTGGTTGGCAATGCTGGAAGCGAAAAATAAAACACGTATTCATATACAGCGATACTTATATAAATCAAACCTCAAGGTAAACAAAAAAATATTCGACTTATAGTAAATTCTAGTTATAGAAGAAATATACCATGAAAAAAGTTTCGTCCTATAAAATGAATTCGTTTCGAGTTATAGACGTTCGATTTATTGAAGTTTGATTTTATTTATTTCCGCTTTAATTTCGTCGTGTACGAGTTCTTCTCGAATTTTCCGAGAAATCGTGCGCTGGGAAGACGTGGTCTAGGAGTAGACCAGTAAGCAGTTTGTATAACGGAAGCGAATTCAGGAAGAAAGATGGAGTCTAATTAATAAGAGAGGTCGTTCAACCTACGGAGAGGCGAAAAAACTAATTTTTCGAAGGACTTATCCTTTAAATCAGAAGTTGGCAAACTTTTGCTGCATTTCAGGTCACATCAGTGGCAGTGAATCTTTCTGTCGCCAATGCTTTATCGGGCCAGATAAGAGTTTAAATCGGAAGTTATCTAGAGATTCTGAGATATCATATAAAGGAAAATGGATTCCAAATGAGATTTTTTAGGGTTAATGTATTATTTTATTTAATATTATATTTTTTAAATACGGTTTTGTGTGTTAAATTTTGCGTGTCTCTTTATAATTAAAACTTCGTGAGGCACACAAAACGCCCTAGGGGGCAGTATCCACCCCGCAGGCCTTGGGTTCCTTTGCTCTAAACGGAGTGGTTGGGATGCATGGCTAACAATGCATGGGTCGCGGATTCTAATAATGCCGAGGGAAATATATGGACTATTCTTTGTTTCGTTCACATCCCCATTGTAAAAGTGCTGTTTCTGAGCTACTTAAAATAAATAACGTCTCCGATGATAACGTCCTCGAGGAAAATATATGTAGAAAAGACCGTATGAAACTCTTAACAACCGTAATTCAGTGCTAACGACAGTGCACGAATGTACAAGAAGGTTGAGATATGAAGGTTCCATATCCTCATAAATATATTTTTTTATTCTGACATTTAAAATATGTTCTCATATTCTGAATGATAACTACATTTAATTTTGAATAAAAAATTCTATTCTCCCTAAAAGTAATATTTCTGTAACTATGATGTTTAATGTTATATTTCCTGTCCATTTTGCACCATATGGATCCAAAATACAGAGGCAGGAATCTATCCGGTATGATTTCATTCATTAAATTTCCAAGTTCCCATATGCCAAGGGACAAGGTCAAAGTTCAAGGTCGAGGTATCACAAGGCCATTTTTGTACGTTACGATAATCGTGGTTTCAAAAAATCTTTTAACAAATTAGTTGACTATTTCGTGGGTTTTGGACACGGGGATGGCCGCTAACGTACCTCAAAGGCTTTCGCAGAGATTCACAAATCACATCGCCGCAGAACGGTAGCAAATGCGGATTCCTTCAATCACGTGCGGTTTCCATTTACGTTTCAATCGGCGTATCGATTTATTTAGATATCCCAGTCAAGGACTTGTGTGTGTCGTTTCTGTCTCTCGATGAAAGGAGATTCCACCGCACTCTTAACGTAGACGTGGCCAAAAAAAATTGAATCTACGCAGCGGCATAACTAAACTGGGGTCACAATATATGTATTAGGTTAACTTATTATTTATATATGTATGTATGTGTGTATGGATGTATACACACACACATACATAGTCGAAATTCTATACCTCGAATGTCTATAACTCGAAGTGAATTTATTTTACAGGACGAAACCTTTTTCATGTTATTTTTCTTCTATAAATCGAATTTTCAGTAAGTCGAATATTTATTTTGTTTCCCTTGAGGTTCGACTTAAAGAAGTTCCACCGTATATATAAATGCACACGCATGTCTATATTAATAATTCACTTGATTTATAATTATTCGTTCTTAGAATTTAAATTTCCACAGTTTTATATATCCTAGTTATTCGTAAATTCGGATATAACTTGCAAAAAGATTTATTTAAATAGAATTCTAGTTTTATTTAGGATTCAAAGCCTTATCTTGTAATTATAACTTAAATTGATCGCGCTCTATTTTTTTGATTATTTTTAACAATTGAATGAAATAACCACGATAGGGAAAATAAATGTCCGTCGTCCCCTGCCAAACGCTCTGGCGGCTTGCAGGGTATTGATGTAAATTTAAATGTAAAAAATCTGATGTGGCCAACACATGACTTTCTCTATATTTGGGGTATAGATATTTAAATTATAATGAATTGCATTATGAGGCAAAATTATCATTTCGTATAAAATCGTCCTTATTGCCGTAAATTACGTATATTTTGAATGTTTACAGAGTTCACTGCTACATGGTACTCGAAATTAAGACAAAGTTGAATATCTCCGAAATGGATGGTTCTACAAAATTTGTTTCAAACAAAATCTGGAAGAAATATCATTCTTCACAACTTTGGTCCTCACGAAGATTACCAATAACGATGTTTTTAAGTAGAGATTTGACGGAAACCGAAAAAACCGATTACTTATAAATAGTTCCTAAACAATAACTGCTATAGAAAATTGTTTCAAATGAAAGTTGTAGGAAATTACATTCTCTATAACATTTGTATAGAACTGTTTAACGGAGAAATATCACAAAAACCGAATCGGGTTTCGAATAAACCTCGTCTTCCGGTTAACCGTTATTGTCCAAAAACTAATCAGTTCTTTGTGATCATGATAAAGTGTTATATATGTAGTTTGGTAACGATATGGCAAGTACTTTTTGAGTTAGAGCGCCCACAATCACATACACACGCACACACGCGCGCACACACACGCGCGCGCGCGCACACACACACATCATTCCGAAAATAGTCTAAACGTGTTCTAGGGACCTCAAAACGTGTATTTCCGTTGAAATCTCGAAGTCGATTTTTTTCGTGATCACAATACTTTCCCATTACTTCGTATGGAGAAAGTAAAAAGTGCTGAGATTCGATGTACGTCACCGTTTTATGGAGGCGAGCTTCGTTTGATTTAAAATCGGTTTATTTCGACCGTCAAACCTTTTCGTAATCGATAAATATGTTTATTTGCCTTAATTTCGTATGGCCTTAATTCCGTAATTATCGAAATCGATGAAATGGTGGACGCATGTGGAAGCGGTTCGAAAATTGACGAAATAAACTGCGTTTTTTTTTGCGTGTAGCAGTTATACGTATATTTTGTTGCTTATTTTTTATTGCGGCATTTAAAGGCGCTATTCACGACCTATTTTGAGGTTTTGAGGATTAAAATTACAAAATACCGAATTGAGTGTTAATTATTATTGGTAGTTAAAAAAATGTTTTGGAGTGGTAAAAAATCCACTGCTATATTAAATGATAGCTTTAAAATCGCCATTAGCACTTACAATACGCTTGTAACTTTAATTTATTTGGCTTCGGATCGAAATGGAGATTTTAAAGATATATTTAAATAGGTTTTTGGTTATTAATATCCAGTGATAAGATCCCTCTTCTTCTCTTCTTATGTAAACAGACCTATGCGTCAATTATCTTTTTCGTATTATACTTTAAATCTAAATACCAAAAAAATTAATATTTTTAGCGCTTTTTCTGAAGAAAAAAAATCTTGTGTGTTTAGTTTCTCTGCCCGTCTCTTCTGGAAATTTATCTATACATATCTATAAAGTAAGGTGTCGTATGTATATATGTATGTTCTGTCAAGGCTCAGAAACTACAACACGCAGAAAAAAGAGGAAGGTGTCATATTAACCGTTATCATGTGTACGGTGGTGTAGTAAGGTTTTTTAAACCGAATCGGTGTACTATTTAATTATAATAAAATATTTTCGTTTATATGGGATTTCCATTTAAAATTTTTTCGTAAATTTCTCGAATTTTTTAACTCCTTACATATATATCGCAGACATGCTCTCGCAGACTTTTTTGTGGTAAATTATCTCCTCTGTTGGAATAATTTTTTAAAAGGGGCTTACAGATCAAATAAGACGAATTGAAGGGAAAATCTTATTTTTCATTATTGCTCAGCATTTGGATATACTTAGCAACCGATGTAAACAAATTACGTTTGAACTATAAACATATCGTAAACGTAGAAATAGTTGATGAAATACTCATTTAATATCTTCTGATTTGATTGTATGTTTTTCTTTCATTATCTATGGTCTTCTATACACAGGTTAATTCTGCGAATAAACATTAGTGAACTGTTTCTTTTTCTGTAATCGTGTCATTCGCATTATAGGTATGTTTGGATATAAATTAAATTGTTTTCATATGCCTTTTGTCTTATTTTATTTCATATTTTGTTTAAGTGAAAATTACTGAAGATATATAATTCAATTATTACTACGTTAAAGTTTTTGTGTTTTGTTTTAACAGTTTATCAATAAAAACTGAATTGAGAATTTCATGCTAACATGCAAGTTTTTTCCTATGCTCATCCATTTTGCGTTTCAATAATAATTAGATACTTTATGTAATATATAATATCGTTTTGAATTAAAAGAGAGTTTTATCAATTGGAAATAAGGTTCACTCTTGAATAATTGTTATTTTAATACGAGAACTAAATTAGATTAACATTTTGAACACGTAACGCAGTGAATTTCGAAAGATTTTATTTGAATAATACTTTTGTTGAACTTTATTATGTCTTCTGAACTAAAATTAAGAATTCGTGTCTGCGGTTCCATGGGTAAAATGTAAACACTACCGATACACTCACGTAATTAATTATGTTAGAAAAGTAAAACATTTTACTACATTATTTAAAATCGATTCGTTCGAATATCTCAATCTATTATTCAATTAATTACGGTGGAAAACAATTAAGATCAATAATTTTATATCTATTTAGAGTAATAATAGGTATTCTTATTTAGTTTCTCCTGTTATTATGTTGACATAGAAACTCATATTCCGCGTAATCAATATTTACTGATCACTATGACACGCTATTTTGTGATTGTTGGTTGTTTATTTAGCAACTGAATAGAAAGCGTCAGTCGCCATCATCAGATACATTGAGCTTTAGGAGATTATTCGTTGGTTGGTTTCGGTTAGTTTGCTGTTTTCATTTGCTTTCGTTTCGTGTCCATTTTTTGTGTTCTTTGTTTGTTTTCTTTGTTTTCGTTCTTAGTTGTTCATTTTGTAGTCTATGTTTATATTCTTTGGTTGTGCTCTTGGTTTTTGTTCCTTG
This sequence comes from Uropetala carovei, assembly GCA_036926305.1. NCBI lineage: Eukaryota > Metazoa > Arthropoda > Insecta > Odonata > Petaluridae > Uropetala > Uropetala carovei. The sequence continues at coordinate 2,250,700 of JAXCHB010000043.1, forward strand.
ATTACCTATTTTTCGGTTTACACCTTTTATGCCGGCTGTTGGTTAGAGTTTAATTCATTTCTTTTTTCTTGGTGGTTTTTACATTGATCTTATATTCTTTGGTTGTACTCTTAATTTATGTTCCACGATTATTTATTTGTCGGTTTACATCCTTTTCTACCGGGTATTGGTTAGCGTTTAATTCATTTCTTTTTTCGTGGTGGTTTTTGTAGTTTTCGTATTGGTTCGTTTCGTGTTCTTTCCACTTTATTTCAAGACTCCTAATGTAGTTTACAGAAAGGAGAGGAGAAGTTTTAGTATGTATCATTTTCTCAAGCTGTCTTCTAAGCGGGAAAAAGTATAACTATTTGCAGTCCGAAATGCACCCGGGCGAAGCCGGGTATGAAAAGCTAGTATAAAATAAAACTTGGAGGAGCCAAATTTTTATGATGCATCTACACGAGAGCTAGAAATTGTGCAGATATGGTGAATCTACAATCAGCTGTTGAGGAATAAACCAATAATTTATCATTTCTACTCCATTAATAAGAAAAGCATGAAATCGGTGAGGGAATTAGAAATATGTATTTATAAATTAGTTGAGGGCCGCCTGTTGAGCGACTCCTATGTCAGACTGTTAGTCAGACTATAAGCCTGTCCTTTTTGGTAGGTTCAGATTGTTATTTGTCAGGTTTAGTTTGTGACGGACTTATTTATTGGCGTCGTTGCCTTTAACAAAGATGGAATCTTATGATGATGTCATAATCCTAATAAAATACAATACTTTCTCAATATACTTCGTATATGAGAAAGTAAAAGCGGCCTTATATAATTTGATCAACAATTTTCCCCTCACTTGTTACTTTCTCGTATACGAAGTATATTGAGAAAGTATTGTAATCGCGAAAAAATTCAACCTCGAGATTTTGATAAAAATATACGTTTTATGTGTAGCTGAGTCTGAAAAAGCGGTTTTCGCAATGTTGTCTGTCTGTACAGGTCTGTTCGCGGCTCTAGAGTCTAAACGGTAGAGGGAAAATGAATGAAATCTCGTACTTAGGCATTTTATCATGTATAATAGAAAGAAATGGTTGATATTGCTCAATAATTAAGGGAAGTTTATTCTATGCATTTTTAACAACGATTTGATTTTCTCAAAAACGGTTCCAATGCTTTTGACCAAATTTCGTACAGTGACTTGAGTTTACGTCTTCAATAATACTACATAGTTCTTATTTCTCAAAAAATGAATATAAGGCTAGTTTATTCTAGGCATTTTTAACAACAATTCGATTTTCTTAAAACCGACTTCAACGAATTTGTTCAAATTTCATACAGTTATTTAAGTTTACATCTGAAATAATACTACATATTTCATATTTCTCAAAGAATGAATATAAGGCTAGTTTATTCTTGGGCAACTTTAATAACAATTGGATTTTCGAAAAAACGGCTGATACGATTTTCAGCAAATTTCGTATAGTTATTTAAGTTGATGTTTATAACGATTCTACATAGTTCATATTTTTAAAAAGATAACTAAACGACGCATTATTATACGAGAAAGTTTGTACAATGTATGTTGTGCCGATTTTTTTATTTACCGCGATGTTTTTTTTTTCAATTTTCGGATAGTATATCAAATTTGTCTTTCGATCTGGGGCTAATTTTTGCATCTTTTTTCTTGTAATGTTCACGAAACTTCCACCCGATTAACCGCGACAGATATCCGTGGTTGTGTTTCACTCCTCAACCGCCCTCTTGACAATAAACCCGCTCTAGAAGTTTCGTTGCCATGACAACATTCTACTTTATAAAGGGTTCCTTTAAAACGTTCATTGCGATTTTGGATTCTCGAGGCGAAACTCTGTTTGCATGACAGGTTTCGTGTTTCCGTGCGACGCACACAAAGCATTAAAGAAAAAACGACCTTGTTTCGAACTTACCTTTTGCAATTGTGCTCGAACACGGTTTCCCTGGATACAAAAACAATGGCGGACACGCCGCAGGAAGCGGAAGGATTGTTTCCCTCGTCCGTACAATTCCAGCGCGGACATTTTTTGGAGACGTGCCAAGGAGAGAGAGAGAAATTCTGGTACGAGGGAAAAAGATTTCCTTCTTAAAAAAATATTGTACATGGTCAAGATTTATGAAAATGGCGAGGGAAAAATCAGATGGAGGGGACTTTAATAAAAGCATGGCGGTTGGAGTAAACTTTAAGAGTTAAATATAGAACGTGTTAAATCGTCGTCGTCATTTCAAATCTCTCTTCTGTCCACAACTACTTGTACAGATTGAACTAAGAGTTCAACTTAATTCTGACATGGTCTAATAAATGTCCGTGTGGGTTAAAATAAAATCACCGATTCTTAATTTATAAAATAAAATAAATGTCTACGTCTAATTGATTAGCTTTGTAAACATTGTAGCGTAAGCATAAGCTTTTGCAATAAACAGAAAATTATATGTCGCAAAATGTTTCAAATAAGTATTACTACATTAAAGTATTGGTGAGTCACAGTTCTGTTTCTGTGTTCCAGCTTGGTGTCCTAAGAAGAAGGCGGAGAAAAACACCAGTCGCGTAATATGAGGGAAATTCGATCTGTGGAGCAAGAGTACCTATACAGCGACGAAGAGAGCCGAGTACGAAGCCACTTCCCGACTAAGGAAAACACCGCTCCCTTCATTGCCTGCTGCAGTGTGAATTTCTACTTTGTCTGCGGTTTATACTGGGTGAGTGGAATAGGAGGCTTGACTGCGACGTATAATTAAAGCGCAATAAACGCATCGTTGGCGGTAGCCAATGGAAAACATCCACGCGGGATTCGGAACACGAAACAGGTGATTTTTAACGAAAGTTTGGTAACAATATTTATACAACGTTACGATTCAAGAACGAATTATCGACTCATGACTTCGAAAAAAAGGTTTCTCTCGTAGCAATAAAAATGTTTGGGAAAACGCAATTATTTTTTTTGGTCTACTGATGGTAATTATCACTACTGACGATGGCTGCTTTTTATACGGAATGCACATCTGGTTTTTGTAACCATTTTTTATGGGTGGAGGAGAAACAATTTTTCAGTGTTATAGAATTTATATTAAAATTAATTTATAATTTTTCTTGAAGTATAATTTATCGCATCGTAGACATTTATCTGGACTAATTTTTAATGAAAATTGAGAAAAGTAGACGAAAATTTTTATTGCCAATTTGATTCACGAATCATTAAAGAAAATTAATAGGTATTTAAATACACTTACATTTCATCGAGGAAATTTTTGTCAACTGTAGGGATATTTATTTCGTACGGATTTTATTTCCTTTTTATAAGCTATAAATTTTACGCGATAATGGAAATTGTATTTAAAGTTTATTTTTTTCAGTAGCAGTTAACGCTTTTATCATGTCTTCTGGTAAAAACCTCCGAATTTACGGTAATACAATGTACAGAATACCAAGAAGTGTTGGATCTCCATAGGAACCGAATCTTTATGTTCATTATACACAATTATTTCATTGATAAATTTACGAGTTAGTGTGTGATTGTAATGGTATGTGTAAATAGAATCATTTTCGAATTATAGTAGGTGGCGTGTTATATGGTCAAATCGTGTAACAATTTAAACTATAGCATTGAGCGGCGGATAACGATAAACTGAAGCCTTTCTTACACGAGATGGGGCTTTTGAATCCTGCTTTTTAGTACAATAACCGGATGAACAATAACCAACTGATACAAAGTCTCTCCAATAGCAATGAAAAGGTTAAGAAAACAATATGCGCATTTCAGATTCAAAGTGAACGCCAAAAGTGATGATTAACAAATAGTAGATTCGAATGCAGAACTTATATTTTATCAGAACGTACTATATACTACAGCATTTTAACAGAACCTATTACTCACTTTAATATTTTACTATGTTTACTACCTACTATGATAATTTATCAGAATCTACCGTCGATGAATCACCACTGATGACGACTATTTTGTAGCTGGAATCCTCATTTGCTTTTCCTAATATATTTTTAAGGCTATCGGAAAAACATAAAGTCTGTTTGTTTATAACCTTGAGTCGAGCTTCATAATTCTTGAATTGAACAATAACCGTGGTTATAATAATCGCATGCCCACCGTTTTCTCTCTTAAATTAATCATTACTTCAAATAGAAATCAGAGTCGAACGATCAATCGCAAACTTTCTCAATGCCACCGAACACGATTAAAATAATTTCATCACAAGGAAAAATCTAGGTCACGTTTATGGAGAATTAAATTCGATATATGATTGTGTGTAGTGCACTGTAGCGGAGTATAACTAAGGTACGACGGAAAATTCAAGAGAAAACATACATATACACACGAAATACGCAAACCGGGTCTTTTCCAGCAAGTAGACGAGGACGACGCTATTGCTATAAATAGCCCAGCAGGACATTGTTCACGAAAAAAAAAGAAACCAAAGAATCGAATGAGATCGGAGCGGTTTCCCGAAACACGGCGTCGCAGCGTCGCCTTCAACGTTTTTTTTTTACTTCCTGAAAAAAAAAGAGGGCGGTGTATCGCTTCCTATATTGCGTCGCAGTGGAATCCTTTTCCTCTTCCTACCCTTCCTCCGAGTCGCATAAAAGGTTTCTCTTTGTGAAATATACACGCGAATACGATTAAAGTTATATAGATCGACGGAGGCCTTGAAAATCATTTGTACGATCGAGCATAGGCATGGGAAATGAGGTCCTATAGAATTATGCATCAAAGAAAAATATATTTTGGGCTTGTTTTTTATATAGGTATACAGAGAGCCGTTCCATGTTTTAATTTACATTTTTAACTAATGCGCCGTTGGAGTAGTGTTTCGGTCTGAAAAAATAACGCTGTAATGGGCGTTTAATAAAGTTACCTTGCGGTGACGATCTTATTTTACTGAAATCCCGAAGTAAGGCAAGCAAATTTTTATACATAGAAATTTCTATTTCTTAAAACTAAAATTCGATAACTAAGAATTCCGACGAGAGGTATGTTACATTTATTAATTATTCGAGTTTTTTACCTTCATTTGTTGTCATAGATGTTTGAAAGCGTGTATCGACATTTTTTTGCCACAGAATGATCTTTGGTCAGAGGTATTCAACGCATATTCATCTGAAGTTTCATTTAGGTGAGTGATACATTTAAATTGAAATTTTGATTATATAAAAAATGGAGTACATTGTTTCGATTTAAAAATTCGAGTTTTTAATGGATTAATTCAGGAATTGCTTTAAAAATCAACTAATTATAACTTCAGTACGTCCAGCGATTTATGTATATTCCACGATTGAGACTCAATTTTTTTACGCAAATGAAAAGTATTTTTATGAAGTGAGCTTTAATATGAAATGCCAGTAAAGTTTCACTCGTTAAAGAATAGCACGGAAGGGGGGCGGTTTGGCCGTTTTGCCCGCGCTCTTGAAAGACCTGACTGCTCTTAATGATGGATTGAACCTCAAACAGTGTATTCAACAATGAGTGAGAGAGACATTTTTATCAGAGCTGCCAAATTTCCAGTTCGGGGGCTTATTGGTCGGATCTCGTAGTAGAGTAACTCCCGATTTACGAACATTCGGTTTACGAACATTTACACCACAAATTTGACTTACGACCTCAAAAGGATCGCCGAAATATGAAGAAGTACACGAAAAAAAATTAAACGGCGTTCGCATCAGACTTCCTTGGGTGCGTTTTTCATACCTTTGCTGCACCACATTCACTTAATGTGAAAAATGACGCCAAATTCAACGAATTAATAAGTTATGATTGACATGCATTTTTTTTACAAATATTGTAATTTGTTCCGTTCTCCTTTTTCTTGCACGTGAAGGAAGGTACGTCGGTTTTCGAACACCGCCCATGATTTAAACGTTGCGTTAATCTCTCCCGATTTACGAACTTTCGGCTTACGAACTACTTTTCGGGAACGCATGGCGTTCGTAAATCGGGAGTTTACTGTATATGGTTTGATGGTGTCATAGCAACACTAGAGAACAGAGATCGGCGAACTTTTCTAGACGCAGAGCTTAATTTGTAGTTACTAATTCTTCGGCAGTCCTCATTGGAAATTGAGAATACTTCGCTGGAGCTGTTTAGAGTTATCGTCAGAAAATAGTGTAGAGATCCCTTAACATTGCGCGAAAATATATACAGTCTAAACAGTTTTCATCAATAGAAACAACGAAAAGGTTTGTGTCTATAATTGTAATCGAAAAATATCAAAACTTCTGCTTCAGATTATGCGGACCTTTCGTTTGTCATAGCGGTGTGATTCACCGTTCCGACCTTCGTTCTAGAACACGTAATATTACCACCCCGGGTGACATGTCACATCTGGTAGGAAAAAAAGTTGAAAGTTATGAAAAAGCTTAAAGTTGAAAAAAAATGCTTCATTTCTGTCAATCTATCGAAAAATTCTGAAATGCCGCCGCAGCAGCTGAAACATAATGAGCTCAAGAAGTCACTGACCGTGATTTGCTCTTCGCGCGATGAAATATGCACGTCCCGAGCCGTTGACGAAACCGCCAAATTGAGTTCCTATTTAGGCCTGAATGTTTTATGCGTCGTTCGTATGCGTCATTAACAAACTTTAATTGGCAAATCAAACTGGAGTGGACGCGATGACCGCATTATTAATTATCTCCTGTAAACCTGCGATTTTAATATATTGAGGAAAAATCGGGAAGGGGAAGTACAATGGAAAGTAATCTCAGGTTTTCCTCATTTTTCGATCGATAACACATTTCGATCGGTTCTAATGGCTTCCTATGCGGTACCGTCCTCTTAACGTGAAATTGAGGAGTTAAAGATTTGTTTTTCTTAATGTTACCATATCTTCGCATTCTGTTGACAGATACGTTAAAATAAGACTGGAACAGTACGCCATATAACGATTAGGAAAGTAGACGCAAATTTTGGCTACAAATCAGCCGTCACACGAACCCGGGGAAAACAGTGTTTTTCAATTTAAAATTTCATTTTCAACCATTTTGTTAATCGTTTATTCCGGCGAGTGGAGGCAAATACAGCGAGAATATTAGGAGAAAGCACGTTTATTTCTGAATTCCTAATGGAATACCGGCTTGTATGCGATAACCAAATATATTAAAACGCGTTCAGATCCATACCCAAGAGGTGGATGGATGGATGGATGTTTTTCACGCCTGTAACTAAATGAAAATTAAACACTTCATTTTTTTCGCTTCAACAGAATTTTTTCAGAACTGGAATATGTAGCATTTCCGCAGAATAACTACATTTTTAGCGCTTTATTTCTTGAAAAAATAAATTGCTTATGCATTCGGCTCATCCCCTCCTCTCTCCAAGTATATGCAAAATAACTCAAAAATGATGTGTTACGGATACCAAAATTTCACGATAAATATTTATAGATTAGAGCTACAAATTGTATAAATTTAGTGGATCCAGGGTTATATGCTGGGGTGTAATCAGAAAAAAAATCAGAAAAGAATCGCTAAAATGGGCATGCTACTGCAAAACTAGGCAGCTAACAATACATCGCATCTGCGATTCTTTACTCCAGTCGCAGGGGTCTCAAACACAAATCGTACGCGGGCCAAAAACGAAAAAATTCCACTTCAAAAGGACTATAAAAACATTTTTAAATCTTTAGATTAAAAAAAATTATTCGACACTGTGAGCCTGGCCGAATTAGGTATATAATTAGAATAAGATCAGTGAGAGGGCCGAATAAAATGTACAAGCGGGCCACGTGCGGCCCGCGGGCCGCGAGTTTCTTACCCCTGTATTCCAAAGGAATTATACCAGTCGAAAAAAATCCCCATAAATTATTCGCTGTGAAATTCTTCCCTAACCTCTTATTTAATTGATGCAAAACGCCATTGATCAATCAGGAGAAATCTAACGCGATAAGATTTTGTTTCTGAAAACCAAAATGGAAAATAATGTAAAGACTGCTGAAGATGTTTCTGTGCGCTTAGCTCGCGTATAATACGTGTAATTACCACGGGCAATTAATATTATATCCCACATTGACTTTTTGAACAGCCTGTATGTATATTTACTCGATAGTTTGTCTTATTTTTTCCATTGTGAATCTGTTGAAATTCGAGATAATGCCGTAATTTTTATTTCTCTCTCTCTCGCGTAACCATTCTTCCATTCTATCCTTACGATTTCCCCTCCCGAAAAAAAAAAAATAATCTCCCCATCTTGAACAACGTCCTCCCATTACCATCGCCTGCCATCTACGCGTTCCTAAGCAACGTGCTACCATTCCGGGAAACGGCGGACATCCCACTGATGGCATTCTGATGTTTTCTCCTCTAACTTGTTTGCGTGAGATCGACAGTAGGAGGAGGGGAAGGGGTAGGGAGGGAGAAAGGAGAGAGGGATTGATCACTTTCTCCCTTTGCTTAAAATACCTTTAAGTAGCTTTGTCGCATAAATCTTTCGACCTCGGTTCGGTATCGGAACTGTATTAAACTATTAAATATAAACATTTTGCACTTGGTATAAGTTCCGTTTATTGGAAAAACAGGCGACCGGTTCCAATCATATCATGGTCGTCGTCAGGCCAGGAACTTTTACCAAGTGCAAACTTTCTTGATTCTCCTTGAAAATGGAGGTCCACCACGCGAAGGCTACTTCAGTTGAATTTGTTTTGATTTGAATTAAACTGATACTGAGTGATAATTTTGCGTTTTTTAATAAGTCGTTAAATTTATTATAGTAATCTGTTGACATTTTGAAACTAGAATTCAGGTTTTTAAAAGTTTCAGTGAATATCTGAGCCAACGAAAATTCTCGTTTCAATAGATCTTTTCTAAATTCTAATAGCTTTGCCATACGCGCTATGTGCGTCAATCCGTCATAATATCGAGGTCAATTTTTTCGCGATTTACGTTACATTCTCTTTATGCTAGGTATGTATTATGTTAGAAAGCAAAAAAGGTAGGCAGAGTGACAGAATAAGCGTTTTATTTGGAGGATAACATGTGAAAAGCGAGAGAGAATTGATTTGGGATTAAATATTGTCATAGAAGCTGTAATTGAGTAAGAGGATTTTTTTGGCATTTATTCGTTATTATCAATCATCAATTATGCCTGTTTGTCAGATAAGATAAGATATAAGCCTATTCTTCGCTCGTATATCCACGGGTATATTTCATCGCCGATCCGTCGGAGAGGTTGTCGATGGTTTGCATATGAGAGCCTAAATTAAATCCATAGTTCGGATTCAATTTCGTTCCACCCTCGACTACTCGCATAACCACTTCACGTAAAAAACACGAGTACGAACTTTCGCTGCGTTAAAAAAAAAAAAACTTCGGCCACGACAAATTTGATTGCTACAATCACCAATCACGTTTGAATCCTCTCGCTCTAATTCACCTCATTACGATTTCAATTTGTAAATGTCATTTTATAATGAGATTAATTAATCTGATTTAAGGAGCGATGAAATTTTTTTGGTCCTCAAACAGTGAAATTCGCAATAACACACGAGGTCTTCTTTTTTTAAAAATAAAGCTCTTTGTTGTTTGTTTTAGCGGAAATAATGCCCTCAGGAATTTCGAAATGAAAATGTCATCGCAGGATAAAATTAAATCCAGTCATGCCGGAGATAGATTGAATTTTCTTATTCGTTTAATGTTTAACCTGCGGCACGATTCAATATACACGCAACTAAATCGACTTTTGGGGTAACATAAAAGCGCCAGTATTTGATTTCGTAGTTATAATTTGATATTTGTTTGAGAAAAATACTTTATATCATTTTATGTCGCGACATGGAGCAGAACGGGCGTAATTATGATTAGTAATCAATCTTCAGGGAGCTTGTACTTGGTCTGATCTTTTTTATTTTATACATTTTTTGCTGACGTGCGAGCATCGAGTACTCCTTAGACTTAGAGAATTTTTTTAATGTTCGCGTACTACTATTTACACATTTTAAAGTGATAACAAAATGAATAACACTTGAGTAAAGATAGATAACTCATGTTTATAAGCTTAAAATGTACACTTTTGACGTATTTTTTTCCGTTTTGCAACGTTATTCTTAGTCGTAACATCGCAACTTTTGATTAAGAAGTCACGCACGAAATACAAAGTAAGGAGAAGAAGTCTTTAACACTTTTTAGTACCCCTTCAAAACTCCTGACGTACCCCTAGGAGTACGCGTACCACCGATTGAAAACCCCTGATCTATATGTTATGAGAGCACAAGAAAATAGTTTTTATTCTCCATTTGTTTATCCCGTGAATGACTGTATGGCTGTTATCAGTTAATGTTTTTAATTTACTTGGATCGTTGCATAATGCACAAGCAAATATTGCGCGGCTAATGGAATTATGTTCACTTTTATTGCAAATAGGATTTGAAAGCATGCCTAAAGTAACAGGAAATATAATTTCGTTCTTAAAAACTTCCTAATTAACGGCCAAGTTTTTATTGATATTTCTTTTAGTTATTTTTGTTTCTTTTTTAACAGCTGTGAGGTGTTGATTTCCGAAGTTCCAGTTCGTGAATTAATTTTACTGATGGATTTATTGACGCACAAGTTTGGTACGGCATACTAAGTAAATGGTAACCGAGAATAAACTTAGCTGGGGAATTACAGGACTTTAACGTAACATGGAATGGCGTAAGTTTCCTTCGGCTCTAGAAATAACTAAATTAATGCTCAAACTTTTGGTGAAATTGATATTATTATCGAAACAACCATTCTTCTTACGCTGGTTGACACCATCCGGGTTTTAGCGATTTTTTTGTAAAAAATACGCTTATGTATTCACTTTGTCTGTCCATCTGTGCCGGCTATATCTCTTAAACGGTTCAACATAGAGAAACCAAATTTCATCTCTCTACATACGAGAGATACATATGACCATCCGAAATTGTTGAACAGTATCAATTTTCAGGGGCTAATTTTGCCCCATGAGAAAAGCACGTTAATCGGCGATGAGGTTTATGTTTGCTTTTTAAAATTATTTCTCGTCAAGATTCGAAATCGGGACTTGAACTATCGAAAAACTTAGAAATTTTAGTTTCTTATTTTTGAAGACAGAAATCAAATCCCTCTAGTCTTGGCGTACATTTGTAGTTTTTATAGGGTTAAAGTGAGTTTTTCTGAATATCAGCAAAGGAAATGCTACCATGATAACGACCTCAATGCTTTTATTTGTACGGTGTAAAAAAACACTTTATAATACCTGTTTTAGCAGTACTTCCCTAACTTGCTCTAGTTTCTGTTCAAATGGACAAATGACAGCGAAACTAACAACTACAAATTTTTTATTTCAACGTATTATATAGCGCCGTACCGAGTCATCTATGGGCAAAGTAATATAAAAGTGAAAGTTTACCGATGCAACTTATTTAGTTTGGGTGCTGAAAAGAACCGTTTAAAATAATCATTTTTTGAAACCGTTTTCGGCATCGCTTTCTGTATAGCGTTGTTTAGTTTCATCGTATACAATTTCAAAGTGCAACCTTGAATGTCTTTCTTTATAAAAGTGAAAAATAGATCTTATCAGTTTTCTTTCTTGGCCTACCGCTATAAGAAATTCAAGTTATCCATGGCAGTTTACAGGTACATGTGATAGTGATCATGGCACGTATTTGATGACCTTGAAAAATTATGGGTTTGATATGATTCACCCCTCTTCAATTACATATGGTCATTATTAGTAGCATTTTATGTCGAGTATGAAAATGTTTTAACCCTGTAATATTTGTGACAGTTAAAAATCCTGTTTTCCTTCTAATGAAATTTCCTAGCGTGTATCCTGCGTAACTCTAAGATCTTCGGTCTTTCTCCCAATCAAGAGTTTAATTTAATATTACGGATAGAAAAGATGGCTGAAATGTTTTCCTGAAAAAATCTAAAATCAATTCGGCGCGTGCTTTTAGAGTAAAGTGCTAAATAGCTTTAAAAACTCAAAGGAGTGCATCGTGACCGTATTTCAACCCTTCTTTGAAATATGCTATCCTTTTTGTAAGGGTGAGAGATGGTAGAGGAGAGAAAGGAAAAGTTATTTCGACGTGCACTGGTCGTTTACGCCTGTGCCGTGTGTGCGTCAGGAGGTAACCTAGGTCAAACTCTTCGTCATTTTAAACAATGGCACCTCTTTCACGGATCCACACCGACAGTCCCCCGCGCGACTCCGCGCGGGCACAATGGGAAACTGGGCTCATCGCTGCGTAATGCGAGTTCCTTTCATGTGTCGCTGACAATGCAATTCAGAAGCAAATCTCTATTGTCCCGCTAATTCAAGGGTTCCTTTCGGTTGTATCCAAGCCGGAAGTGAGTAGTCTGTTATTATTTTTTTTTGCTGCTTCTGCTTTCTGCATGGTGGTTGCGTACGTATGTACTTTGGGGTTGCTTACTGTAATCGGATTTATTTCGCCTTCGAAACAGCTAACATTTTCATCGATGACGAGGAATATTTTCAAGTTCCTTTCAGTTTTAAAAAAGCATTTATTCGACTGTAGGCGATATTGTAAATCTTTGAGAAAAGGACGTAATGGGGATATTTTTGCATATTTATGACGTCTCGCAAGGTTCAGGAGTTAATAGAAGTGTGGAGTCAAATTAAAAATATAGCTGACGGTCTCGAAACATATGCTATTGTGACAGTTAATCTTGTTTAAAAATTGAAATTGCAGAAACAGTTACGAATTTGAGTTTATTTTTCCCTAATTGGCATTGCCAATTGAAAGACGAACTTACTGTTAAGTGGTTTTACAAAATAATTCCTAGTTCATCTGTCGTGCCCAATTAAGTCGCTACCACGTTGCAGCGTATCCTATAAATAATATAAATCTATTACCCTAACTAGTTATAATTTACTGCATAAAAGGATTCGACCAACAAAATTTCCTACTGACATAAATTGTGAATGAAATGCTTTGATGGATAAACACTCGACCTACAAAATATTACCTATTTATTTTTTACTTTCTCATACGTAGTAATGGGAAAGTATTGTATTCATGAAAAAAATCGACTTCGAGATTTCAACGGATATACATGTTTTGAGGTCCCTAGAACACGTTTAGACTATTTTCGGAATGATGTCTGTGTGTGTGTGTGTACGTGTGTGTGTGTACGTGTGTGTGTGTGTACGTGTGTGTGTGTGTGTATGTGCGTGTGGGCGCTCTAACTCAAAAAGTACGTACCATATCGTTACCAAACTTCATATATAACACTTTAACATGAGCACAAAGAACTGATTAGTTTTTGGACAATAACGGTTAACCGGAAGTCGAGGTTTATTCGAAACCCGATTCGGTTTTTGCGATATTTCTCCGTTAAAACATCATTATTGTATATACAATTCTATACAAAAGTTATAGAGAATGTAATTTCCTAGTTTTTATTTGAAACAATTTTCTATAGGAGTTATTGTTTAGGAGTTATTTATAAATAACCGGTTTTTCGGTTTCCGTTAAATATATCCTTAAAAACATAGTTATAGGTAATCTTCGTGAGGACCAAAGTTGTAGAGAATAATATTTCTTCCAAGTTTTGTTTGAAACAAATTTTCGTAGAACCATCCATTTCGGAGATATTTTTCTTTTTCTTAATACCAATATACAGCGCCAATACCATGTAGCGGTGAATTCTGTAAACATGTTCAAAATATACCTAATTTACGGCAATAAGGTGGACTGTATTCTTTTACGATACGAAATAATAATTTTGCCTTATAACGCTACTCATAATAATTTAAATATCTATACCCCAAATATGGAGAAAGTCATGTGTTGGCCACATCAGATTTTTTTACCTCATCTTCGCCCGAGCGGGAAACGTATTGTCGTGAGTCATCGAAGTGCATTGGATTTTTGTTACTCCAAAGCCGAAGGAAGGACGTTGAACCTTCTTTCCTTTGAGGTCCACGCCCTCTTTCGACCTTTCGTGCCTCTCCATTTGTCTAAAGCTATCTCTTCGACGTGCCATCGGAACGGAAAGAGAGAGAGGGAGAGAGAGAAACCCTTCTATTCGTCCATTTCTCACGATCGCAAGGTAATAATATCATCAGGACAGGTCGGCCGGATTCCTTCACGCGTTTATCCGTTTTATTTAACTTTCTCCATACGCATTAAAAGAGAAAGTATTGTTTTCGTAAAAAAACCAAATTATTGACCCCGAGTACGATTTCACTGTTTTCTCGATTATGCCTGTGTAATAAAAATATTGTGGGAGCTCTAACTCAAAAATTAATAATCAGATCAGCACAAAACTTTATATTTTAAATTTTAAATAGAAATTCAAAGTATGAAAAGGTTTTGGCTGACGCTGGTCGACCTCAGGAGGAGGTTTTTTCTTGTCATTTTTCCGTTTTTCCCACGTATCTCACTTTAGAACTCAGTTTATGTAAATATTTATTATTTCAGAGTTGTAGAAATATAATTTTATAACTGTTTTATTGGAATTATTTTTCATGAAACGGATTCATTAAGAGATATTTTGATTATCTGTCATAATTTGAAAAGTACGTCTCTAATTGGTACCTATGTACCTATTTCCGTTGCTATGATAACTATTTCTAATTGTACGCTGTCAAGGGAATTTTATGTGTGATCAAAATTATCCCATTGACATCCAGCGTCATATTTTGTAAACAATTTTCCTTGTAAATATTGACAACGATCCCAGCGCAGCTAACGGTAATTTGAATCTCGCATCGACGTTTTGTTATCCATAGCAACAGATGAGAATTTTGTTTACTTGTTCGTTATTTTATGTGTGAAAAGTGATTAAAATTGTTTTTCACTTTCCGAGTTCAATAAAATATTCATAATTGTAATTATCGATAATTATTCTTGAGGACGCTGTTGTCGACTGCAACTTGTATGTATGGACTATACCAATAAAGTTCATATACTCCGTGTGGAGAATGTCATGGGTTGGACATATCAGATATGATATTTGTGAGCGTGCGAAAGAACGGGAGGGAAGAGAGATAGGAAAAGGTGTGAGGGCCACCAGCTTTCCAATTGTCCGAAATGAAACAACGATCTCGGAATTTTTTAGATTGAGTGACATTCGAGAATGTTTGGATGTTCATGTGTGCCTGTGGGTGAGAGATTGGTCTCATCCATTACTTCGTTCGTGAAGCTTTTGATTAGGTCGGAAGAGATGACGCATAAAGTACTAGGGCGAGGGAGAGAGAGAGAGAGGCGGCGAGGCAGAGGTTACAGAGGAAAAATGCTATACGGAACGAAATCAAAAAACAGGCATTCGTTGGACGTTACGAGATTTACGGTTTTTTGGATTTTCAGGTTACCTGACAAAACATGCTCATCCACCTAAACTCATAAGCTGACTAATTATAAATCACAATTTTATAATATCACAATTAAAAACAAAGACAAAGATTAACAAGTAAAGAAACAGTTCCTAAAGATTAAATAGATTAGGGTCACAGGGTAAAAATCTCAGCGGCTGAGGGCTACTTGATTATAAACCCATATCGCAGGAAAACACCCACTCAGGAAGGAGAGGGTGAAAAAAAACCGGAGAAAATACAGTGTATAACGATAAATAAAATGAAGAACTCACGAGACACGGTGAAGACAATGAATAGAATTGGAAAAATACCTCCAAATCACCGTAAAGGCGGTACTTACGTGCCAAGGCACAGAAGACTCGCAGGATCACTTAGGACGCGCGTTTCGACAGCAGTGTGGATATTGCTGAAGATGACAGCGTTGCTGTCGAAACTTGCGTCCTAAGTGATCCTGCGAGTCTTCTGTGCCTTGGCACGTAAGTACCGCCTTTACGGTGATTTGGAGGTATTTTTCCAATTCTACAGTGTATAACAATTAATGAATAAAAATAGCAAGAATGCAGAAGGTAAAATTATTCTTCAAAGGCGTTATAATCAGATCCTTATTCAAATACATATGTGTGCGTATGTGAAGTTCTCTATAGATGAGAGGGATGAGGGATGATAATTCGGTATTTATTAATGGCGATATTTTACAAAATGTTGTTCATTCTACATATAACCCCAACGAACGCAAACATTACGTTCTAGACGGGATTCAACCCCGAGACCTTAGTATCCGTCGGTAGAAACTCTAACCACCCGTCTACCAATGCCAACTGTGTTCGGAACAACCGAAAGGTGTCGGTGCCGAAGGATATTACTGTCTAATGTAAGATAAGAGTTTCGAACGGAAGGAACTAAAGAGGACGGTGAGAAAAGTAGAAGGCGTCATCTGCACGATGGATGGACTGTCTCGTGGTCGGAGCTGTTGATGGAATCGGACACGCTCGCAATGGCTCAGCGCGTAAAAAAATACGATCGTGAGGAACCTATGCACGCGATGCCCTCTTGAGTTACGTTTTGCATCGCTCCGTTCACTGCACCCTCGAAACTTTTTTTTTATTTGTTACTTCCGATACCCTCGATATCGTGTATCTGTACCGTTCGCAATAACCTCGCGTGGGACCAAACTTGTTTAGAACGGTTCTGGCATCCTCGAAAGCAATCTTTTTTTGTGAACTAAAATAATTTTTCATTCTGAAAATTACGGACAATTCCCGCCTTCGAGCTGCGCTGCTATACCAGGCGTAGCGGGCTTTTTATTCTCTTGACATTATTGTATTTCCGTCGTTTTTGTTTTGGTTTATTTGTTACTAGCAGAATTTCCCGTTGAATTTCAACGGATTTAGTGAAGCTATTACAGCACAACATACAAACTCTTTAAAATACCTATACAGTAGATACTTTTTAAATTACAATTAGCTTTTCTTAACAATTAATCATATTTCCTTGTAACAATCCGTTTCCGAACGTATTGCATTCAAATATAACGATAATTGTATTTCGTATATCACTTTCGCCAAATCCAGCTTCATTTCTTGTGTAATTATGCCTCGCTGAAATATTTACTTCTATGGCTTGAAAAAGCAACGTACAGTTGTCCATGATTGAACACTGACTCCGGTAAATGTACACCAGATACGTGAGCTTTTTTACGTTAATAAACATTATAATGTAGAATATAATGATTTTAGTTAAAAAAAATGTAAGATTCCAGTATTCAATAGACGAAAGAAGGTTCAATTACTTTCATCAATAAACACTTCCTGAATAATAATCAGTATGTATTTACGTTGCTATCCATAAACATCGATCGTTTCGTTGCTTAAACAAAAGTGCGAATCGAATAACGCCAGACTTTCGTCTATTTGTAAGCTTCATTGAAACTAACTGAATCGGAGGTAACAATGACGGCCGCCTCGGCAACGCTCGGAAAGAGTACGAAAAATCCACAAAATTTAGAAACAAATATCGTATTTCTGAAAACTTCGACCGTGGAACATGTAAAATTCGCAGGAATAAGACAGTATAGAGTTTTATTCGTCGAATAAAGCAAAAACGAAAATAATCGGTCCATATTTACGTATTTTTATACTTGAAGAAGAATACCTTGCAAGTCAAGAAATGGATTAATACGTGTTATCTTATGGAAAAATGTTAATCCCCTCTATTGGCAGCACTGATTACTCCTGGTTGACCAAACCTTGCCCATTCACTAATTTAGGATGTAAGGAAGAATCGTACCAAATTTGGTTATTCTAGCTTTTATCGTTTAAGAGGTGTTCCATGAACAAACACACAAATACACAAACACACGCTTCAAATATATTATAGTAGATGAAGGCCAAATCAAGTTTTATTATGTGCGAAAATGTGCATGCGAAAATTGTGCGTTGATCACGAGTATGTTAAAAGGACACCCTTTTATTGCCGATTATTCCTGCTTCTGAAGTTACAAATATTCTATCTTTATGTAAAAGCGTAAATGGACTGAAAGCTGTCAAAAATTGGACGAGATGATCACGGAGGCTATATTTTCTGTTGGAGGTGTGAAGGGCTCGCATTTAATCATATTTTTACGGGTAGCATACGACTTTATGAGCATTTAAGAGGGAATTTTGTATCGATATCGCAAGAAAAATCACATCGTTTCAGCTGAGCGTAGTTCTATGCACTAACATTCCGTTATAGTTCCATTTATTTAAAATTGTCATGCTGTGACACCCCGATACAAAATTGAGTATCTCTCGCATTGACACATATTGCGCTAACAATAAACGAGGTGAGCTTCTGTTTAGAGTAAAATAGGAATCATTAGGAGTAGACTAAAACCATGCGCTTTCAATAAAGTCATTCATTCATTCACGGTTTTCAATCCTAAGATTGGTTTGACATGACTAGGGAATAAACACACATGATGTGGTGGTTTCCCGTTGACACACACACACACGGGTGATGAAATATGAATTATGAGTACGAACACAAACATCCATGCTCTTGGCGGGATTCGAACCCGCGACCTCAGTGATGGTAGGCCAGTGCGCTATCCCTTCCGCCACCGGGGCCGGCTCAATAAAGTCAAGAAACTTAAATTCTCCAATAGATCGCTCAATTTATTCACTGCCTGATTATTTTATTTCCCGAGTTCCTTTCGTTCCCATATACTAATTTCGTCGTAATGTTTACCCATTTCCATAGATAGAATACACGCGAGTTCTCTCGACTAAATTTAATGGAATATATAACACTGCGTAGACTCCGCAGGCAAAAATCTCTTTTTCAATGGTCGTTTCTCACTTAAGCGATTGAAAAAATATCTAGATTATGAACGAATTTAATTGGAGCTGTAATGGGGTTTGAAAATTAGTTCCCAGCGTACAATCAAAATGCCATGTTTATTTATAGTCCTACTGCCATTTCAGGTGCTATTACAATAAATAAGATAGATAAATAGGTTTATGTATGTATAGTTATATATACAAGGTATTTTTATAATGGCCTCCTGTTTTGAACTAGTCGCAACATAATTTTAATATATGGAAATAGTATTGTTTCGGATAAATCAAAACCTAAAGCCTGCAAAGTATGGGAGAGAAATGAAGCTGCTGAAATGTTCAGTGATGAATATGATTTTTTATTCTCATTTTTTAATCCTACAATTATTATTTTTTTATGTTTCTGTAATTGAGTAATTTTCCTTATTTCGTTTGCGTGACCGAGTGGCATTATTTGTTAGACTTGATGCGATAAATTACTCTTCGAGTCAAAGTCATTATAACTGCAAAGAACGAGATTCTATTTCAGTAAACTCGCGTGTAAAGCAAAACACTCCAAAGTAATATTTTTAATTCTGATGAAAATTTAACTAAATCCATATGCCGTATTTATTCGCATATAGGCCCAAATTCATTTTTTTTAAATTTACGCTTAACTTAAAAACGAACGCACGGATTATGCGAGAGGGTAAAAATTGGAAGCCTAAAATGTGAGAAAATCGTTAATAGGACACCGCAAAGTGGATTTCGTGATACAATGTACTGGATATGACATATAATGCATTATAAAATCACCGGTGTAATTGGCCGTCAAAATTTACGAATATGCACGAATAAAGAGTTACAATTCTCATTTTCCCTCCGTCTCACTATTTCTCCCTCCCTCCCATTTCTTCCCCTTCACAATCTAATCAAAATAGAGCTAACTTCCTTAGCCTTACGGAATTACAATTATATAATTAATTATAGAGAGTCATATGACCCTGGATCTTATACCTCCTGCGGTGATGAGCGTGACAGACTCACAGCTAATATAGCTCGTTATTTAAATAGGTATAAGTAATTACCAAGGGGAAATAAATCTTATTATTATTGATAGAGGAGTTGCAAACGGATGTCAAGGCAGTTTGGTCTAACATTTCGATTTTCCAGGTATAACAGTTTCTGATTTTTTGAAATCTTGAACAATTCGATTTTTTTCTACAGTTAAACGATTTTTTTTAGCAATATCGACACGGACGCAGAATCTCAATCAGTTATAACAGGACGGATTTGGCTATTGGCTATTCTCTTTAATGTTTCGGAAACGAATATGATATTTTTTAAATCTTTATTTTAAGAAGGCAGATATAAACTGACGGGGACTTATAGGTTATTATTCATATTTATCTTTAACTGATTGATTTTTTCTTTTTTTTTACATTTTAAAATTGATATTAGGAAGGCATCTCTCATCCTTTTCCATAATTAATAACGGGCAGTAATTAACATTCTTTTTTGTAAGACGCACTAAAAGTTGACAACGAGGCTTTTCTAATCAGATTTATATTTTGAATCACTGCGCAGCTAATGGTTACATATTGATTTTTTTCAATGGTAATTTAATGCCTCATCCATCCGTCATTTTCAACTAGCAATCGAACTAGTTTTCTATTAGGATCCATTGCAGTTTCACAAGTAACTTCCGTGAAGTGAAATCTAGCACTAATATGCCACTCTCTGTAAAGAGCTTTCCTTAGGTAGGTGATGGATCGAATCCAAGCCATAATTCTAGAAGTCATTCAGTTGTGAAATCAATGAAAATTTAAAAAATATATTTGCAACAAGGATGTTTACATGTTACACGGTCGTATCATTCAGAAATACGCAATTGTTTTCGAAATTTTGCGGATATTTCGTACTCTTTCCGGACGTTGTCAAGGCGACCGTAATTGTTGCCTCCGATTCAATTAATGCCAATTAAACCTTCAAATACGTGAAACAATAGCGTTATTCGCTTCCCACTTTGTTTAAGCGTCGAAATTATTGCTGTAGCAATGTCAACATTTATACATAGCAACATAAATATTTACGGATAATTATTCAGTTAACTGCGTATCAAAGCAGTTGAATCTTCCTATCTTCGTTTGAATGCTGGAATCTTATCTCTTTGTAAGTAGAACCATTATATTATACATCCATAATGTTTATTAACGCAAATAGGCTCACGCATAAATTTTAAATTAAATGAGAATAGGGACACACGTTATTTTTTTAAACACATTACATGGTTATCTTCTCTTCTTCGATAATCTACATCAGTGGTCTTCAAGGTGGGCGATTCTGGATTTTTGGTGGGCGTTAAAGAACTCATCAAATGCTATTCCAATTTTTACACTGAAAAATAAAATTCTATAAAAAAGCACACATATTCTGTACAACTATTTTATGTACAACTATTTCGGTTCGTTTGTCGTTAACTATAGTATCATATCATACTATACTAGCGACAATGTATCCATGCTGCGGTAAAATCGAAAGGCCCATGAGGGTGGTCGGAGTCTCTCGCAGAAGCAGCGAAGCGTTTAAGTTTAATTTTATCAAATATATATAATCATAAATTTTTAAACACTGTTATTACAACTGAGACCGTATTCGGTAATCTCATCTAACAACAATCCCACTAGTATTAGGGTTACCATACCTCCGTAAATCGCTTTGCTACTGGTGGCGCAAAATTATTCTTTGCCCCGGGCGCCAGAAACTCTCACTACGCCGCTGGGTGGGCGGTGAACTTATTTCAAAGGACAACATATGGTAAAAGTGGGCGGTGACTCAAAAAAGGTTGAAGACCACTGATCTACATAAACGATTGAATTGATTGTTATATAAAAAAGAAAGGACATATATTTGAATAAAAAGAAAAACATAAAAGTTCGCGATCAATTACTGTGTAAGGAAATGCATTTTTAGAGTTGAATGTGAATAAGAAGCAATAGCCAGCTGTCCCCTGAAGCCAGCTAAAATGTTGTGAAATTTCCAGCAATAAATTTTCCATCGTAACCTAAATGATGATTCTGTGTGAAGAAATTTCAATAGTTTTCAAGTAGAGCATCCAACTGCCGTCCAAAAAATAAGGCAACGCGAGAAGAGACGTCGTCCGCCTTCTTAACCGCAAACTCAAGTGCTTTACGGAGACGTCTACGTCATTGGAATAGTGAGAGACATGTGATTACCCTCCATCGTTTGATTGTTTCATACCTCGCTAGTCCTCTCTCTAAAACCCCTCTTCTCTCTCTCTCCCTCCCTTCCCTTTCGTGGTCATCCCATCTATTCATCCCTTTGCCAACCTCCCCTCCCAGTGCATCGTCAATCACTGCCAAAGGTAATTGCTTTCTGTTCACGGACGGTTATGCATACTGGAATATTCCTCTTCCTCTATACCGCCAAAGATGAGATTCCTTAATGGGCTCTTATACCTAAGAGAGAGAGAGAGAGAGAGGGAGGACAATGAGCGCTCTCACTAGACGCACGTCCTTTCAACTGGACAGGTAATAATAAGATCGTTCTACACCCTCTCTTCGTTTTGACGTCGGCGGTTGAATTTCGAGGACGGTTGGGGAAATTTTTAAGAAAATTCTCGTTCCGAGTAAGGATTTTTAGTCGGACGGGCGAAGATTTTGGTGGTGTTTATTGGACGTTATTTTTACGTCATCGGCTAGGTTACGAGTCGTGGAATCGTTGTCGGTTCCGAGAATGTGAGTTCCGGCCGATTAAATTACGAAAAACTTTGTGGGATTTGATCTGAAAATATCTCGTGGAGAAGTTAAAAGATCTGAGATCGGTGGAAATTATTTTTAATTCAATATTAGGCATGTTGTTTTATTACATAAAATACACATTCAAAGGTCGCGGTTTATAGCTTCACTTTGGCGCCTGTCTGTGCAGTTGCTTAAATTTAAATTGTGATATGACCGTATTCAACAGAGAGCTGAAACTTGGAGGGTAGGGTTCTGTACTGATTCCATTTGTTTTTATTTTAGTTATAGTTATAAGTGCATTACAGCATATTTCCTGCCATCTTACAACGAAACTTAAATATGATGACGAAAAGAAATAACACAAACATAATTAAAAAAGGGGTTTGGAGACTACGGCGAAATGGACGTATCAAAAAGGAACTCCTTAACCGTAAAAATGTTTACGGTTAAGGAGTTCCTTTTTGAAAATTACAAACGTGGCAGTTTTCTTTATCATGGTGAGGAACTTCGCGTTAAAAAAATATAACACAAGGGTTGAAATCTGGGATATTACCAGACAATCGATATTCAATAAATATCAAAGCATGATCATGGTAAAATAATAATTGTTTTCTGTAAGTTAATATCGATCGGAACAAAATAGTCGTGCCGTGTGTTAAAGTATTGCGCTCTCTTGTTATAACTGCATACTCTCATATAAATAATTATCTGTAATTTAATCATATCAAAATCGAAATAAAAATATTGTCTCGTTAGAGGATACTTTTAAAACCCTTCGTCGCCGTTTTAGCATCAAATTAATCAAAGGACTCTCTTTTCAAAGGATCCCCTTAATTAATATCGTTTTCTTCCTCCGTTTCACCCCGTCCGCTTCAAGCCTTGGGAGACGAAAATTTGGCGCCATATTACTTCAAGGTTTTGTTTTCCGTGACGCACAGGATGACTGCGGGCGATTTTCCAGTCTCCAGCACACTTTCTCTCTGAGCTTCTCCAAAGGTTGCGGCTACGATAGAATTAAATAAATCTTAAAACCTGTTAAAATGAAGTGTGGGGGACATTTTATGCCCTATTTAAATGTTTCGTCGATGATATCTCAATTTTAAAATTATGAAAGTACCTACCTTGTATACACGTGTAAGAAAATATATAATGCATGTCGCGGTGTGGCATATTTTGCACCATGTAGTTCATGACACTAGTCGAATACGCTTCCAGCGTATGGGATCCGTACGAAAAGGGACAGATACTTGAGTTAGAAAGAATCCAACGCAGAGCAGCCGGATTCGTTAAGCAAAAATATGAGCAAAAATTATGCGTCACATCACTCTTGAAGGAGTTGAATTGGATTTCGCTAGAGGACCGCAGAATTAACGCTAAGTTAAGGCTTCTGGAGATATTTAGGTCGGAAGTTCTATTAGAGGAGGTCTCAGGAATATTAGAGGCACCTACTTACATGGGTAGGCACGATCACGAGGATAAAATACGAGAGATCGACTGTAGGACCGAGCGATATCAGGGTTCATTTTTCCCAAGGACCATACGGGATCATAACAGGAGAGTGATTCCCGCGAGAGAAGTTATTAGGTAGGCTTTGGTGCGCTGCACCCCCTGCCACCCACCAATCTGGTGACTTGCAGGGTATTATGTAGATGTAGTGTTCACTCGTTTATTTACTAAATTCGTGACAATGCTGGTAATCTATTATTTTTTAGAAAAAGAAAATCCGCATTTTATTCTTTCCTACTCTAAATATAATTTCACGTTCAGAAAATTGCATATTGTGTTAACTGATGAAGGTTTTATATCATTAATGTTGGTTGAACCGAAAATTTTTTTACTGAAAAATATCGTCGATGGAACAGGCAGAGCATTGGTTTAATTGAAAAAATTATATTTATCCAACTAATAGCTTGCGAAACACGATGCGCTTTTCTGCAACGAAGCATACGTCTATGAATGGTAGATTTTTGAATGTATTTCGATTTAACCGAAATTTCGTTGTATCTGTTTGCGGGTTAAATCTTTCTAAGCCCTGGGCTGTAAACAAAATAGCTACATATCACGAGAACTTGAAGGCGGCACAGGGAAGAGCTTAATGAAACACAATAGACTACTTTTTTCAAGTGAACGGTCGACCGTGAATGTAGTAGGATGTGAGGAATTATTGGTAGGAAGAGGAGAGGGAACGAGATTGATTGGGAAAACCACGCAGATTGATCGGTCAAAGTCAGAACTTTGTGGGACCCACAGAGAGGAGAATCGAAGGGGAAGGCGGGCCGCGATCCAAAATTCCCGTTGCCAAAAATCATGAAGGAAAGAAATAAAACGAAAGCAAATCAAGCGGAAGACATTATGGGAATAGAGGAGAGCTTTTTCCTGGTATTAATTTTCTTCGCAGCGGATACTGTTGGGATGAAAATATTTAAGGTATTCTTAAGGAAAATTATTAATATTCCAATTAAAATTTAATTGGAAAAAATAAATAGACAATGAAAATAAGGATTTAATAACATATAATTGATAATTCCAGTTCTTTATTATTTTTTATCAGTGGCTGCTAAGGACTAATAATTTTTCGAAAGAATCCACGTCTGCTCTTGTAATTAATGGGAATAATTTAATAACTGCCATTTCTTAAAGGGTTTACAGAATAATTTATCAGCCATCCTCACTCCCAACCAATTTTTGCTTGTGAGCGTTAATTGCAACTAACTGAAAACTTGGATATTATTTCCCTTTTCTTTTATTAGAAAGTATATCTTGCTTTAATTTAAATCGATGCGTTGACCTATTCCTTCGAGCAAGGGCACTAGTTCAGGGGTTGAAGTACGAAGGAGAACTTCTGAAATTCGTTTCTCTTTTTTCACGACGAGTTTTCCTCGCTCTCATATGACGTTGCGGTAACACTATTGTTCAAGTAGGGTATGGCTAAGTTTTGGAGTACTTTGAAGCCCGTACAAGGAGAGATTTCAGGTGAGGACTCTCGACAGAATGGGATTTAGAGGATCTCCACGTGAACAAGTGGAGTCAGCGAACGATTAAAAATATGTTGATACGTTTTTGTAACACGATTCAGTGTGTTTTATTTATGCTAACCTTTCCATAGGCAGAATTATCGAGCTGGTCTCAAAGCTGAAAAAATTAAGGACAAGCACTTTTAAATAGAACTTGTCTCAGGTATAACAAACAGCCACATGGTTATAAAAGAACCAGATGCATATTCTCTCTCACTGTGTAACTTTCTATGTTTAAATTTGTAAAAGAGAGAAGGGAGATTTCACTAAATTTTGGAGAGAAAGCTATTTTGTAATTTATATTTTTCAATAAATTTCAAAAGTTGCGAAGGTGGTAGTTTTGCGCTTAGTTTTGATTGAAACAAAACCGTATTTTTATGTTAAATCGTTTTATTTCGAAGGAACCATATGGAGCATATATGACCTTTATCACAAGGATAATTGTTGCATGCAGAATAATGAGAAATATTTTTTTAAATTCTACATTAAATATTATCTCGGACGAATTACTTTTTATAAAGCTGTTCCATTGACCTGGAAATGGACAGTATGCTGTTTTGTTGTTGATTGAATCATAATATTTTATTTGAAATATAAATAAATGTCAGTTAATTTAATTCACGACTTTTGTTCCGGTTTGCAGATTTGTTATTCACCTGCATATTCTACGATCGGTGGATCGCCATTGAAGACGAGGCTTTTGGGGATATCGGAATCGCGATCATCATCATTATCATCATCTGAAATCCAACCACAAGGGTGAGCTACATATTTGATTTTTACATTTCAAGATAGTTTTGAACGTGTTGTGCCATTGGCAAGGTTTGAAAATTACGACTTCCTTCTGTTGAAAATATGCAGTACATAATTATACCTCCCATAGCAGTAGTGTATTTTAGTGATAAAATATATTTTATAATATAAAACGTTGCTCTTAAAGGCTCAAATTGTCATTTGTAGGCCCTCCGAAAGTGTGATGTGACCTATGCGGGTGCTTCGCTCGCCTAACCCTTGTCTAGGCTCTGGTTAAGGATTAACATAACTAATAATAATTAGAATGAAGCGTGCTCAGATTAGACCTTTTTTCATGTATCCGCGAGCAAACTACGTAAATACATAATATGGTACAAATATAATATTGCGAATACTGGCAGAATCAGAAAATATCTTCTTCTATTCCTTCGAGTCTGGTAAAGGTCGGAAATCCGCATGGCAAATTAATCCGATTTATTTTTAAGGAAAGTTACCAGCCCTTTAAAAAAAGACCAAAAAATAAAAATAATAAACACCCTCTTAAATTTATCGATGGTAACAAACGTTCCAGAATTTACTGTCGCGAAGCGATGGCGGGAAGATAAAAAAACGACGGTTTAAAAAAAAATCGACGCTTTCCCTCCTTTTTTTTCGTCCACCGCCATCTCTGAAGTCTTGTGCCAATGACTCGTTCGTGGACGTATGATCTCTCTCAGTGCTCCAGTGTGATTGGCACGGTTGAAGGGAGCTCGTCAAACGGAACACACGCTCTGTCTCTCTCTCTTTTGGGAGGGTTGGAGAAAAAAATAAAGAGGAAAGGTGGGTTTTTAAAAATGGCGTCCCCATTGTTGGAATGGAAAATGGAGGTTGGGATCAAGATCGAGTCTCATCTGCCAAGTTCATTGTGGAGGGTCTTTTATATCATTCGGAAAGATATGAGAGAGCGGAGAAGGGGTTATGGATCAAGAAAGAATGTTTTTCTCTCTCTCTCTCTTCCGTCTTAAAACCTTAATTTCACGCACATGCCATGCCTCTTTCACGTGTAAGAAGTATGTAGAGAAAGTACGACAATCCTGAGAAACTTCTTCTTTGAGATATTTATAGGTATGCAACATTAGCATAAAAAATTGGTATTTGCGATTCCGTCTCTCTGTGGTCTGTCGTATGTACGCGGTTATAAGGGCTAAACAAAATCTGAGGAAATTTGTATTCAACAAAAATATCACCCTGAATGGAAACATTGTTGAGACATCAAGCAACAATGGGAGGTAGTTTATTGTTGTCGGTTTTCACAAAATGTCCGTTCACTCAAAAATGGCTCCGAGGATCGTATTTAAAATTCACAATTATCGATATTTATACCGTAATTGAAAATGCATAAGCTGTACGTCACAAGAATAATTTTATAGCGTCCAATGAATTCATACAATCGAGTTTCATTCTCCGCTACGGTTACTCTTATGTTAGCTCCGTTCTTCTGACGTCATACGAAGGTCCTCGTTCTCAAAAAACCGTCTCCTTCTCCCCTTTGTCCACTCATTCATCTAATCGAGTCAGAGACAGTCTATAAGCAGAGCTGTTGCTGCGAGAAAAAAACTGCGCGTATACTTATCAACTTTAGCTGATACATTATTGTGTAAAGTAGCGCTAATGTATTCAAAAAGTTGGTGCAATGCACGCCATTTTTCACCGATGTCTTCCCCTGTTATTTTTCTTCGCGAAAGTGAGAAACATATCTTTCGCGTGCGTTATTCAACCTAGGGGAAATTTTATTTGCGGCTTTCACGCCCACATTAGTAACTCTTTTATGCTGTGCAGGATAAATAAATTATATCTTTAATTGCAAATCAAATTTAATTGGAAGGCTAATTAAATCTATGATACGTAATTAGGTCAGGCATTCTTTTTAAAAATATTGAGAAAGTTTAAGTGTACTCTGCTGGATAAATATTCCTCCTTTCACATGCATTTTACAAAAATCATCAATTGAAAAAAGAAAATTGATGTTTATTTAAGTCAATAAAGCAAGCGGTAATCAATCAAGTTCATGTGAAATCTTTCCTAATGATGTCGAATTTCAGTCGTTTGATTATTTTAGCCGAAGAGAGAAATTTTCTCCACAAAACATCGAGAAATAGACTTTTCTAAAAAAAGGAAAAAATTTTCGTTTAAAAAATTTTTAAGGATTGGAATCGGAGCCAGACAAAATCGATAAAGAAATTTATCAGTTTTGATGAAAAAGTCGAAAAAAATTTTTTCCGATGGCACCCATATAAACTTCATTCTATTTGACGGTATAATTGAAAAGGCATCGTTGATGTAAAAAGTTCTTGCGAGTGAAACCCTGTTCTTCTGGAACAACCGTGCGAGCGAGCTATCTTTGTGTAGCGTCGACGTTTATCGATCCTCCTTCGATAACTAACCACGGTTACGATATACAGAGCCTACCAATAAAAGTATTGACACTGTAGTCTATGCTATAAAGTCTATAATTATATATCGATGCTAAATTAACTTCGTATTGTAAAATATATAATAAATTGTTTTTATGTAGATTTATGTCTGATGATAGCATTGCATTAACTTGCGATTAAGAAAAATCGTTATTCAGCAGAGAATTTTCTAGCTCATCTTATGGTTGTTGACATATATTAAGAACAAGCATTTTAAAAAAGTACTTGTTTCAGGTATCTCCAATAGCAACAACAAAGCCATGAAATTTCATAACGTTTTTGTGGCTATTGGAGATACATGTGCTTGTTCTTGAGTAAAATCGCCAAGTTAACACAGCTGTTTTTTATTTTTACGCTATTCTTAAATGTGTCTAGGTATGATTTTTAAATTTACACATAAGAATAAAATATTTTAACTTAAACAAATTAAATTAGAATAGTTTCACAGATGTAGGTGTAATACTGAGTCTCTTTTTTTAACTGGGTGAGCCTGTATATCGGCGAAGCTAATCCTATTCTAGTCGAGCGATTTCTGGAAACGGTCTATCTCACTCAGTAACAGGAAATTCCTCGAGTTTCTCCTTTTTGTTCGCAACCGTTCCAAAACCTATCCCAAAACCTTTCTCACCTGTTTCTTTGAGGGTTCTGACTTTGACGAGAACAATTTCTTGCACACTTTGTATTGAACTTGTCGTATTCCGTTTAGAATGCGTTAGAAAGCGTTGGTGTTTGGAGGATAGGTGATCCGAATTCCGATCTCGAACGGCGTTGAGGCATGAAGAGTTTGAAAGCGTAGAGGAATGTCATTTGCGGCCAAAGAAGAAGCATGGGGTTGCATTCGAATCTTTGGTGACTCCGTTCAGAAGTCCTTCGCGTTACGTTCTTCGGAAAAATCCGCTTTGGGCAAAATCGCGTTTCTCTGATTTAATGCCTTATGGAAGGAATCATATGCTCCTTTTTTTTAAGCGTCGTATACCAACGTAAAATGCGGTGCTAGCTCACTTCAGGACCGCATATGATTTAATTTTACAAGTATTGGGTGAATGAGGGTAACATTTATTTTATTGTTTGTATTAAAGCCATCGTTAGGCGATAGTTTATGCGTGTCTTTATTTTAAAGAGAAATTGTCCACATACGAAACATCGGACTCCTAATTTTTAACTTGCATTTTTTAAATTTCCGTAATTCCATCTGCTTTAATTCATTCCTCCTATGGATTCACGCCAAATTAAAGAATAGCGGAGCATAAATGAATTTGCATCTACATCGTTCAAATCGACAAAATTAATTCAATAATAACTCCGAAATGTGGGGAACATAAATGACTGCTTTTTATTTTGTTAACGCTCAAGCCTATTTTCACTGAATAAGCTTTTACAATTTTCCTTCGTTATGTTAACCCGGAAGTTATCATTTGAATAAACACACCCTCTTAAACTTTGCTAGAGCAAGTTTCGCTTACTTTGACGCAGGACCTGCTTACATAATTTAAGTAACTGGTGCATAGAAATTAGTATTTTAATTACAGTTTCAACTTATTTGCATAATACTCCGAAACGCTTTTGGAGATTATCTTATCATTGTGTGCAAGCGTTCCTATTTAAAGTAATCCTAGCTGCAATTTTTATGTTTAATTAAAATTGCAGCTTTTCTAGCGAAAAAAATATTCCTCAAAAGAGAACATTTTCTCTGTAAATTCAAATTTTTTTATAGAATCAGCAAGCACATCGAGGGCAGTGAATATTTACGTCGTCACCGAGCAGGCAAGGTTCTGATTATTTGAAAGTTTTAGGTATACTCATAATGGTCAGGTTTTTATCGTTAACAACTCTCGATGCTGTTACTTAAAGAAATTGCAAGAGGAACGATGAAATTATGGCTTACATGATCTTTGATTGAAAATATATTTTAATATAAGATGTACAGCGGAACTTCTATAAGTCGAACTTCAACGGAAACAAAAAATATTCTACTTACGGATAAATCTAGTTGTAGAAGAAATATAACACGAAAAAAATGTTGTTCTCTAAAATGAATAATTCACTTCGAGTTATGGAAAATTCGAGTTATAGACGTTCGGAAGTATTTGAAAAGTAATAATTGATCACGATGAAGGTTCTTTAAAGATGTGCAACGTGTAAACGAAAAATATTTTATTGATAGCTCTAGGTTTAATTTATGATCTCAATAACATTAATCGTTTTTTAATGATGTTATAATATGCTTTTTAAATCACAGAAATACGAGAAAATAACGCATTTCCATAATAAAATTTTTTTCTCGGAAAAACACCGGATTTTAATAATCCCCTCCTTCTTAAACGTTTTAAAAAAGTATGAAATTCCGTGTACTTAGATTTGAAGCAGAGGTGTTAGCATAAGCAAGAGGACCCATGAATACATTGGGAGCTTCTAATCCTTTTGGGTGGGAAATTCCATCCCGTGATCGCTCATTCTGTATTCCTTGGCTCCATCCGTTCATCTTCCCCTTTTGTCCCTTAATTATCCGAACGTGTCTACGCTTCAAAGACCGACGATAGCGCAACGCGGTCTCCCGGAGAAACCGCCGTCCTACCGGAATAAATTTTTTAAAAATATGGAGCTCCAAGCGAATGAAAACATTTGTCGCTACATTAATTTCTCGAAAATAAGAAACGCAGATTTGGAGCAAAAGAGACAGCGAGAGATGGAGAGAGAAAGAAAGATAGATAGAGAGTAGCTAAGGCGAAAAAAGACATTAGAAGCAGAATGCTAACAAAAAGATAAATAAAACTCGCGACGATTTCGTGGAAACGTCGCGGAAAACCCGGAAAGTAATGCTTTTGATGAAAAAAAAATAGATTTAAAATCCGCGTTTGTGATTAATTTTCGCGGAAGCGGGAAAAGAGAGAGAAAGACAAGGAGAGGTAACGGGCACGTGTCTGTTTCCATGGCAACGGGAAATGGCGCAGAGAGGTTTCCATGGACACCGCATCGGAAAAGGGTGTGTGTTTAGACGAGGTAAAAAGCTTCACGGCGAGTCGTTTTGTAGTGGAAAGGATTCGGTAGAGAGATAAAAATATACAGAGCGCAAGGGAATAATAATAAACAAAGAAAGAAATGTGAAGCGTGGTAAACTGCGCTTGCACGTGACGTTGAAAAAATTCACGAGAGAGTTGCAAGTTTGCAACACTACGCGGGGCACGAGTGCGTTTCCAATGTGTGGGGAGCGTGGAATGTTGGCTGATGTCAGATACAAGTGAAGAAAACAAAAGTTTTGCGATACATATTTTTAAACAAAGCAAACACATGTTGTCAGCTTACTGCTAACTATCACTAATCTCCAAGTGTTCGCTGGCAGCAATTTATATTATCAGAGCCAAATGATGAAACTAATACGCAGGATACAATGAGAATTTAAGTAGAGGTAGTCCCTTGGCAAACTAGCATCAATGATTCTCTCGTAGGTAGTTGAACACTCTACTTGGTTAAACATTTTTAATCCAATCTTCTCTTTTGCATAAGCGATAGTTTCTCTCCACGCGGCGGTCCTGAAATTTATATTGAAGTCACCAGCTATAACCAATGGGCTGTTGTTCAACGTAGCACTGTTGGCGAATGAATTTATGAACTCTTTGAAATGATTCACACGGTCTGTTAAACCTTCGCCTTCTACAAAATTTAAATAGCAGTTGGAAATGTTAACAGCTAGCCGTCGTTTACTATCTTTCACTGATGGTCGAGCGAGGAAATACGTCTGTATGTGATAGTCGATGGCTGGTGGTACAAATATATCGACGGTGTTGCGAAGAATGGAAAAGATTGTCGTAGCGGTTGTTGTTTCTCTATTAATATACGATGCTACGCCTCCGGTTGCATGTTCGTTTTGGGTGAATAGTCTGTATCCCGGGATTTCCAATTCTGTTACTGCATATTTTCTTTTGACCTCCGACAGAAAGATCACGTCGCTCGATAGGGCGATACGATCCTGTGAGATATCGGCAAACTGAGCGTCGAGACCCTGAATATTGTGTACGAAGATCGTGTACCGGATCACCGAGAATGCTATGGACGTACAACTCGGATGGTGCGCTGAGTCCGCTCTCTTTCTCCCGTGTGTATCTCAAATCTTTTCCGATGTCAGTCGAGTGTTTGAATCTCTTTGGTTTCCTATCGTTGACTAATAGATAGAGACCGTCGAGCGTACGGGCTCTTGACAACCCCACGTAAACCAACTGCCGTGTCATGAGATCTTCGTACTGTACGCACACTCGATCAAACGATGCTCCCTGCCATTTGTGGATCGTGATAGCAGACGCGTTGATCAGTGGAAACTGACGCCGTGCTATATGCGCTTGCTCGTTGCCCTCGACGCGGTATCGGCCGCGAGGACATATGGGAACCACGGACGTATCGATGTTGTGCTGTTGAATGTAACCGGCGCTCCTAACACGCAACAATCGTCCGATGCGTGGATCATCGAATTGAACCCAGAGACGTTTGATGGTTCCGTCTTCACGCTTCTCAACGTGTTTCAGTATACACACCGCTCCGTTGACCAAACCGTCGGGTTGATCTATGTTCTTTGTTAACATGTACGCTGTGTTGATCTTGATGTAGATCGAGTGCGGTAATCCCTTGGTATCCGTGACAGACTTCTTTTGTAACGATTTCAACATTTTGTTTCGTATGCATTTTGTTGCTGTCTGGCGCGATGACGGCGGACTCTCGCACGAGTCAACTCACGATTTCGCTCACGTCTTTGTATTTTGTTTTCACGGCGATCACGACTGTGATTATCTGAAAGAATTCCTCTCGCACGCGTGGCTGGCATGGTACTGACGCGTCAGTACCACCATCGCCGCCGTCGTCATGACGGCGGGGATTGCTGTGTAGGCGGGGGAAGGGAGGGCCGTGCCTGGCACCGACTGGTACTGCCGCGTAGCAGCGCGCGCAGGTGTTGAAACTCTTCGAAATCGAATAACTTCCAAAATATTCATTTTTCATATGTAACACCTATACACATTTTGATTCGTCTCACCGAGCCCGATCGATTGATATATCTCTCGACCATGTACACCGAATATGATATATTTTTGGGGTTTTTCGGGACACACCCAATATTTTTTTGGGTCCGCTATTGTTATCACCATACGTGCCCCGACATGAGCTATCAAACGGTGTGCATACCGTGTGTGTGCGATTCGTGGTTCTCGAATAATCTCGCGAAAACATAGCGTTACAAAATGGCACTTTTTTTTCAACTCGCTGTTTCACAATCAAAAATTATTTTGTTGATATTGAAATTTATACCTAACGAAACTACATTCTTTTAGCTATCGATTGACATGAATATCGTTTTGATCCGATAAACGAGCTCTGAGATATGAGCGATCTACGAAAAGTCGATTTGAATGACCTTGGAGCGAAAAGAATAGGCACTCGTGCCTAAAAAAGATCGCCAACCCCTGAAGGAAAAGTAATAGATGCGTCTTTTTAACCTACCTTTTTCTCACGGGAAAACTTTTTTATATCTTACTATTCTAGCGCAATTAGGCGTCAAATATGACAGGTATGCATGAATTATCAACGTGTTAATCAAATGGAGAGAATAACGCTCATAGAATCGAACCCATAACTTCAATATATGCGCTGAGCAGCTAAAAATTTAAAAGGGATATGGCCAAGTAAATCCTGAAGTATGATTCGAATGGGATTTAACACTATGCTCCTGGATCTTTTGCCGTCGGTTGTGCTCTGAGCGTTATGGACAGACAGATCTGAGCTCTTATTATATATGAATATTCAGTCGAATGTCTATAACTCGAATTTTCCATAACTCGAAGTGAATTCATTTTATGGGAAAGAATCTTTTTCATGTTATTTTTCTTCTACAATTCGAATTTTCTATAAGTCGAATATTTTTTATATCCCTTGAGGTTCGACTTATAGAAGTTCCACTGTATATTATTATTATTATTAAAAAAACATTACAAATAGGCCGTTGGCCAGGTGGCAATGTATATACAAGCTTTATAAAGGTTGACATAAATTCAACAATTTAAAATGAACAAGTTTAAAAAACTTCCTCAGTGACCCTGAGTTCGCCTATATAACCATTTGAATCGAATGCACTACGAGAAAAATTTTAGCTGAGTTTCTCTTCGCGAAAATTTCTAGTTTTCTTCGAGTCTTTCAATTTGGGGAAAATCGTCTCTCTCCCTGAGCGAGCCATTGTAGAATCCGATGAGATCGTGTCTCTCCTCTCGGAAATTCTTCCTTGGATCTTTTCCTCCTTTCGTCTGACGGAGCCAAAAGGAGTTATTTATTTCTTGCGGCGTTTCGGAAGCCGTTCAAATTGAATTGATCATCGGTGTGCAAGTGGGACCATCGTAAGTTTCACTGCTCTTTTTTCCTCCTCCTACTTCTTGAACCGCTCGATTGCGTAGAAAGGGAGATGTTGCATGTTTATTTTTTATCTGCGTCAGCGTTGTCATGTTATGCTTCGCTAGTGATCGTCTTATGGCTGAAAATAGAGTCCAAATGGAGAATTCGATTATCAAATTTGAAAAAAAAATTAATTACGTGTCTTAGGTATCTCCAACAGCCGCAACAATATTGTAACAAGTAAGAGGCGGAAAATTTCAGGGTTCTGGCTCGCCTGCATATTTGGGGAGGGGGCAAACAGCACCGTTGGAATGTAGGTCTCACTAGACCTTCCCATCCGTGAAAACCTCACTCGTCTAGTTTGGGTAGTTTTGCGACAATACCACTTCAAAATGTTGAATTTTCCGAGTTTGAAGCCACCTATCGGAAAATATATGACCTACCGTAGAAATTCAATCGGTGGAAAATTCATAGGTTGATAAGATCCATCTAATTCAAATAGAATTTTCCAAATATCCCTTAAAACAAATATGTTTAATAACTTGATTGTCCACAGACGGACAGACCGCGTTTTTTAAAAAAAATAAAGCGTGCTAACAAATTTAAGCGAAATTTTTCCTTTTGATGAGATGAATGAAGATAGTCGTCCTCGATATCGTAGCCTTGTTATCATTTAGTAAGACAGTAACTATAAATAAATCCTATGGCCAGGCAAGCGACGAATTTCATAACGCAGCCAATTTTTTCTCAGGGATAGTTGTTTGTAGCATAGTCAGTAGTACGTGGTTGCAGCCATTTGAAAGGTTTAATAGCCGGATTGGAAAAGAAAGATCGGGAATACTATTTATATGGATGTTTTTTACATCAAAAGTGAAATTTATTGCAATTTTGTGTTCGTAAATAAATTTATATTTTGACATTGATAGTTAATGTGCTAACTCAGTGTTTTTCAACCTTTTTGCTTTGGCGACACACTTTTTAAATGATCCAGCTCTCGCGACACAGCATGAAATAATCGCGACACACCATGATATAAAAAGTCAATTTTTTTGGTTAAAACACAACAAAAATACTTAAAATTCATTAGTTAACAATAAAACATCATAAATATAACAAAAAGCATAAGAAAATGTTTGTTTGTTAACATCAAATTAGTACAAATATGATCGAGGTCATTTCTGAGTATGTACAACGAAATCTATGTATGTATAAATAAAATTCATTATTTAACAAAATAAACAAAAAGAAATAAAAATCTGTCGAATAAAAATTTTTAAAAAATTAATGTGAAATTTGTGGCTTTTTTCTAAAATTTCGCGACACACCTGGACCTCGTCCACGACACACTAGTGTGTCGCGAGACACACAGTTGAGAAACACTGTGCTAACTTATCGATATGTAGAATGTTTAAGGTTTCTCTGTGTGTCATTGATAGTAAATAAATGAATAGGGAGGACAATAGTGTAATAAAGCCCCGTTAATGAAACAGGAGGAAAACGCATGGTGTAG
The DNA here is from genome assembly GCA_036926305.1 of Uropetala carovei. Taxonomy (NCBI): domain Eukaryota; kingdom Metazoa; phylum Arthropoda; class Insecta; order Odonata; family Petaluridae; genus Uropetala; species Uropetala carovei. The sequence continues at coordinate 2,287,149 of JAXCHB010000043.1, forward strand.
GTGAAGGAACTCGGGTCCTGTGTTATAATTCATTTTGTAAAAAAAGAGCGGAAATTTACAGCGTCAACTCTGTATTATTCCATTAAGTACACAAATCGTTGATAGGGATTATTTCCTTTAAAATTTCTAGGTTAATGCGAGGGTAATGGATTCTTCCATTTCTTTCGGCGAGGACTAGAGGATGAATGGGACCATTGAAAACCCAAAAAAAACGTAGACATGAAAATTTCTTCCACGGGCCAGTAGTAAAGAGATAAAGGGCGGCTCCATGAGAGGAAATGGTGATTCTCGTCGGCACCGGGTCATTAACATCGAACTTTTGAATGAGAGGGAAGGAAGGAGAGGATGAGGACTAGCGGGAAATTAATGAATAATCAACGTTCGTGGCGTTCTCGCACAAATATGCGGCATATTCTAAATTTAATTTATTTGTAAATTACATATCGATATTATTTCGTTTGCAGTTCAAGGAGGATCATGAATTGGAAATTAAGGATAAAGAATTCGTTCATTTACCGTAGCAGAGGAAGAGGCTTGAGAAAAATTCTCTGAATTTTTCAAGTAAATCTAAGCTTTAAAATAAACTAAATTTTCATCTTGTGTTAACCCATACATTGCCAGATGATTAATTTTGGGTAAATTCGGTAAAACAATTCGTTTTTTATATTTTGTTGCCTGTGTCGATAAAGTGATGATTACAAAATACTTTTTAAATTGATATTCAGAGAATTTAGAAATTGTAATTGGAAAATAGATTAGAAGCTATGACATTTCTTTTAAAAACTTGGATATAATAATGCAATGAATGATCAATTTAAAGGATATCGTCTCAGAAATTACAAGAAAAATTCATTGCCTCATCATAATCACCAAAATTATTGTTTAGCATAAAGAAATTGTTGAGCAATAATTAACTTGATTTTTCAGGTTCCCAAAGTGGTGAGAGTATGCTGAATGAGCGAATTGTAACCGCTGATAAAAGAATTATGTAAACAATTTAGTGGAAAGCATATCACACAATGGCCACGAAAGGGTTATGTAGCATATCGTAGTCCTCTACATTTTCTTCTCTCCTTAAACTGGCTTTTTTATACCGAAAAGTCAGGAAATAAAATGCATTTCGCGAAAGAACGTCGTTCTACGAACACGCCTCCACGCACAGATATGATGATGTGCTCTCTGTGCTATTTCCTTTAAGCTAGACCTCTCTCGATTTCTCTCTCTCTTTATTGAAAGTAGGACTCGTAGAAGAGCACGGCAACAGCGCATTCATTTCGTCGATCCGAAATTTCTTGCCGAATAAGTAGCATTCCTCTTTCTCCCCCTTCCCTCTTCACCCCTTTGCGTTCGTTCCAATCGGAATCCGCGATTTTCGGCATCGTTTCCTCTTTCGGTTTATTCGGGCCGACGCAGTTTTCCGTGAAATTAAAGAATCGTGCAATTGATGGTCCCGTTGTTAAGGATTTGCGTTTAATCATATGGTGGTGTTAAATATTTTGCAGTTACGTACATAAACATATATCACGATCATTGGTATTCCTTCCGTACGTGATTATATGTGTTAGACCAGATTGTTCAAATTTTCCTCTTATCCGGAACCTTCTTAGAGTCCTTACAACTTCCTTTTCTTTGCAAGATGTCTGTCAGCTGATAACTATTCTTATCTCCCAGTATTCCATCGTGAACATATGATGTAGAACAAAGTAACAAAGAGATTATTTACTATGAAGCCTAAGTAGAATATTTATTTCTCTCCATATTCGTATGTATTATATTGAAGTTTTGCAAATATATTATGGAATACATCGTTTAAGTAACATGTCAAATTAAAAGATTCTTCCTTTTGGAAGAGACTTTTAACTTAAAAGTTTTATGGAAAAGGTTTGTCGCACATTCCCAGAGTAGGTGAATTTTCTCTGTCGTTAAAGTGACTGATAGTTAAAGCTATAATTAATACGATATCCCTTTCTTGGTGAAAAATATTTCCATTCCATTGGCAAAAAATAGTATACAAATGCATTTTAAATGTAATTTCATGTACTTTATGGGTTTAATCATCTACTTTCCTGAAACAAATTAAATCTTAATAGGGATGGCCGATTCGGAACATGAATAAATCGATTAATTCGTTCCGATTAATCGGAAAAGTTGAATCGACCCATTTTTTAGAATGTAACTACGAAAAGTTTCATGAAACGTTAAAAAAGTCCAAATCTGGCGTTCCAATTCAATCCAGTTGAATTGAAACGTATCGGATTATGCTAAGCTCTCCTCACTAACAGCGGCATCATTGTTGCTATGCACGTAAATTTGTATTCATGTAAGAGTTATTGTTGCGTTGCCTTGAAACGTACGGATAAGAGAAAGTTTGTGGGTTATATACCTTGCGCCACTTTATTAACTTTTTTTCGGAAGATACCGACAACCAAAACATTCTTCCTTGAATCTTGGCTTAATTTCTCTTTTATTTTTCCATCCGCATTTTCTCCTTCGTTTCAAGTGGCATTTCAAACATTTCATTATCCCCATTCTAGTAATGGAGGAATTTAATAAGGCGTATTCGCGTAGCCAATTTTCCTCGGAAGGAAATTGTATACACACTAAAGTTTTGGCAGTACGGGTGTTCTTGTCTCCCCTTTCTCTTCAACTTTTTTTATTGACTTCAATCTCTCTCAGAACCATAAAAACCGTGGAAACAATCCCTTTTTATTACGTGTCTCCTCCCCCTATCTTGAGCTCGCGAGATCATGGAGGAAGTTATAGTCTTTAGGGTTTGCCTTGGCAATATTTTCTGCTGTTTTGATTTTAATAGGACAATACACACGCACGCACGCACACACAAGGCGAATTTCTCTTGATCTATTCTAGCTATTTTATTGATATTTCGACAGTTGAGTGCGCTAGGTATGCTGAATTGATTTATTGCAACCGAGAGGATTTGTCAGATTGGTGAAAAAATAAAATGATATGACTGCCGGGGGAGTAATTACGTTGCACGCGTATGTGCATGTCATAATCGTACGATTCTCAATTCGAGAAATGTTATATTTTAGGGCAAAGGGTGTAATTTAAACTAAAAATGAAACGAATTGCACACTGTTGTAAATTTTGTACTATTTCCACATAATACTTATATAGTCTATTATAGTTATACTAGTGTAATGCCCGTTGAAATATCAACGGAAGAATTATAGATAGATTATTATTATTTTCATTTATAATAATGAATATCACACTTTTACATATGAAATATTTTGTCATATACAACATTTCTAGTGAATATTCTATTGTTGACGGGCTACCTTTAGTTAAACTTAAAATAGTTGCCTCTCTTTCCCTCCCTCTCCCCCCTCTACTTCCCTTTCTCTCGCTCCCCCCTCTACCTCTCTCTCCCCCCCCCTCTCATATTAAAAGCATTCAAAGCACGTTTATACTCGTAAGGATTGAATTAACAATACGATATAGAGGTCTAACAATGGAATTGGTAGGCAAGGCAACATCCCGTTAAAATGGCAAGATTTCCCCAAACTATGTGAATTAAACGTTTACATTGAGAAATTTCGAACTGTAGGAGGAAAACGATGAACAGAATAAGAAACTTTATATAGTTACTTCTCATTTTAATCTAAAAAAGAATGAAAGCCTGCACGTCGAAATGTCCATTTTTACGTGTTACCTAATGGGAAATGGAAATTATATCCTGGAATCGAACCCGGGTCTTTGATCTCGAGTTCTATACATGAAAACATTTTGTTTTTTATATCATAATGCTATCCTGAAAATTTCATCAAATTCGGTTCAGTCGTTTGCGAGATATTAAGATTCAAAAAGCATTACGTGACAAAGTGACATTGTGACACTTTTTTATTATTACTTGATCTAGTGATGTTTAGTTTCTTGAAGCGTTAATTCCTCTACCTTTCACAACGTCTTTTATGCTTTAATTTACTATACGTTTTATATTATATTTTGTAAACTTACTATTAAATTGACTAACGGGAATAATATGATTTATTTTAATTTGAGGATGTTAATTGATTATTTAAAGACTGGCAGGATACAAAAATATCAGTATCCATTAAGAAATTTGTATTAACATGCAACGTTTTTTAACAAATGAAAAAATACATCAATAAGGATTAAATGCCAAGAAATCTTGATTACTTTTCAAGATCGGTATATAAATTATGAAATATGCATCGAAACCTCGATTTCATAAAATAGTATACTTATATATTTCATCCAGCTTGTCCAATAATGTTTTACCGAAGTCCAACAACTCGAAAATCCAACCCCAAATCAGAGTTAAAGAAAACACCGAACGAACGACATCTCTCTCTCTCTCTCTGAGGCACCGGAAATCCGCTAATCAAAATCTGTAAAGGAAATTTTCCATACCACGCAATCTAAATTACACAGTCAAAAAAAAAAAATCTCGGATTATTTTTTCCAGCGAATTATCTCAACCGTCAACCCATCCGCTTCAAAACAATAACAAAATGAATCGTGACTCTATGGGAGACTTCAAGGGACGTTAATGAAACACGGCGCACTCAATCAGACAATTTACTCCCTTTCAAACCGAAAGAGGGAAGGACGCTCCGATATTCATTTCCCCCTATCTTTTTTCCCCACCGAGAAATAATAAGAAGACGAAAAAAAATATCTCCATTCGGACCGCCTTCCTCCTCGTTGGAATAGCTATTCATCTCAAACGAACGCCGTTTCGACTTCCCGAATTGCTGAGGAAAAAAGGAGTGAATCAGAGCGAGAGAGAAAGAGGTATAGGATGGAATTGAACCTCTCTCTCTCTGTATTCCCTTCACACACCATCATCATGCTCATTTTATCTATAGTATATCCTCTCCCCTTTATTTCCCCCTCTTCCGCCGCAAACCTCTTCGCTCCCGTTCCCGTTGCCATGGAGACGTCCCAGAGACGCTATTTTCTGCCCGGTCGAGTCCGCTCCATATCCTCCTCCTATCTCTTCTTCCTCATCATCTCGCTTTTCGTTCTACGCTTAATTTTCCGTGAACTTCCACGCTTTCCGGCTTGGTATCACGGTTTCCTTCTTGCATTCTAGCCTATAAATACTTCAATATTTTCGTGCGTGCGTGCGCAACAAATGTTACTTTCTCGTACGTAAAGCGTATAGGGAGTTATAAGCCTTAAATATTCTTTGAGAGGTTTTGGCGAACGTGCACGTTTATAAGTGCCAATGAGTACCAAAAGTGGTTTCGGGGACGCCTCTCTGGGGTATGTCAAATGTGCTAGACCAGCGTTTCTCAACCGGTGCCCCGTAACCATTAGGTAGCTCCGCAAGATTTTCATCCTTCATCATTTTTTATGGATTTATTTTTTAATGAAATAACCAATAGGTGTGTGAGATCATCTTTAATTTCATTTCGATGTTTTAGTTCATTCATTCATTTTTTCCTAGATCGTTTTTGTACTGACAAGTGTACTGTGATGGGCATTCCACCTGGTAGGTAACAAATGTTTTATTGAAAAGTTTATTGTGGCGCTCATCCTAAGTTAATGAATACATATAGGTGCTCTCTGGTTTACTAAAGGTTGAGAAACACTGAGCTAGGCGGTTTAATGAGGAAATCTCGCATTAATAATTGTAAAATAAATCACCCGTAAATTTGTGATACAAAATGTATAAAAAGTTTGGAAATTGTACAGCTTGTCACAAATGGGCGCGTTTCGTGCAATGGAATATTAGAAAGAAATGATATACGTGTGCGTAAGGGAAATTGCGTTTTCAAGTTCTTTTCTTCATCATAAATAATCCATTTTCTTCCTATTTAAAAATATTGCATGAAAACGTAAGGAAATTAAACGTTTGTTTGGAGATTGTTTATGTTAGCAACAATGAAGAAGTAACCAAGCAAGAAATTTTCTAAGTTCAACTCGATTTAAGACTTTCTTGCTCGATTTTCTTGATAACGGCTACTCCTACCATAGAAATGTATAGAAAAAGAAAATCTAATTTTTTAGTTCTACAATTTGTACTTTACGAGATATGACGGAAAGTTGATTTTTTATCACCAGTAAAGTGGTACCCCTGATTTTCTTACGTGATTAATTTTAGCGATTTTCTTAGTATCTTTGATTGTAAGTCCTTAATGTCAAATTTCATGAAAATCCATTATGTAGAAGTCGAGAACGAACATGCGGACGGACGAACAGACCGACGATAATAGACGTTCGCGCTGGAAGCGAAACGCGCCTTAAAAAGGGGCACACTTACAGGTTTATGGGATATTAATCCTCGCCAGGGACCTGTTGTCAATCGCCCATACACTCATTCACTCACACAAGCGCCAATCCTAAGGTGGAAATAATAAAGGTGGGGTTTACGAGGTGTTAACCCGCGCCAGGGACCGGAACTCACACCGTTGCTGTTAGGTTTGTGAATCTGTACGTTCGCGACAGGGACCTACTCAGCAACCTTACAACTCGCACAAATGAGAAATAAAAGGGAAAGGAAAAAGGGATAGGAAAGAAAACAATACCAGTTTGGAGGTTTTCGCAGCATTTGATGATGTGGGTTGATGCTTTCGGGAGGCACTGCGGGGACGGCATTACTGCTCTCGACGTTTCGCCTTCGATGCTGAAGACTTCTTCAGGAGTGAAGTCTTCACTCCTGAAGAAGCCTTCAGCATCGGAGGCGAAACGTCGAGAGCAGTAATGCCGTCCACACAGTGCCTCCCGAAAGCATCAACCCACAAAACAATACCAGATTTACGAGAAGTAATTCCACGCCAGGGACCTGGTATCACACACGGTGCCTGCAGGTTTATGTCTCTTTCGACATTGACAGAGAACTGTCAGACAGAAACACACACGCACTCAAGTAACACTCCCAACTCTCTGAATATTCAGTGAAACAATAAATACGTATTTCGAGAGCAATGCTCTCATTATCAGTAGTGACTGACGTGGAATGTGATTCCATATTAGATAATAGACAATTTCATTGCTAGGTTACGCTTTTGCATGGCGACAGAAAGGTTAGTTCAACTACGGTAAGTTTTAGAATGTGCTTAACTTGTCACGCATGTGTTTGTGTGTATAACAGAATATATATCAGATTCATTACTTAATTTAGCGAAGCCTCTTGTCCTTGAGGGACGATTGAGATACTAACTTTTTTATGAAGAAAATTCCATTTTCATCCTACTTAACCCGTCTATTTCTTTGAAGGTTTATCGGATCTCCTATTGAATAATCGCCCCTTTCTTCTTATTAACCTCCTTTGTCTCCTTTCGGTCTGATGTATTTTACCACGCGCCGAATTCTTCTTCAAATCCTTTAGATTTAACGCTAAATCATGCGACAAATTGCTCTTCCTCGCCACACTTTTAACCTCTTGCTCCATCGCATGCCTCCCGTCCTTACGCTCGGCCTTTCCTTTCGAACTTTTCCACGTAACTTCCCCTTGCTCAAAGCATCGGCTACGGTAAATCACCTCGTCTTTTACTTCCTAATACCGTAGTACCGCCATTTTGCCGCACTTTTGACCTCCCCCTGGAAAAGTTTTCCTTTGAGGGAAATAGTGGGCTTTAAGAGGACGAATCGGAGTTTCCTTCCTCCTCCCGTGAGAATAGGCAAGTGTTTCCTTTTTTTATTTCCTATCCGCCGCGTGTAAGCCATCGATCTATTTCCCTCCCTAGCCCACTCTCTCTCTCTCTCTCTGTTCGTTTTCTCTCACTTCCTCTCCCTTCCAGGCTCCCTCTATATTTTCTACTCTCTCCCTTCTCTACCCTCTTCTTTCCGTTCCTCCCTCTCTCCCCTTTTCTCTCCCTCCCCCTCCGTTTATTTCTTTCCGTCTATCTTTTTTCGTCCATTTCTCTCCCTCTCTCTCTCTCCCCCCCCCCTCTCCACTCATTCGCTTCCTCTTCTCTACGTCTCTCCCTCTTCTTTCCCTCGCTCACTCCCTCTACTCTATATAGTTTCAATTTCACCCTAATAAAGTCTGTCTGTCTGTCTTTTTATATATAGAAATCTCTCCCTCCCTCCACTCTCTTTCTCACACCCTCTATTGTTCCTCCACTCTTCCTCTCTTTATCTATCCCTCTTAATTCCTCCGCCTCTCCTCCCTCCTTCCCTGTCTCTCCCCGCCTTCCCTCTCCCTGTATCTCCTCTCTCTCTCCTCTCTCTCTACTCTCTCCTCTCTCCTTCCTCCCCTCTCTCCTTCCTCCCCTCTCTCCTTCCTCCCCTCTCTCCTTCCTCCCCTCTTTCTCTTCTCCCTCCCTCACTTTCCCCCTTTCTCCTCTCCCTCTCCCCCCTCTCCTTCCTCCCCTCCCTTTCCTCTCCTTCCCTCCCTCACTTTCCCTCCCTCTCTCCGTTCTGTCTGCGACACAGACGCCAAGGCGAAGTATTCTCCGTCCTATTGATGTGGCCGAAAAGTTCGCTCATCTTTTTGTTTCGACCTGCCGTCTTAAATCGTCCATCTCTTGTTATCGCTGGTTGCCTCTCGGGCACGTCTCTTCCAAATGTGCGTCCTTATCTAGTGAAATAGATCTATGTTTGCTTTGGCGGAGGTTCCGTGGAGTAATTGTCAGATGTCAGGACGATTGCTTGGGATAAATAAAGAAGTCTTTCTCTACACACGTGACATTGGCGCTCCAAAATATTTTTGCCACTTCTGTGATGTTTTCGCGTGCAACTCCTTTTAACTTTATATCCAAATGGATACTTCACAAAAATGCGTTATATTGGTTATACAGTAAAACCCTGGTATAGCAATAATATATAAAATTGAAGCAACAAGTACTCGTGCAAATTTTTATGTTAATCATTGATCAATAACACAAAATATCTTATTGTTAGAATCAGCGCAATTGGCCTATTAAATATAAAAATTAAAATGCTATAAAAAAAGTGTGTAATAATTTACGAAATATGGAATGAGAAGTTAAAAAATTGCTACGTGAAATAATTATTATAAATATACCATTTGTAAATGTTGAACGAAAACAATAGAATGATAGTATAGATTAACAGTCAATGCATTTATTTTGTTTTACTCTGTATTGGATTAAATGGAAGTGGGGAATCTTATGGTTTCAATTTTGCCCTGATAATATGGACGACCATGTAGTTATCTATTTCCCTCTTCAATTGCTATAAAAACCGGTGACGATTCCCGATAATATACGCTCATAAAGACGTCTTTTATTAGAATATTCTGTCGGTCGATCTCCACTGACGACGGATGCTTTGTAGGCGAAGCGTAAATCTGGTTTCCCCAACCTTTTTCTGTCTATTAAAGAGGCATATTGCGTTAATACCTAAATGGGGAGATCTCGACAATTTTCTATTAAAATAGTGCCGTATTTTGGTCGCGAAAAGCAGAGGTATCTTCTTTCCTATGCCTAACCTAGTAGATATTTTTTGTCTTTCTTTTCCTAACGCTAGATTCATTGCCTAACTCATTCACTACCTCTCAGATCGTTTTGTCTTCTATCTGTCAACTCCATCTTGCTGATATCATTTCCTCCGTTCTTCCAAAATAGCTCAATTCTTTTTTTTTTATTGCTCTCTCTACCACTCTCCTTCAATATCTCTATTTTGCCGTATCTCACTCTGTCACGCGCACGCTTCAATCGAATTTCAATTCTCCTTTCATTCATGTCTTGTCTTCTCGCCCATAAGACCTAACGTCTCCTCTTCGCTTTTATTCCCTGCGTTTCTATGGAAGCATTATCAAGTAATACCTCGATTCAAGGCCGGCGTTATGGGGTGTGCAGGGTATACTACGCATGGAGTCCCCCGAAAGTGGAGGCCCTAAATTTGGCTTGTACTGTGGCTTATCGTCATAGATAACTGGAACATAGGGTTGCCAACAGTCATACTGCCGGTAGGAGAGTCCCACTTTGAGATAAAATGTCCTCTGTTCTACTCTAATGTCAAGTAGGACGCAAAATGTCATACTTTATGGCACATCTCTTTTTGGAACGAGATCTACCGGCGACATCGCCCCTAATCGATCACATGGCTACCGGGATCTAACGGATGGGATTCACATTGTTTCACATCGTTGTTTACAACCTCTTCCCCTACCTGTCCTCCACTCACGTTTCACATTTAAGACGTAATAGTACAGCATAGTAGTTTGTCTCTTTTAGTTCCACTTGGTCTGTCATCTAGGAAAGATCGGTCGTGTTAAGAGAAGTGCGTTTGTTTGGTGAATCTACTAACAAGTAATCACATTTTTGTTTCGCCGTGTGTAATAATTAAATATAACAACTTTTCTGTCTTTTCTCAATAAGTTATATAAACATATCTTGTAAATTTCGTTTTTCTAATAAGGAAAACAGGATTTGCTTCCTGAGAATAAG
>JAXCHB010000043.1:2302500-2477500 GCA_036926305.1 Uropetala carovei
AAACTGCTTTTAGCGATTTTTCATAAGTTATGTAGTACATAGGCCTATCGGTTCCATAACTCGCGTTCAAGAAACCGGCCCTAAGAAGCGATAGTTCTAATGAATTACTCCAAGGATATATTTGTCATTCCTTATTAATTTATAATTTTCTCATAAAAATAGCACATTATGTTTATTGAAGTTTATTTAGAATAATAAACTTGGAGTTCTTAGTAATATAATTGTATGACATAAAGTGATTATTTGATAATTAATTAAGAATTTATAACTTTCTATCTGTAACCATTAGCTCAGAATCATAACGTAAATTTTTAAGGTACCCCCTGCCACTCACCGATTTCTCCAAAAAATTCTTTGCCAGCGTAAAAAATGACATCATAGATTATATCCACTCTGCAAATTTCAGTTTTCTATGTATTATCATTTACTATTAGCATAGACAGAGCGAAAACATAAGCGCGTTTATAAATTAAAACGCTATAAATCACGATTTCCTACGTCCTTAGTAACGGATGGATCAAACCCGGAACCTTAGGTTATCCATTTCGCTTCCAAATATGGCAAATACCATTAGGCTTCTTCATCAGATGTATAACTTTATGATTGCATTTGCCGTTTAAAAGTGCGATTTATTTATCCGAAAACCATGTTAGTTTGTGAAGAACCGACACGAATTTTTCGTTAACCACTGCAGGAACGATGCCATTACACTCATCAGTTTATTTCGAATAAAAATTTACAAATTTTAAAAGTAGATATACCCACGATGAACTAACGAGAGACGAATAGGTCTCATAAAATATCGCTTCTATTCAGAGTAATATTTTTTCCTCCCGTCCTGGAAACGTGAAGTTGATTCATCGTTTCGTCTACTCGTCCATCTCTATCCTGTATCGTCAGTCATAGGTTCCGTTTCATCGCGTCGCCAAAACAAAAAAAATGGGCGAATTGACGATAGATCAGTTTCACAAGGGGAAATAAGGTTTGTCCATCCGTCATCCATCTAGGACGGTTTCTGTAGGGGCGATCGGGACGAAAGGGGGTCGAAAGGAGATAGATCGCGTAGGAGATGAAAATAAACGTAAACTTAAACCTCGATTAGTATTTCCCTTGTGTTTATGTTTACGGTTCGCTTGCTGAGCCCCACGTGATTGCCTGGGTTACCGAAGCACGTCGAATGGAAGTGAGGAATGTGTCCGCCGCAGATGTAGAATTCTCTCGAGGGACGGGAATGAAATAACTGTTGTACGGGAAATTTCAATCCGGATGTCCGCAGTCAACAACGCGGAATGTCGCTTTGTTCTCCGCGTACATGCGACGGAAACAATGAACAACTGGACGTTGAACTTGGGTCACGCATTTTTACTTGATTTTTTTTTACATATGTACACATTCCTAATTAACGTAGGGGAGCGGATAAATTACTTACAATCGGCACCTTCTAATAAATCTCCTTATTACAATATTTCCAATGATGACAGCTTTTTTATTGGAAAATTCGCTTTCGGTATTCATATCCTTTTTAATAACAGCGAAGATATATATGCGGCCAGTTAGAGTGAGTGATTTTTAATATAATTCAGTTGGAATGATATAAGACAGATAGACAAGCGGCTTTATTTGGGCGAAATTGAGACCTCTTACACTTAATCCAGAGATAAAGGCTTAAAACAGCCTAATGCACGGCAAATACAGATTTAAGGCATTTGAGTGTGAAAATGAATGTGAAACTGTTGGATGCATTTTAGTAAGAAAATTTTTTGTTGTAGTTGTGTTGGTTCCATAATTCCAACATTTACTATATTTTTACTTTAAAACGTGTATTTATTCTTTGCCCAATTTTAAATGATCGAGCGTTAAAAATTTGAAGATCTATTTTTATGAATCATTTTTTCTTAAAAAGAAAAATGTACCTCTTTCTAAATCTATTTAAAAAAATGTTTTTGGGCGATGAACAACAATCGGTCTTGGTTTTCTAAATAAATGAACAAGCCCATCATTCTGCGTAAATAATACACACTCCATTTCCATTTTCGCAGCTGTGCTACTATGCTATACAATTTTTTCTGCATTAAAACTTTTTAAAATTCCATAAATGCATTATTCATTAAGACGACACTCATAGGTTCATTGGTTACATCGGAAAATCACCGAACGTTACCCCGGGTCACGGCCTATCTTCGTTCTCTTGCCAAATTCATACATTTTAGGAAATGCCTAAAAAAGATTGAGGTGACGTGTTCCATAAACGCTTCCTGTATATATATATGTAACTTATCTTTTTCTACATAGGTAATGGGCTCTGTGATTCCGTCACGAACCTTGTGCATCACCGGGGGCATATGATGAAAGGGCACGTTTTATCTGCTATCGTTGAGAGAGATAACTGCACTTTTGTGGGAACAGTAAGAGGGATATAATAAAGGACGATGGGAAGGAGAGAGGGAGGAGAACACGAGCCAGGGGCGTAACTTGGAGGGTGCAGGTCCACGAAGTGCTTGAGGGCCCCAAGAATTTTTGGGGTCCCCCGAAAATAATGCTTAGAAGACTCGATAAATTGGATTAACAAGACATCAAAGAATATTCACAAAAATTTATAAGGCATTTATTGACCTTTGCGACGAATTTATCTCTGTCAACAAACATTGTTGCCACTGTTGTATAGGTACTATTCGATTTAATCATGATTAGGTATACGTATATCGTATAGTGTGGCCAGTACCGGAACTAGGGTGTGGCAAAGATACTATTTGCCATAGGCGTCGCTTGCAAAAGGCGCCAAACCTTTCCGCAGAAAGTGCGAAAAGTTAATTTTCCCATAAATGTTATTTTAATACTCAAATGTTAATTTATATAAAATAAAAAGGCTATTGTTCTTCACTAAAACGAAGAAAAAGTTATAACATACACCAGTGTTTCCCAACCTGGATATCGCGGCACCCTGGGGTGCCGTGAAGTGTTCTGAAGGGTGCTGAAAAAATTATTCTGTTTTCCCATTTTTGCATCGTCGGCTTTCAAAAATCCAAACCAGAGTGAAGACGAACTTCATTTCGTCGCAAAAGCACTTCGAAATGAAAGGAGATATAGAGAAGCATAAAATCTAGATTTTATGCTTTAGATGTGACAATTAAAAAAACCACGATCATTACTGATGGTGGATAGGGAGGGGTGCCGCCAAATTCTGAAAAGTCACTTAAGGGTCACTCTAAAAAGTTTGGGAAGCACTGTCCTACATAACCAATGTGTTTCCTAGAATTTTGCCATAGGCGCCATATCGCTAAGGTACGTCTCTGAGTCTGGCATTAATGTATTGCATTGCCTGTAACTGTGTCGCCAAATGAAATATATTTTTTCAAATTAAAGTGCTTGTACGCCAAGAAGTAGATTAAAGTATTATCACATCTGCAGAAAATGCAAAATGGAAACTGATTAGCTTATAGAGAAAATTTCAAAATTGCAGTGTAAAGAAAAATCACAAATTAAAATCCTGTAAAAAATAATTTTATAACGATTTTTCTCTTAAGTGGGGGCACCAAAAAATTTGACTTGCATAGGAGCCCCAAAATCGTAAGTACGCTCCTGATTTGATCTGAGGAGAGAATAAGTGGGGTGAATGGGGATTTTTATTGAAATTTGACGCTATGCTATATTCGTACAAACCCGTCATTTTTAACGGGCAATCACACTATTACATACGCGCATATAACATATTCGCTTGCTTTTCGGAAGACGGGATTCACGCTTAACTCTAGCGGAGAGACGTGAATGTGTCATCATCATCATCTTCTTTCAGGTTCGCGCAGGAGAAGAGGAATTTCTGTCATGTGCGGATGACGTGAGGAAGACCCGCCTCCGAGATAAACGGTCCAGTCAAACGCGGGCGTAGGACGGGTTCGCAGAGGAAGGGAGGATGGAGGCGGTGAGTGACACTCCATGGAGAGGGATTTTCATCCGAATATATATTCTCGCGTCCGTCCGTTTGTTGTCATGACGACCGTGAAAACGATTGATGTACGTATCTTTCTCAAAGGCCTACCTTTTGCATATTTATGCGAGAGAATTCAGCGATAGAATATCGCGGACGAAATAAATTTGCGTTTTGATGACATGCCAACTCGGTCTATTTATCCATATATAATATGTAACCATTAATAATAGTGTCCAAATAAATCCAAATATATCATGTGTGTCCCTAAGTCACGTCCCGGTAGTTTACGTCAGTGATAGAGCCCGGTAGGATTAGGGTTAAGAGCGATAGTCAAATTTATTTAACGTACATAAATTTAACCAGAATCCATCTACAGCTATAGTTATTATAGTATACAGTAGGTCCCCGATTTACGAACGCCCGGCTTACGAACACCCGTACTTTCGACCGAGGCTCCATAAGGTGTTAATATTTTTATAAATCGGGAATGGAGGCGCCAACTCGCTTATGCTAATCAGTCCTTTCTTTCGGGAATTTCTTGCGACGGCGGAGTGCGGCGTCAGCCATCCGCGGTATGCTGTTAAGTTCTGAGTTACTTACTCGTTCGACGTTTGGCAGGATAATGAAAAACAACTAAAATTTAAAATAGCACGTTTATGTTATTATTCCTTGCAAATGTACAGTATTTCAGTTTAATTTAGGGTTAATTAGGCTTTTGTGAATTGAATTTTGAACCTGACCACCATTTATAAAATATTGTCTATGGTTCCGAGTTCCGAACAAAAGACTTACGGACGAACTTTTGGAACGCAACCCGTTCGCAAAGTCGAGAAATTACCATATAGTATAGCGTCTTCTTTTTTTTTATCGGTGAAGGCGTGCGGATTTGGAAGTTCCTTCGATTGCAATATAGAGAAAGATTCTCTTCCCCAAATACGAAAGCGACGTAAAAAAAGAGCTCACCAAATACGCGACGATGCGGCGGCAGAAGCATTTCTCACCTCCTTTATTTCCACGTCGTTTGTTTCCTTCGACGGAAACGCTTAACGCTGTCCGTCCGTCTTCGCCCTTCTTTAGAGTAACCTCCAGAAACGCCCCCTGCATCGCACTCTCTCCACCCCTCCCCCCCTCTCTCCTCCCTCCCCCCAAATCCACCCCTTCGCTCTCCGACATAGGTTTCTTCCGAATCGCCTTCGGGTCCTCTCTTTCTCCTTACGCAAGTAAGACAGACGCTTGGGTTCCGATCGATGTCTCGAGGAAGCTATAGAAAGACCCCACTTCATTCGCTCCCGTGTCCCTTCCTCTCTTTTTTCCTATCCCTCTTTGCTTCCATCCTTCCGTTTTCCTCCCCCTTCCACATATCCTTATCGCTTCCTTTCTCGTATTCGTCTATTCTTCTCTTTACCTTCTCATTTCTCCACTCGTTCTATCTGATGATCTCCCTCTTCCTCCCTATATTCACTCCTTTTTCTTTCCTATCCCTCTCTTTCTCCCTCCCTCCTCCCCCCCCTCTCCATCTTGTTCGTCCTTTCCTTTCTCTTCTCTTTCTCCAACATCCTTCTATTTCTCTGCGTCGTCCTTACACTCCCTCTTTCTTTTCCCTCTCACCTCACATCTTCCGCTTTCTCTCTATCCTTTTTTCTCTATATTACTCTATCCATATCTATCTTTTTGTCTCGCCTCTGTCTCTCTTTCTACTCACACCTCTCTCTCTCTCCATCTCTCACTCCTTCTCTCACCTCACTTTATCTCCACCTTTTGTTTTCTCCCCTTCTCTCTTCCACTCACTTTTATATCCATCTATCTTTTTCCTCGTCTTTTTCTCTATACTCCTCTACCTACCTCTTTTTACCTCCTATCTCTTTCTCTCCCTCTCTCACTTCTTAATCCATCACTCTCCCTTACCCCTTTTATTTCTTCCTCTCTTTTTCTATCGTTTTCTCTCTATAATTCTTGTTCCGCCTCTATTTCTCGCAGTCTCTCCCCCTCTCTCTTTTCTATCCACCTCTCTCTTTCCTCTCTTATTTTCGCTCTACCCTTTTCTATCGTTTTCCCCCTTATACTACGATATTCAACTATATCTCTCCCTTTGTTTGCCCCTCACCCCCTTCACTCTCTCCAGTCTCTTCTTTTCTCTCCTTCCCCTTTCTCTACCTTTCCTTCAGTATCCAAAACTCTCCTTTCCCATCTCGCTCCCTCCTTTCCCTTCAACTCTAACCTCCTAACTCCCTTTAAATCCCTCTCCTTCCTTCTTTATTCTTTCCTTTTTCCCTCCCCCCTTCCCATCGCCTTCTCACTTCCCCCTCCATATCCCCAACCTCCCTTCTCTCCCTATTTCCATTGCAGCCTTCCACTGCTACTACCGCACGCCCTCTCTGTCTCTCTCTCTCCTCCCTTACTTAACTCGTTCACTTATTCCCCTCCCTTCATCCCCCTCCGACCCTTTTACTTCTTCGCCTGTCGTCCCCATATCCCTCCGCTATATCCTACTTTAATGTCGACCCTCCTAAAGCCCTTCAACGATCTTCCCATCTTCTTTTTGAATTGTACGCGGAGGAAATTGGAAAGTTTCGACTTTTCTGATCCTGTTCTTTTTTTTTATATTGTCTTCTTCCTCCGGCGTCCTCTATGCTTTTATTTTCTGATACTCTATTTCTCTCAACAATATTTTCCCTCGTAAGTTTGTTTATATTTTTTCTTAGAAAAATTGCCGGTCTTTTGAACACATAGTGTTAACGTTTTTCGATAGTCTCGTGTTACATTTCGTTTAAAAGTGTGTGTGTGGGGAGAGTAGGTACGGAGGAAGAGAATAGGTTATTTTAAGTCAAAATGATGTTTTATAGAAATATTTACTCGTGCCAGAGTATAATATGTAGGTATACAAGTGATTCTTTTGTACTACGATATATAAGCAATGTTGTCGATGGTTTACTTAGATATCGAGTTTTAAAAATTCTTTTGCGGAAGAATTACGCAAGCACGTTTGAATAACTTTTTATTTAAAAATTGATAATTAAAAAAATTCCTTTAGTTAATATTTATATGAAAAGTTTTGTAAAGTTAATTGGGCAATGGTATTATTCAGTGACAGCGATGGTGTTTAAGTTATAGGTCTTGTTTGCAAAAAAATAAGTAAAAATTGTTAATTTAAAGATTTTTTGATGTAATATTTATGTGAACATTTTAAAAAGTTAATTAGGGAATGATAGTGATCAATGAAATCTATGGTATTGTATGTTATCGGTCTTATTTACTTGAGGATCTGTTAAATAAATGTTGAATCATGAAAGAGGCGAAGTATAAGCTATTTTAGAATTGTGTTTCATTTAAACTTACACACGTGTACTATATTTTAAACATTATGTAAAATAACATTCGGTCTTATATTTGTTTATATATGGTTGTATGTTTGTACACAATTACGTGTTGAGAAATTAATATAAACGAAGAAGTTCAAAACAAGCGAAGGATTATATTCTCTGTTTATGCTACGGTTTCTGACCAAGGAAAGGAGAGAAAAGTGAATGGAAAACTTTTCGTCTCCCGTTAATTGCGATGATCCCTCGTTAAAAACTTTTTTTCGGGAAGTCTTACGAACGCGATTGAAAGTTTTAATTTCGAGGTGGCTTTATTCTCCAAATAGCGAATGGAGGCGAGAATAAAACAGCGCAAAGAGAGATCAGGTTTAAGGAATCCCTTCGTTTCCATTAGTTACGAAATCCCCCTTGAAGAAGATTGCAGTTAAAAGGCGTCTCCAAATGTTAATTGGTACTTTTTTCTGGACAAGATGTCAAAGTGTCTTATAGTATAGCAAAACCTCTATTGAACTTTGGGTTATGTATTCCCTTTTGTTACAGAATTAGATTTATCAGTGTTTGAAAGGTATATCTGATATTTACTACAGGAAAAAGGAGAACTTGGCTATTATGTTTAATTAATTAATAAAATCTTTTAGACTAGGTTGCTTCCGAAACAGTTTGATGTATTAATTACTTGACTATTGTGAAATCAAATATATATTTATACGCACAGTCAATAGTTACGTGCATA
The DNA here is from genome assembly GCA_036926305.1 of Uropetala carovei. Lineage (NCBI taxonomy): Eukaryota > Metazoa > Arthropoda > Insecta > Odonata > Petaluridae > Uropetala > Uropetala carovei. The sequence goes on from JAXCHB010000043.1 coordinate 2,310,479, forward strand.
CTAATAATCGGTGCTACAAACATTGCACATATCTATACAAACATATCCCACGCACTATTGTCACTGCTTATGTGATTGTATTGACAGCAAAGAAGTATCTAGGCGTAAAACTCGAAACAGCATGATGTTACTGGACACCATACACATTTTGTAACTAATGAGATAAGTAATATTGTTTATGGCGTAAAGGTCTATAACTGGATTAATTTTAATAAACATTCACGAAACCATTTTTGTGTAAATTCACATTATTTGAAAACCCGTTAAAATAAAAATTACCTGCCACTGTTGCGTAATATATAGTTCATTTCACCTAGGAATCCATTCCTGGTGACATTCTACATAAATACGAAGTTTCATTAAATTCTATCAAACGATTTACCTCATAGAGCGTCGCACACATGAAAAAAGCAGGCGGAATCACAGAAATACACCTTTCTCTGACAAAAAAATGGTACCTGAAACAGGCACGTTCATAAAAATCTCGCGATTTAATTTTGCACGGTCGATGTAGCTTCTCTGTATACAATTCGTGAACGAGAGGAAAGAGAATCCGATATATTGGCGAATGAGAGCTACTTGAATAATTCAGAAAGAAACAATAAGGCGTTTTCCGGAACCCGGAAATTCGTTGGGAGATGTCTTACAAACAAGAATAACCCAGGAAACTTTCTATCGAATTCTTGCGTTGAATTAATTCAAATTTAAACCCCATCATGTTTAATCAACGCGCTCTAATTAAACTTGCGAATTTAGCTTTATAATGAGTTGTTGGGAGAATCGTGAATCATTTATAGAACATCGCTGGGACAACTGTCTCTCTCCGAAAAATCCTCATTGAACCATCCGCCGACATTGCTCCATAGTCCTCTGAACAAGGCGATGTCAATATTTAGATTCCGCCGCCATTGAGAATATTAGGTTGGATCGATATTAATTTCCTGCTCGAGTTAGTTGTTGCGTGATACTCGAGTATTATATGTCGGTAAACGCCTCACGAGGAAAAGCCAAATACGAATAAGCTAACCCCGCCTTTGGCTCGTGTGAAATTAGCGGCACGGATGGCTCCCATGGCAACGGACCCTTGCGTAAGCATTCGCGCATTTCAACAGCGGCTTATACTCCCAGAGGGGATATTTTCTTTCGGTTAAAACTCGCGCGTTTCCAACTTTTTATTGTTTAGTTCAAAACGACCGAGTGCTACTTCGATTCAACGTCCCGGCAAATATGCTAAATGTTTAGTTTAACTATAAATCGTTTACCACGGAGCAGGGTTTTTAGTGGATTATAAATTTTGGCGATTCATCTACTAGGAGTTTACATTACTTTTCTTTCGTGACCTTTCAGTCTTTCCACGTAGTACAGTTGTATGATTTTGTCAAACCCTGAGTATCTCCTAACGCGGAGTTTACCAAAGCGGATTGTATTAATAAAGTAAATGTGAAACTTATTTAAAGGGATGTGCCCAGATGCATTGCGCCTGAGGCGAGATATAATGTGACGCACCTTTAATTTGACGTCTACGCTGTATATAAAGTATTATAAGGGCTAAATAAGAGACTTCGATATTTTGGCGGAAATACACGTTTTAGGGAAAAACAAATCTGTTTTCTCCATGTTGTCTCTCTGTATGTTCACGGGTAAAGAGCGGAAACGGTTAGATGAATATGAATGATATTTCGTATTTAGACATACAACTATTCCGAATAAAACTGAAGAAATCAACAATATAGCGCAACAATTACTAGTAGTTGCCGATTGATTAAAATTGGATATAACGATTTTAATATCGACTCATTGTCAGTTATAGAGCTTGGAGTCATAAACAATACTAAATATTACTCAAGAATAGCTATGTAGCGTCCAGAGGCATTATAATAAATCGATTTTTACGCCCAGCTCTCTTAACAATCTTCGTCCAGTAACAATGCTTCACTGTCCAATCCGCATAATCTATCTACTCTATCTACTATAATATATTTTGAAGGGTGTGTTTGTGTGTTTGTTCATGGAACTCCTCCTAAACGATAAAAGATAGAATAACCAAATTTGGTACGATTCTTTCTTACATCCTAACTTAGTGAATTGTGAAGTTTGGTCAACCGGGATTAATCAGTGCTGCCAATATAGGGGATTAACACTTTTCCATAAGATAACACGTATGAATCCATTTCTTGACCTGCAAGGTATTCTTCCTTCAAGTATAAAAATACGTAAATATGGACCGATTGTTTTCGTTTTTGCTCGACGAATAAAACTCTATACTATCTTCTTCCTGCGAAATTTACATGTTACATGGTCGAAGTTTTCAGAAATACGCTATTTGTTTCTAAATTTTGTGGATTTTTCGTACTCTTTCCGGGCATTGCCAAGGCGGCCGTCATTGTTACATCCGATTCAGTTAGCTTCAATGAAGCTTAGAAATAGACGAAAGTTTAACGTTATTCGATTCGCACTTTTGTTTAAGCAACGAAACGATCGATGTTTATGGATAGCACCGTAAATAGATACTGATTATTATTCAGGAAGCGTTTATTGATGAAAGTAATTGAACCCTCTTTCGTCTATTGAATACCTACTTGAATCTTGTTTTTTGTAAGTAAAATCATTATATTCTACATTATAATGTTTATTAACGTGAAAAAGCTCACGTATCTGGTGTACATTTACCGGAGTCAGTATTCAATCATGGACAACTGCACGTAGCTTTTTCACGGGTTTCTTGCTTACAAGACATAAAAGTAAACATTTCAGCGAGGCATAATTACACAAGAAATGAAGCTGGATTTGGCGAAAGTGATATACGAAATATCGTTATATTTGATTGCAATACGTTCGGAAACGGATTGTTACAAGGAAATATGATTAATTGTTAAGAAAAGCTAATTGTAATTTAAAAAGTATCTACTGTATAGGTATTTTAAAGAGTTTGTATGTTGTGCTGTAGTAGCTTCACTAAATCCGTTGAAATTCAACGGGAAATTTTGCTATTATCTTATATTTGTGTATGGTATGACTATTTCCGCGGTTTTGTTGTTTTTGTAACTATATGAGATCTTTCCATTCAGGACGCATACGTGCGTATATGAGAAAGTTTTTGCAACTTATGTAGTATCGTACCGATTTTTTACTCCTGTTTTCCAGTTATCAACGGTAAAAGTAAAAGGATATTTGCCTGAATTTTGAATATAAATCAAAGCTGGTATAGAGTAGGACAGGAATCGGGGTGTCGAAATACCGATATTCATGCCCAGTTGCCGTGTCTAAGTACATTCAATGATAAATCACAAAATTTGTAAGTTTGTAAAAAATGTAGTTAAAAAGGCAGGGAAAATTTTTTATCGGTACAAAATCCTCCAAATAAGTAGTACATTACTGAATGAAAGAATGCAGTTTATTTTATGTTGCTAAGGTTAATTCGAGCGGTGCTCGGATGAGGAAATTTCTAAATAACGTCAGATCACTCGTTTCGTTGTGTCGCAGCTGTTAAATTAAGGCGCCCCTTGATTTGTGGAGCAATTAACTCCAGGGACGTAATTTGCGCTCGAGGGAGAGAGAGAGAGAGAGAGAGAGGTAGAAGAGGAGAACGCTTAACCGTGCAAATGTGCCTTCTATCCTAATATCGGCGGAATGTATTCAAAATTTAATTCGAGGAAGATTGCTCCAGCTCACATTATGGCTCAAATTGGAAAGACGCGTTCCTCCATTAGTTATAAAATAAAGGATGTGTGCTTCGGCTACGTATCAGTCCGTAATCTTTGTCGATTCTTCTATGGTAGAACCTAGCATTCCATCATCGTCAGTTTTGCAGCGATATTAGTTTATGATAGAATATTTCACCTATTTTAAATTCTAATACATGTCAGAATATATCGGTGAATCTCTACTCACGACGGCTGCTTTGAAGCATAAATGCCCGTCTGGCTTTTTTAATCTCTTCATGGCTATTGGAAATACATATCGTTCTAATTAGTTAACAAATAATCTAGTAATTCTCTTTTAAAATTAATCGTAAGCATAATTTCAATAGCACATTCTTAAAAATAACCTAAGAAAGTGCAATTTTTTTACGCCATTACTCGAGTTCGATATTAAATTTGCAATTACGATCGAGTTTTCATGTCGTACTTATCGAATTGTTGTCGAATGAGTTTTGTTCGAATCGCAATTAAAAACCATCGATAATCTTATACGATATAAAATAGTTTTAGCACGAATATTTTCTAACAGGATTCGCATTTTTTTTCTAGTTCCGCATACATTCCTGATTCACGAAAAAATAAAGGTACTATATTTCGTCCAATTCATAATGTTCAAAAACTACTAAATGAAACTACTTCACAAGCATAAGACTAAAAAAAACCGAACGACGAAATGAACCCGAGCCATCCAGCCTGGACTTGCTTCTTTAAATATGTGACAAGCATCTTTCAAAGTAGCACCCTCAAGTAACTTTCCAAAATGAGCGTCCTCTTTTTTGTCGGATCGAGCCACCCCAAAAAACACTACGGACTTTTTTTGATAAGCATATATGGATCAGATTATACGATAGAGAGAGCGCGAAGTAGTAGGAGGAAGAGGAGTATAGGTGTGTGGGGGAAAATGGTACGAATTGGTCAAATTAAACGAGAACTGAGATATGTAAATTCTTCCCTGGTTTAATTTGGGAGAGTAAGAGAGAGAGAGAGAGAGATGAAATGGGAGAAGGGATCGTAAAGGAGACAGCAAGAGGGAAGGCGGAGTGATAGGTTGCCGTAATTCGGTGAAGTGGTAGTGGGGAGTAAGGATAATTGAAGGCACGAAACCCACGATTCCCCTTTTCGGCCTATATCCTAAAAAGAAGATTAAAACCGACTTCGCGGAATTGGATATGAAGCGCGTTCTTGATGGGTCGAACGTAGAGTTTTAGTTAGGGCATGGTTCTGATTAATCGCTTTAACCAGTGTATCATTTTCCAAATTTAATCATTAATTGATCAAAAAAATCGGAAAATGAATAAAATGATTAACTGTTCCGTACTGATTCCCCTTGAAACATTATCTGTTGTTATGGTTGAAATAAAACAAAGGAGAGATTCAGGCGAGAGATTCTCCTTGTCATTGGATGAGCGGACCTCTAAAAGAAACAGAAGGTGTATGTGCCTTAATATTCATGCACTAGGGAAGAAAGACTGGACTTTGCATGATAAGAGTTAATGGCAGCATGCCAGCTACCAAGGAGGTTGGGATTGTCACTATCAAGCTGAAAAGCTTTGGATGTGATTTGATATAGCACATCGTTGCTGTTGTCACTGACGGTGCTTCTGTAATGAAGAAAATGGGTCAGCTGATGAATATGAACCATCAGCTTTGTCACAATGATGGAATTCACCTGGCTGTTGCTGATATCCTGTATAAGCAATCGGGCAGAGTTTATTAGGAAATTAAACAGCAAGATACTAAAGAAGATTCCAATGATAGAGTTTCAGAAGAAGATGTTGTGGGGGAAGAGACAGAGGATGAAATTTGGCATGTACAAGTTCCTGACAAGAACGTTAATTTTACAGATAAAATACATGTAGTAATTGAGAAAATTCGAAAAATCGTGCGTATTTTTCGCAGGTCTTCTCTCTAAAATGATGTTTTCCAGAAAATATGCAAGGCTGAAAAGGGAATGTAACTATGTTTGCTTATGGACACTCACACCAGATGGAATTCTATGCTAATTATGTTAAAGTTTGTTAGAATTGAAAATCTGCGTTGTAAATTGATTGATTGATTGATATTTCTGTAATATATTTGTTTCCTTCTGCAGAAGAGGTAAAACATTTCCGAAATTGTCGAAGTTGTAGGAGTTAGTGCCATGGCATTAGGGAGGAGAGACCTTAATCAAGGCTGAAAAGTCTTTGAATTTTTCTTGAGAAAATTAAATGATCATGGGAGCATAATAGGCCAGTGTTTTTATTCGACCATACATCAAAGTATTAGTGAAAGAAGAAATGCCAAACTTTCTGGTTTGTTAAATCTATATACAAGTAGTATTTTACTTAAATTTGTAGCGTAAAAATAAATGTACTTACCCTATTCCATTTTTAATCATTTAAATCGGTTAATCACTGATTAATTTTAAAAATTAACCATTAATCACTTTCTCAAAAAAAATGGTTAAATTACCTTGCCCTAGTTTTATCTTTGGCAACTGAGTAGTAGAAAGCAACGTCATAGCCCGTGCGAATTTAAGGATTTTGGCGTAGTTTTTCATTGTTTAGTTTCCTTTGGTTACGGGTAATTCCCGAGGCGGATCACCGTTCGTAGAATTCCTGTTGACGTTATAAGCTCGATGGTATTGGATTACTTTGTCATCTGAACGCGGAATTAACGTACTTTTCTAATTGTAGTGTCCTAATTAGATCCTTCTCACTCTAGTCATGGATGCCCCCTGTCCTGCGCGCACATCTGGGCAATCTCCAAAAACTAATTTGGTTCGCTCGTTAAAAAAAAGAGGAAATTGGAACTTGAAAACAGCAGAAGGTATCTTGTCTTTTATTCCTAAACATCTTAAGACAAGAAGGAAGAAACATTACCATTCCTTTATTTTAAATTTAATTTTCAAGTTTCGAATAAATAATCATTCGCCTAGGACTTTTAAAGGAAATTTCGTATTGTTAAATAAGTAAAAGGTATCATTTCTTCAGGAATACCAAGAGATTCTGAGAAATTGGTATTCCTTTAATTATGTTTAAGGCCATATAACTGGAATATAATAACATGAGCGCTGCCAGTTCGACCCGCCAGTTTTTTATTTGTAAAATCGATTGGGAGATCGATACTGCAGAATATTTCTATTATCATAATGGCGACAAGAATGCAATCTATAAAATTTCTTTTGGTTTCTGATTTATGTAAATAATTTTCGACCACTTTCTGTTTACATCGAATAAACCTACCAAGTGTTGCTTATATTAATACGAATTTGATTAGTAAGAAAATTATCAAGTTAGCCTTATAGCTAAAATAAAAAGGGCACATTAGTAATAGAAGGGTTATGAAAACCAGATGAATATTTTGGATACGAATTACATGTCATCAGTGGCTGTGGCGTAGCTAGAATTTTGTTTGAGAGGTGGGGGGGCAAATACTTCATCACACTGTTATTTTAACATTTTTATTGATTAAACTTCAATAGCCATCGTTTAATGATAGATGCCAGTGAATAAAGGCACTGATTCTAATTTGGACATCTTCTGTCAACCTTATTTCCATCTGGAACTCGCAAACTATCAGTAGCGTGATCCACCATCATTAGTATTCTCGCCTAAATTTGTTTCTAATAATGCAAGATGGCACACAAGTCGCTTCACCAAGCGATGCTTGCACGCATCTGTCTTCACAGATTTATTATTCATCGTATTATTCCTTCAATCTATTTATTTATAGTAATAATGGTAACCCTTTTGAGCAATTTTTATAATCAATGGCATCTATTGGTATTAATGGTTTTATATAGCTTTCTAATTAGTAGTAGTTAATAAATAAGCTGTTCTTGGTTAAGTGACTTATGAGTCTATATAATATTCTATCGGTGAATCTATCGATTGCGTCTGATTTGTGGCAGAAATACGACATTAAATTTCATAGCCTTATATATTAAACTATTGGAAATACGTATTGGTTTTAAATAATTAACACTAAATCTAATTATTTTCTTTCACAAATGACTCGTAGGTTTGTTTCTCTTTCAGTAAAAAAAATTCTCAATTATTCGAGACTGTCGAATTAACTTTTTAAACACGTAAGTTTTAATTAAAGGGATATTTTATGTAATACCGTAAAGAGTTTTATTCTTTGAGGGGCATAATTCTTGGAATAAATGCGCAGTAAAAGAGAAGGGTAATATATAGGAAGGGAAAAATTTTCCATCCACTGGCAGAAGGTTTTGAAATAAAATGGGTGACGACCGGGCGCACATAACCTGCAAGTGTTTTTCACTCCGGTCACAGACCTCGCCTTGAAGCGAATTCCTTTCGTCTCGTGTATGTATTTGCGCGAGTGTTTTGGTATGTGCCTACGTGTGTATGGTGTGTGGGCGTCTGCGTGTGACGCGTTTTTCACAGCCATTCGTTTTGTCCGGTGAGAATTCTTTCGACCCAAGCCCCTGGCTTGGATCCTGGGACCACTTGGTCCTTTGCCGAGAAAAGAGACAGAGAGAGAGAGAGAGAGAACGTTCCATAAAAGCAGTCCAGATATGGCGAAGTTTTGATATTTGTAAGAGGATAGCAAAAAAGGGCCACTCACATGTCGGAAGTTGGCGTGAACAATGGGTCAGAGAATCCGCCAGTTTAGCCGTCCGAAAGCGCGGTCTTTGCACCGCCTCCTGTCCGCGTATGTGTACCCATGTCGAACGTAGTTTTCCTCCCAATGAGGAATCAACTATGTGAGGTCAAATGGCGCTTGTTTACGCAGGACGCGTCGAATTTGGTTATATTCGCGGTCCAGAATCGGGAGCGCGACGCATTTTACGTTTGTACGTGGCCTTTGAAAGCTACTATTTCAAGGAACGCATGATTATTTTTATGAGGTGTTTCATTTGGTCTACGCGCTTATTCCCAAATCGGAGTTTTCTAAGGGAGTAACCGCAGCGTTGTGCTAGGGATTACTGTGATTACTTATAGCACTCTTAAGATTAGTCTCTGCGCGAATATTTTGAAAATTGATAAGTATGAGTTTAAATGTTAATCAAATACAATTACCTTACGATTATTAAGAAGTTTATCCGCGCTATTTCTTTCAAAAAATCTTTTTGATCAAATAATTTATTCGGTAAAAAAGTAGTGCTTCAAAGAGTTGGCTATGCTACTGATACAATGTTGGACAAAACTGACAACATGGAATTATAATTTCTGATAGGCTATTATATATTGCGCAGCGGCTTATGATGATATTACTCAATACCAAAAGCATAAATAAATCTGTTCTAGGTTCTTTTATGTCTGATAAGCTTTCATGGCATTGTAATACCCATCGCCGGCCATAGGAGGGATTCGAAGCATCCGGGCCCGCGAATGATGAGGGCTCCAGAAGTATCGAGTGTAAATTTTGCAAAAACATTCACAAAAAATCACCTTCAAACTGATTTCCAATAAAGAAACACTCCTTAGTAGTTATAATATTAAACTGGGGCTCCATGAATCGTTCGTTATTACTATAAATATTAATATCGTGGGGTCCCCATTGATATTCGCATCCGGAGCCCTTTCAGTGCTTGATCGACTCTGGTAATACCTATAGTCTTGACTTAAGATGACCTTAATAGAATTTACAAATATTTAGCGCGAAGAATGTCAAAACTTATGCAGTAATTACAATTATGTTGGAAAGATAGTTTGTATAAATGCCTCTTTCCAAACTTTCTTAGTCCTCACACAGTTCCATATTTTTTGTATATTCACTCTACTCCACACGTTAATAATAAAAATATTTCATTGGGCGTAGAGGGTTCGGTCCTTCGGAAAACAAAGAAACCGACCATATTTTAAAGCTGTTGATTCGATACAGTCATTTAATTTATTATATTATTTTACAAATATTCGCGGAATACATTTTGAGTTTGAGGCGTAGTATGTGAAAATATATTTAAAAAAACCTTGTCTCAAGGCTGGAGTGCCGCGAAATTCTGTTTATCTTCGTAAAGGTGCTGCGCCTGCAAAAAAAAAAGTTTGAGAACTAATGTATTACTATGGTATACGTCAGTGGTTCTTAATTTTTTTTGGCTGCGACCCAAATTATGGTCGCGGCGACCCATTTCCTCCAATAGCTCACTTGTAATAGGTAATAAAATAAATAGGAATTTAATAAATAAATGAAAATAAGATCTCAGATTATTAGCAATGAACGGGTTGTTAGGAGGAATGATACATATGAATATAGAAAGCAATGGAAGATCTTTGACGGTCCACTCAAAATGGCTTGGCGACCCAATTTTGGGTCGCGACCCAGGGGTTAAGAACCACTGGTGTACCTACATACCTGTTTACGCACCTTACGAATTCATAAGGAATGCTTTGTGTACTCTTTTTTTTACTACCGATCCTTTTTTTATTTCTTTGGCGAACCCTTCCTTAGCGTTGGTACACACGTCACGGAAACGCCGCTCATTTCGATCCGTTTCACCAACGAGCAGTTCCCGAAGTCCTCGCTCTTGGAAACTCGCGCGCACCACATTCTTGGAGACGGTTCTTCACATGTCACCGAGAAATGAAATGCATACTGATTTATGGAGACGGGCGTGACTTTTGCTGTTTTTTTATTTTTATTTGCGAAGTCACGAACAAGGAAGAAGGATTTCGGTGCTTTGTCTTTCGAGTTCATCCCTATAACGTTGGATAAATACTCAGGCCATTTTTTTTCTGATTGTTTAGTTCAGTTTTTTGAGTGAGTAGAACTTTTATTTTTTTTCGGGACTGTTTGAATTCTTCACGCGTCGGAAAAATGTTCAAGTATTTCGAAATGGTGCAAACCATTCGTCTGTGCTTTTTAAAAAATAAACATGAATCTTTGTTGCTGTGGTAACGTTTGATTTCTATACATAGCTCCGGCTATCTGTTAACCAAAAGTGTTAATTAGATGTAATCTCTTAATTATTATAGACGAGTATTTTTGAAAAAGGAATAAACCCACCTCATAATTTTCACTGCGCAAAATGCCTGGAAGAGGTATGCATTATTATTTTTTACAAAAATAGCATTTTTCCCAGAAAATGTGGTTTCCATCAGAAAAGTGATTTACCGCTCAATTTAACGTAAGATAATCGAAGAGAATAAGTTAAATATTGCTCCTACATTCTTTCTACATGACTTTTAGCGCATCAAAAATCGCCAGTTTGATGTTAAATCTATAAAAAAAACTTCAGTGGAAAAAATATACGAAAGTACCGATCCTCTGTGCCAGCTATAATATTGGTAATAGTCAATCATAAGAATTGTAAATGTTTTTATTTCTTGCGATATATTTTATAGAAATAAAATTCTATGCATTCAAACTTGTTTCAATGTCATTGGGATGTTAGTTGTGTTCTATCGATAGGTTAATCGACTACGGTTATGATCTATGTTTTTAGTCCTTAAATTTGTAAGAATATACACCTAAAATGTGGATAGCATTGTCATTGCATTATAAATGAACTTGTTTTATCCATCTAGGAAACTTAATTTTGCTTTATGAGATCGCTGTATGGCTTTTTAAAGCTGGAACAATATTTACTTACGATCACTTTTACGATTTATGCGTATCTCAAAGTTAAATAAAAGTACAGTTTGTCTCCTTTGGCCCCACTTCAGGTCAAAGGGTTAATTGCTGTCTATTAACCATGGATGAAGCTGTAATCACAACTTCGTCCTTGGTAATAAACATCAAAACGAAAAGTGCCACTTTCGTCTGCATTTATGAATTGATTAATTTTTATCGCACGTTAAGTTTGTTTACATTCGTGACATCTGTTCCACATGCTAAAGGACCATACTTGAAGAATTAATTACGTTTACGGCAGGCAGGATCCATAAAAATGAACCCTTGAGAGATAAGTGCTCATATTTTAAATATTATCACAGCTGAAATATTCGTTAACCCTCTTCTGTTTTTGGGGTCCTTGGGAAAAATTCCTGTTACAGCATTCACTGCTTTGGATGACGCATGGCTCTAATTTTCTCCAATAATGTCGCTATTATGCCATGAGTGAGCACGATAATAGATTTTCATCTATTAACGTTGATAATTAAAATTTAAGTACGTTGAAATAACGGAATATGTTAATGTCATGGATCCGATTGGTTCATTCTCAAGGAAGTTTGTCGGCTTTATATTTAATAGTAGCTTTGATTAAGCAATAAGAACTCTATATATAAAACCATTGAATGAAAATACTGAATAATTCTAGGTATCTATAATTTCCCATTTATAGAGACTTGAAAAATTAGTTTTCTTTTCTGATTCTCAATCAATTTTTTCTAAAATTCGAGTCGAGAAATTAACTATTCTTTTTATGAAGTGCATGACATTAAGCCTCTAGTTCGGAACTCGATTCTAACCATTAAAAATACATGAATGGTGTGGCGCACTCAGATGGGCACTGAGTCCATCTCGATTTTTGAATGCGTAACATGATAGAACGAATTTAAACGTACGGTACCACTTATTAAAAAAATTACAGTACAGGAATGAAATTTTGGCATGTTAAGCCAGTTATACATGCATAAAATATTTGCGAAATCTCTATATTTGATTTAAATGTTATTGAAGTCTATTTAATTCACGTTTGAATATTTCGTAATTTGAAAGAAATTACTTGCTAAATACGTTTCAATTTCACGGATATTCCAACAGTCGAGTTATGCATCGTCACGAAATCAAGGCACGTGTACGTGCTCAAAAGCCGGTTAGTTGCTTCGCAAAATTTTCGCTATTACTCACCAAGTGTCGGATGGAGTTTTTAGTGGTCATCATTACGTTTTGTGACAAGGAGAACAATTTGGATAATTGTATTAGTAAATTGAGGAAACATTTATGTGTTACTTTTATAAGTCTTAGGTGTTTTCGAAGAATAATACCAATTTTGCTAAATTGATAAAAATTATTCCAGCAACTTTGAAAAATATAACCCAACCCGCCTTTTTTAAAGACACAACTGCATTAAACTTGATTGGGTTAATGCTTCTTTTTTGGGAATTATTACTAAGACAGTAATAATTACCAAGATAAGATTAATACTAATGCATGTCAGTTAGCTTTAATGATGTTTCACAATTAACTCGTTAAAATTGGACTACTGTAATTGACCGTCAATAATGACGGATAAGCATTACTTAAATGCTAAGTTAAAATATAACTTTAATAAAAATTAATGAATCGACCCTTTACATGCATTAAAAAGTAAGCAATAAATAAAAAAAATTAAACGTTCGATTCGATGCGTATTCGAAAATCGACCGTAGGAAAATAAAATTTTTCAACTTTAATGCATTCATAGCTTCAACTCGCGTACGATATTTTAAACAGACTATTATGTAAAATTTTCATTGTCCAGAATTTCTTTAAAAGTTTTTTTTTAAGGGATAGGTATTAGGTCGAAGCACTGTTTTATTCATCCCTTTCAAATGTTATAATTCGTTACGACGTATCACCGGGTTTTGATCTTCCACGCGAATTTGGAAGAGCTCTCTGTCTAGGGAGTAATTCTTCGTCTGTTTCCTTTTGACCACGTGATTGATCGCTCGATCTCATAAGAGATCTTCGGTCCTTTTCACACCTCTTCCTGTCGAAGATCCGATATTTATCCGTTTAGGTCTCTGGAGAGAGAGAGGGAGGGGGAGAGAGAGATAGAGACAAATGCCTTTATTTGGGCGAGGATCAGGCTAAAAACACAACGTTTGGAGTACATATTTGAAATTATGGCATAAAATTACACAAACCAAAACTAAATTTCTAATATTATAATAATAATACATGGAATAGTAAGAAATACAAGAGTACATAAAATATACAATCGCGTGAGAATCGTAATATCGCACATTGAATGGTGAACAGCGGTTATAGATATAGAAAATGTACTTATATAAATATATTTCGATTATCGTACATAAAATGTAGTACAAGAAATATTTTAGAGTATTGATTAGCACTCTTATAATAATACAGTTGGAGATACAGTGGTCAGATATGAGCATAAGAAGTTGTGAGAGTTACAAAAGGAGAGAGAGCAAGTATGTATGTCCTAAAGAACGGGATTAGAACGTCGCACTATCCAAGTTTCATATCCCCCTTGGCTATCAATGCGGTATGTATTAATTAATATGCAGTTCTTTATCGTGTGATTCATTTTTCTCACATTAATTACGATCACAGCGTACTTGAATTGGGCTTATGGCCAATTATATTATAAATAAAATTGAATTAAATATTCCTGTATCTATGCACCAAGAAATTTCTACGATTATATCTTATAAATGAGGTAAATCAAAAAGGGAAACCGGATGCATAACAGACTGTTATAAGCATGTGTTTGTTATTTGTACACTTTCTTGGTATTAACGGCAGGAAGTGTATGGTTCTTCGTGTAGTGTGTTTTATAACTATATGTGTGCCACTGAAGAAGTACAGCATTAACGACTGGATCTTCTTAAAAACACATGTATCAGCAAAAGCGATAAAACTGTTCGTTTTGCTTGCGTGAAATGAGTTTTTGTCATCTAATGAAATACACTCTTTTAATTTTTATGTGTTGTAACAGCCAGGAAACTTGAAAATCTCCGATGTCTCTTTAAGGAAAAGTTCAAATTCGTAGTTCTTGGAATTCTTAAGCAATGTAGTTTCCAACGGAAATTCTGTTTTTCAAGAAATTTATGTTCATTGGCTTACGGGAAATTTCCAATATTGATCCGATAGAATTCGATAAAAGATTCGTTTGATTTGATACATGGGACCGAAGTCTTTAAGGTATGGCCCACATTGGTGAAATTGTTTTATCGGTCATCCTTTGTTACCATATAATAAACGAAGCTTAGTGTATTTTTGTACGTTTCGCTGGCATTTTACTCTTTATGAAAAGGCAAAATGTCCATCAAGTATTGAGAATTTTATATATTAAAATCTATGAATGACAACTAAGGCAATGGCTTTGCTGCGACTCTAAATTCAACATTATAGCACCTTGAGACACATACCAGAACCCTCGCGACCATACTGAGAGCCCTCTGCGATCCTGATTTGGGTCGCGACCCGAAGCTGGGAACCGCTGAACTAAGGCAATTTTGTCTTTGCATTAACTATCCCATATGCTAATAAAAGCTTTTACTGCCAAAATCGATCGAGTGGTATCGTATTTTCCATGTTGGTAATGGACGTAAATCAGCCAAATCAAATTTCCCGACCGTAACAATCTTTAAGGGAAGAAATTCGAAAGTGCAGACTTAAATGAAAGACTTTTATGAGTGGTAAATGAAAAAATTATTAATTTATCAAGACAAGATTAATACCGTAATCACCTGAATGACTTTGAAGTCCATTTGGGAAAGTGTTTCCTTTTACAAATACTCGGGTCCTTAATATACGATGTTTAAGTACTTATAAACGGACCGGAAAACTAACGAATAAAAAGGGTAACCCTCGATTAATTCGTACATGGGTAATCTGGATGTTACTGCACTTCTAGTTCATCAACATATCCCATAAGTTTACGGTTGCTATAGCCTAATTGCCTCAAATGCCGAGTGAGCGGCCAGCTAACAACATTAAAATGGAACGAGCGAGAACTTAATGAGAAAAGAGAAGGGACACGGATGGAATTTTGATTATTTTACATTGTAAAGATTTTAAAATTTTGAATCGGGCAATTAAGGACCGAAAATCACCCTCGAAATAACGCGTTAAAAATTTCCGCCCAGAGATACATGGATTTACGCGAATCTCAAATAAAAACTGGTTATTGTAGTACTACTTAAATTACGCTGGGAGGAACTGTAGAGGTTTCTCTCTTTCGATGAAAAAAATATTTCGAGCAAAAATCTGGGGCTACACCGATAAAGGGTGAGAGAGAGAGAGAGAGCAAGTTCCGGCATGAGAAGATACGGCAGTCGAACTAAAGAGGGCACTGAATTCCCTCG
This sequence comes from Uropetala carovei, assembly GCA_036926305.1. Taxonomy (NCBI): domain Eukaryota; kingdom Metazoa; phylum Arthropoda; class Insecta; order Odonata; family Petaluridae; genus Uropetala; species Uropetala carovei. The sequence continues at coordinate 2,326,110 of JAXCHB010000043.1, forward strand.
AAGGCTGGAATTTCCTGTCGTCGCATCGGTCGGAAAGGAAAAAGAATAAAAAAGAAAACCCTCTCGCGAATCCCACGAGAAGGTTCGCGGGAAATTTTATTACGATCCGTCCGCATCACTCAAAAGCATCTCTCCGTCACATTCTTTTTTTTTCATTTCGCAGCGGCACTCCGTTTATGAATCCAGTAGATGCCGCTTGAAAGAAAGAGAGAGACAGAGATAGAGAGAGAGAGAAACAGAGAGAGAGAGACAGACAGACAGGCAGAGAGAGAGAGAGAGAGACAAAGAGGGAGAGACAGAGATAGACAGAGAGAGAGGCAGAGAGAGATAGAGAGACAGAGAGAGAGAGCAATGAGGACAAAAGAGGGAGATGGGAAGAAGGGAAAAAAGGGAAAGGTAACACAATAGAATGATAAGAGGAAGAGTAGATAGGTAGAAAGAGAGAGGGTGAACGATGGAGAGGAATGGATGGATGGAGGCAGAGAGGGGGTCGAAGAGAGGGAGAGGTAGGAAGAAACATAAAGAAAGTGGAGAGAGATAGGGCATAAAGAGTGACAGTGCTAGAGAGATGGGAAAGTAGGGAGAGAGGAAAGAGTGGCGGAGGGAGGGAGGAAAGGGAAAAGTAAAAGAAAGAAAGAAAATTGTATTTATTGAGATGTTGAGGCTGAATACCCCCCTATTCCACCTAACAGTACATAGTTAAAAGTACTTTTGAATTTACAGTATTAAGTTGCATAAACTACGGCTAAATTACTAAAATTAACATAGTAATAAATGCAAAGAATATTAAGCAGTACAAGGGTAAATAAAGTATACAATAGCATAAGAATTTCAGTAGTGTAAAATGAACGATGCTCGCCCATTATATTACAACTAGTATAAATGCCCGTCAAAGATGATGGGGATGATCGATTATTCTGAAATGAAATTGAGGCAGTCTTCTTTGACCTGAAATCCTACTTCCTGCAGAGAGGGTTGCCTTCGATCCGAGCGAAGGTTCGAAACCCTCACCGTATCTATTGTGCTTCAAAAGCTGATCTTAGTCTTGCCAAATATATTTATGTTTTTCAAAGCGTGACAGAGGGAGTGACAAAATGACAAAGGGACAGAATACGGCTTTTATATATTACCGATAAATTAAAACGTTTTGTTATTATATCATAATGCTATCCTGAAAATTTCATCAAATTCGGTTCAGTCGTTTGCGAGATATTAAGCTTCAAAAAGCATTACATGACAAAGTGACACTCTTTTATATATGTTTTATGATAGGTTTATATACAGATGCGACAATAATTATAATGCATGAATTCCGTATAGTACGTACAATAACTGAGTAACAGTAAAGATGGAGGGTGAGAGACTGAAGGAGAATTGGAGGAGAAGACGAGGAGATGGGAAGAAGGTGGATGAGGAGAGGAGAGGGAAAATGGTAGGGATGATCCGGAGAAATTTAATAAAATGATGAGGGTAGAGGGAATATAGAGAAAAGAGAGAGAGGAAGGAGCGAGAGAGAGAGAGAGAGGTCGGCAGATAGAGAAAAAGAGAGAAGGGAAGATGAAAATGAAGAAAGATGCGGAGCTAAGAGAGAGTAAAATAAAGGAAAATTGGAGCAGACAAGGTCCTTGATTTATCAAGGCCATGTCGCGGCAGTGCCCCAGAAACTTAAACGACATCAATCATAGCCTTAAGCGCTGAAGAGGATTTCCCAGGGATCCCTCTTCATCTCTTCTCTTTCCCCCATCCCCTATCTCTCAAATCCCCACTTCACACTTTTTTTCTCTCTCTCTCTCATTTCCCGTCGCCAGCCTCGGCCTATTTTTTACCCCACGAATCTCTTTGTGTTTCGCGGCGAAGGATTCATAGCTGGGCGACACGCATTCCTTTGGACGTGTCGTCGTCGAATGGGGGGGAGAAACGTACCTCCTCTTTGCCATTTTCCCCAACTACCAACCATGGCAGGATGTCCTTGATGACTCTTGGAGCCTCTCTTTATGGAGACTCCGTGCGGTGTCCGAAGGGGTCAATACGTGCGAGGTCTGTTTCCGGTTCACTCGCCTCGCTAAGGGTAGGGGTTCAAAGAAGTTAAATTGCGTCGGCATAGGTTAAGGGACTTTAACCGTAGGGTAAAGAGGGACTATTTCATTAGGTGCGGATTTCGTAGGCGGAAAAAGAGAACTGGGGTTCTTTAAACGCGTTTCAGCGTTTTGCGAGAATCGCGCGAGGGTTTTACTCTAAACGGAATTTCGCCGAAGGTTTTTTTCATGGTCGAGCGCCATGAGCATTCGCCGCTCTTTGCATTTCTCCGTATTAAATTTTACTCGATTGGAATTGCGTGCTGCATTAATGAAATCTCGCTTCAAATTGTAAATGATACGGAGTGGAATGTTTTTTTTTGTGAAATTGTACGAATAAGATTCGAACCGTTGCCTTTTACCATAATTATATGATAACATATAGGTACTGTCACATTAATAACTGCAGATCTATTAGTGTGAATCTATTTTGGATATAGAATTTGCTCATTTAAGATCTAAAAATGAATCATTGTAATGTTAAATTATTCGTAATGATCTAATGGCGTTAATTGATTTGTTAGAACGAGAAATTTTACTGAATTAATAGGCGCTTATTATGGCTGAAAAAATTTCAAGTACAAGCACTTAAAAAAGTACTTGCCTCAGTTATCTCCAATAGCCGCAACAAGGTTATAAAAATGAGAAATTATTTTAAGTTTAATGTTTCTCTTTATCGTCGTGTTTGTTTTGAATAAATACCGTTGAAGTAATTATATGGAGATGCGTTCGAAATGCGTATAATTTGGGTTAATTAAAAGCAATTTACATTTAAACATATCTTTATGCATGGTTAGTGTTGTGGTTGTGAATTCAACTTTGCATTGAAGGAAATTTATCAAAATTACTGTAATACAAAGTATTTTAACTGAATTTTAAGGAAATTTGGGTCTGTATTTTAGGAATTTGATGAACCGGTTATAATTTTCCTACGCCTCGGGAAATTTGAGTGTAAAACATCATTATTAATAACCCAAAAATTATTGTTTACCTTTTAAATCTGATTTCATTAAGTATATTTTTAAGTTAGAGCTAAATGTGCGAGCTTGTACCAAAAACAAAAGAGAAAGAAATATGTCTCCTCGTTTGAATTTAAAAAAATACTGATAAATACTGATAAAAGGCTCAATTTTTGTGAAAAGTTTGATAATAAATGACAAAATCCATTTATAAAAGTATTTTTGTAAGTAGCCACACATAAGACAGCAGTAATAGCTCATTGGCCTGCTCCATTCTTGAATGCTTCTCTCATATATTCCCTATAAAATTATTTATTTTAAACTCTTTTTTAGGAAATTTAATTTGATCGCTCATCTTCCAAATATTTCATAAGAAGTTTGAAGCGCAAATTTCAGTACAGAAAATCTTTGTCCAGCGCGAGTTTCCTCCACGCGAATTTGATTATACGTGATGAAATTAATGCGACGCATATTTACTCAACACGCATAAAATTTAAAAGTAATCATTCTTTAATTGGACACGCACTGTACTCTTCGCTTGCGTGTGGCGTGTGAAAGCTCACAGCCTATACGAACAAGCGATTTTTTCCAACGCGGCCTTTTACAAGAAAGTAAACCCCGCTTTGAGCAAGAGACTACTGTAGATTTAAAACTTATTTTCCATTTGCGTCTTTCCAGAAAACGTATTTTATCATTGGTTATCTACATAAAAGTTCAAAATAAGATTTTACAGAAGATCATGAACACTTTTCCCAAAAAAATAGAAAAAAAAACTAACTTAAATCTTTACTTTTCAGAATAAATCATCGGTTGATCAGCTCTTGAGCATGGCTATCCGGTTTTCCCAAATCTTTTGTTGCTGCGGAATTTATCTTCACCATCATTTGGATTCAAGCTGTGGGGTGAGCTGGATATTTCATTTATTTTTACATCGTAAGTCCTGTTCACTTTATCTTATGTGTTTTAAGTCTTTGGAGTTGTGGAAAGGTATTAGTTGCATTCGATACAAGCTATCAACTCGATACTTCCTCTTTTCTTCGGATGGTAAAAATCTTTTATTTCTACTGAATATGCTCCATAGTATTGCATTAACCACGGAGAAGATCTATAAATGATTTTCCTTAATAGTGAAACCAGACCTGAGCTTTTAAGGCGTGTTTCTTAACGATGTGTTTTAATGCCTTGCCACTTTACGAAGTACGACATACATATAAAGAAAAAAACAGCGATCGTGTAAGAAAAATCAACTTCGAGATATTGTGGATTTCGCACGTTTCATGTGATCCAGAATTATGAGATACCGTTTGTGTGTAGTCTGCCGTGCGTTGGAGGCTCTGGGAGATTAACGGGTAAACAGAATCTTATGTGAAATCTCATATTTATATAGGGCTATAACAATTGCCCGTCGTATAATGACGAGATTTTGTAGATGAGAAATTAAGCAAAGAGAATTCGATATTCAGCGAAGCGCAAAATCATCTAAAAATACTTCGAATATCTCAACGATGATTAAAGTGCTTGCAATTTTTAGAACAAGCATCTAAGTGCCAAGAATTGAACTTGCCTTGGTTATCTCCAATAGCCATAACAAGGTTGGTTAAGAAAAATCGTTATCAGCATTTCGGCTACGATGCAGCCACCGAATGTGCATTCAAAAGGTTCTTTTGTAGAAACTGTTATGTATTTTCGGTGAAGACGGCTGCATTGTAACTGAAGTGCGCATCCGATTTTTTTTATAACCTTGTGGCTTTTGGAGATAAACAAGACAAGTACATATTATTACTTAGAGAGCGAGAGAGAAGGGGAGATTGGAGGGGAGAGAGGGAAAAGAGTTTTAATTTATTTCTTTAGTCATGAATATTCGTCATTTCTAACTGGCAGGTGACTAGTAGTATATCTCAATATACCGCACTGCGCGCAAAGTACGTGACTCTACTTTGTGATTGTATGGAGGAGCGTAAAGTGTCTCAACTTCACTTGTTACTCAAACGCGTCAGTGGAAAAAAGAATCGAGTTTGTTTTATGGAGAATGATTGTGGCGGTAATTAACAATCGGATTGGATCTCGTTTCTAATTTCGGGAAAAAAAATCGACAGTGTAATTTCCAAAAATTCGTGTAAAAAGTTTTTTTTTAAAAAAAAAAAAAAGACGGAATCAATCGTCAGAGAGAAAGAAACAAAAATCTCATCCAAAAGACAAAGGGAGAGAGAAAATTTGCAGCAAAATGGGCGTGTCGCAAAAAGCTTTCGATATCCAAATTCGCCCTTTGAAGGATACATTCGGGAGCGGGGGAGATGGAAGTTTCAGAGGAGGTATAAAAAAAAAGGAGCGAGTGAGAGAGAGAGAGAGATTTTGGATAGTGACCTGTGAAAGTGGAATGGAAACGAAGGAGTTTGCAGGAGCAGGGAGATGAAACGTTACCATGGCAACGCTCCGCTCTTTTTGAGCTCTCCATGGCAACGGGTGCGAAACGGGGAATTGCGCGGCAGAGGGAAAAAATTATTCGTGCTCCATTTTGTTGGGGGAGGTGTGGAGGAGGTGGGATGGCGAAATTGCTCATTAAGTTGACTACTCGAGGACCTAAATATGTTCCCGTCTAAATATACATAATTGTCTAAACAAATGTATTGCCTTTCTATCCCGGTTGTTGGTTTCATAGTAGCGTATGTTTGGTTTAAGTATCGACTATTATTCTAAAAGGTCGTAATAATTTGGTTAAATAATTTGTGTTAAACTCAGAACTTCCGGAAATTATTTTCTCCTAGCATCTTTTTCGATCGCGAATATTAAAGAACCGTCATAAGTTATAACCTTTATAGACTCAGTGTTTGTTTGTGTTTTTACTCCATTGTCGAAGGAGAAATAACGACAAATCGATATAATAGATTAATTATTGAATTTGGCAGAATCTATCTTCTATGTTTTTAAAAGTATTTATCGGTAGGTTGACCATTTTTCAGGATTGCTAAGCTTTCAACTATTTTCCTATCGCTGTATCCCGTTGGAATAATTTTTCAAAACATACTATCAACATCCTTCAACTGTAAGTTAGATTTAGTTAACATTTCGCCTGCTTTGTAATTACCGAGCAACGGTCTTTGCTGAAAAAGGTCAATTTATATATAGTTGTAAGTTAATTAGCTGTAATTTAGTTTCCGACGCGAAAATTTTGTCGTATAAAATGATTTACTATTCATATAACCAACAGTTATACAAACAAAAGTTCACTGAAACGTCAAACAGCTCCCCTAAAACCCCGAAAGTTTATGATCGTTATTTAGTTTTCGCTTATTTTCCTGTTTGGAGTAACGAAACAGTTTAATTTTTTATCCGAAAATGAAAAAAAACTTCACAGACCTGATTCGTATTACTTTTTCATTCTTCGCCAACTGCAAGCACTCCTGAGTTCAAAATCGATGGTTTTATGGCATTATATAGAAGCAACTCGGTGGTGTACGGCGAACCTAATATAAGAGCACCTGCAATAAAAATAAATGGTGAAATGTAGTCTTTAATGATACGTCCGTCGGGTTTATTGTACCTTGTTTTAAGCATAACAAAGAAAGTTTAACGGGACCAAATTACACTATATGAAGACGGGGTTTTATTTATTGCCACTATTAAAAGGGCTTCCGCCCTCCTTATTAGAGCTTGCTATTCTAAAAATACTGGGCCGACAGCACCAGTATTACTAAAGAAAAACATTGGTTTATTTAGGGCATTTCGACATATTGAGTTATATGTTGCGTTACGAAATGATATTTTTAAAAGTCTAAGCAATATATCCGTGTTGTTGTAAGGATTTTTTCTATTTACTATTTAATACATCAACAGTATAAATTAGAAGCAAAAATCTTTTATTTTATTTCATCCGTGTGTAACTTGGACGTTGAAGGCGATCACCGAAATAGATGCTCCAATTTTTTAATTGGTAGTAAGCTTATATTTAAAATACTGAATCAATATAAGGTCCGCATAAATCTATTTTGGTTACGATATCATTCAACCGGTTGAGGAATGCAGATACAGTAGTTTCATCCGCGTTCTGTTGCACTGGATTTTCGGTCGGACCTTCGTCAAAGGTCGGTGGGTATCGTAGAAAAAATATATTCCTTCGATAATGATATCCACGTACTGAAGAAATGCTCACAAGCGTGGGCGCTGAAGCACTGCTAAGTATTCTCTCTACTCTTTTCGAGAACTCGAAATCTCTTCCTGTCACTCTCTCTAACTGAAAGAGGTGACTAATAAGCCTCCATCTCGCCCAAATAAAGTCATATCCCTATTTGTCTTCCTCCCTGTTTTACATTATCCCCGTACAATTTTTCCTTCCGTTTTTCTCTTTCATTCTCACGTTTACTCTTCATATCTTTCTCTCTATTGTTCTTTCGCTATCACTCCGGGACACGGGTTCAATTTTTGGTCGAGAAGAATAATTTCCCTTTGCTTCCCGTTCGTCCCTTTAAGTCTGTCGTGCTCCCCTGGGTATATGAAGCTAAAATCCACACTTTGTATGTATGTATGTATGTAAATGTGCGTGACTTCATATTATCATCAATATTTTATAGAATAGACTTTGCAGGGTTTTCACTCCCCCTATCTTGAGTGTTTTCTCTCTGTTGGTTTTCCCTGAAGGGCAGTTTTATAATTGTCCTTAGTTCTCCCTCATAAATATCTTAATTTCCATTTGTGTCAGTTTCGTTCTATCACGTGTATCGCATTGCGTTTTGCACTTGAAAGTGTTTATGCATCATGGATGGTCAACTCAAATTCCTTATGATTGAACTATAATAAAAAAATTGATCCATGTATGAAAGGAACAATATTAAATACACGAAAATAATAAAAGTGATTAAGACGGGTAAACTTTTGAATATTAACAAATATTTTGGAAATTATCCAATATTTAACTAATTCTTTAATCAGTCTAAGATAAATAAATCGAACCAATTTAAATATTTATATCGGATCTAAAATGTTCAACCGTCGTTTCTAGCTTCAACCTAATTTCTCCACTTGTTCATCTTGAATCCCAAAATGCTTCAGTTATTTAAAAACATAAATGTAAGTCAAACACTGAATGCGTCTAACTTTAAAGCAAAAACCGGCTCCGGATTTTAGCTTTCTTGATGTATATCACGAACTCAAAAATCAGCTTTACCGAGAAAATATTAACTGATAAACGATTGTTGGAATCGAATTGAGTTATTTAAGAAGTAAATAGTGCAATAATGTGTACACTATATTACTCAATAACACCACCAGTTTTCAATGTAACTCTTTCGTCATCATTACCTGATGATGACCTAGTTACACTGTAACCTGTTCGTGTTATTGAGTAATATAATGGAATTTTTTAGAGAGTTTGTTGTGTTATTTGTTTCGAATTATGGAATTTCGCAAAATTAAGGCTGCCCTTGTGGATTACATGAGATATTTTACATTGAGATTTATCTTTTTTATCAGAATGCTCAGTTTTTATTCTGTCAGTGACATTTTTTGTTCTTTACTATCTATATCGCCATAGTTTACTTTTGGGGGATAGCTAGTTTAGCTTTGGCTATAAAACTAAACCAGATGTAGGCTGGGCAGTGGTATAGGCTAGCGGAAAATATTCGTGCTTATTTATTGGCACGCTTGAAAAAAGTTTGGCCACCCATTGGGTTAGATAAATGAAGAGAGATTGTCTATTCTCAATCTCCATGAAATGAAGACGGTTATGTATCTATCTGATTCATCTTCCTCGATCTATTGAGATTTAATTTCCTTCGCTTTTCTTCCTAAGCTGTCATATTTCTATATATTCCTATTTTATCCGTTTTGTCTGACTCAAGAGTCTCAACCTCAAGCTGTATGATGGTCATTGTGATGATTACGAAATATATATGTAGAAGGCCACTGTAGTCAATCTCGCTGAGCCTTAAGTATATTTTGCTGAATACTTAAACACAACAATGGTACAAATTTTAGTACAAAACTTAAAGTGTCGTAGAATCTCGATAATTAAATATTTTTATTTTCTCTTACCTCTATGGTCGTTTTATTAGCGCTATTTTTCACATAACTAATGTAGAATGAAATTCTAGGGCCAAAATTATTTAACTAGCGGGCTCTGTTTGAGACTTAAATCTACCCTTTTATCCTTTGAATCATGCATTTTATTGGGGTAATTAATTTTCTTTTTTAATCGAAAGTTAATTCTGAATAAAACCTCTTTGAATCATGAATTTCGTTGGGGAAAATTAGTTTTATTTTTAAGCGAAAGTTAATTCTGAATTAATTCCTTTGCCAAAATTTCAGACAATAAGCCACTCACTTTCCAATACCTTTTATATCCGTTATCATGTTTAACATATGGAGGTAGTATGCAAATATAGTCACACAAGACCTACTAGGTTGCATTTATTTTAATTTAGAACGCAGCTTACATTAATGGTCTATATTTATTTAAAATTTTCTGCTGTAAAGCAAAAATGCATTATTGGTTCTTCGAATATCTACTGAAGTACAGAAGGTTTGCTGAGCCATTCTATAACAATCTGCAGCCGAAGAGGAACCGTTCATATATAAGTAGAAACAATTCAGGCTTATAAGAGTTAAAAATTTAATTTAATTACAATAAAAATTGACATGGTCACCAAAAGAATTAACTTCCTCGCATTCTTCTTGTCTACATCTCTCTGTTTCTCTTCGCCTCTCTAAGAAACGCCCGTAGAATGAGCTTCTTTTTTTTCATATCGTCTCTCCAGAAACTTTCGCCATATATAATACTTCTCCCTCCCACCCACGTAGCCGTTTTGATCAGCACCAAATCCTCGGATCCGTTTCCTTTTTTTTTTTTGCCCATCCCCTTTCAGAAAACGGGGGAGTTGACTTATAACTAACCTCTGACGCACGCCCGGCGCCATCACGTGAGAAGGAAGATGAATCGTTAGAAATTCGGAGGGAAGGAGGCGGAGGAGAACGCGAGTTGTATTGTCTCGGACTCGGGTCCGTTTAATCCAGTCAGCGTCTTGCCGGACCCACCTCTGGGATGAGAATGGACTCAACTGGGATATCTCTTCTATTTTATCTCCCAGCCTCCCGTACCCCGTCTCATCCGACCTCCGTCCCCCTCTCTTTTCTTTCCCGCCTCTGCCTCTCTTCCCCCCCCCTCTCCGCATCTCCCCCTTCCTAACTAATCTCTTTTTTTCTCTAAATATTTCTCTTTCATCTCTCTATCTCTCTCTCTCTTTCTCCCTCTCCTCCATTTCTCTCCCTATCTCGTTTTCTGTCGCCTTCCCCCTTTTCGTCTCCTTCCCTCCCACTGTTCACCCCACCCCTCCCTTCCTCTCTTCATCCGTTTCTCCCTTTATATCTCAATTCCTTTCTCCTTCTATTCCCCCCCCTCCCCCCTCTCTCAATTCTTCTCTCCTTTTTACCCTCCTCCCCTCTCGTCCTCCCTCTCACGCCCTCCCTTATCTCCCTCACTTTCTTCCACCTTCTCCCTCCTTTTCTCCCTTTCTTTGCCGGCCTTGGTAGACGGTGGTTATACTAGTATCTGCCGACGGTTACCAAGGTCACGGGTTCGAATCCCGTCCTAGGACATGGATATTTGTGTTCGTCAGGTTTATATGTAAGAATGGACATTAATGTCTAATTATCGACCTAATAAAGACGGCTTATTATTATTTCTCTCTCCCCCTTCTTTCTTCCTGTACTCTCTCTGTATACTTCTAAAGTCTTCTCGTTCCTCTCTCCATCCTTCTCACCCTCCCTCCATCTTCCAATCTCTCCCTTCCTTTCCTCACCCTCTCTTCATTCCCGTCTTAACTCTTCGCATCCCTCTCTCTTCTCCTTCCTTTCTTCTTCGCTCCTTTTTCTTCTCTTCTTTCATTTTCCCCCGCTCTCTTGTCTCACACCTGTTCCTCACCCTTTCTCTTATTCTATTTCTTCTGCATCCGTCTCCCTCTATATTCCAATCTATTTCCATCTTCCTCTTTCTCTGTATCAGTCTTCCCCTCTCCCTCTGTATTCTCTCCCTTTCTTTCTCATTCTTGCCATTTCCAACCTTTTCTAAATTTCTCCCGAAGCTAATTTCTTTTTGGTCACCTGTTCCGTCATGTCAAACCCGAGAACGCGTCAACTGAGCCAACAGGCTCTAGGGGGAGGCGGTCGGGTGTCGGAAAGATAAGGAGGACTTACAAATGGTCTTGGAAATCAACGTTGCACTCGAAGGAAGGTAAAATTTATGGCCTCAAACATGGACCGAATTCTTCTCGCTTGTTGCTCTTCTGAATATCCGATATTTCTTATACTGAAGTGTTTTTCGTATTTTTTAATGTTTCGTGGATGATATGACGTACTCGGTGATGGCGGAGGGAGAACATTGATGAATTTATATTCGAAGAAAAAAACTAAGATGTATATCGTCCTGGATCAAGAATTTACGACTCCAGAAGATGCGTGAGACGATAGTATTGGCGTTTACGCTCGGGGTACGTGACAGTCATCTTAACTGCTTGTAATATATCACGTGACGTACGACTCAATCGTTTATCCACATTATTTCTCATACGTCATTTATTGCGAATTGATGGAAAAAGTTCGAGTTTATTCTTTATTGCTGTTCGTAAAAAAGAATCTCCAGGGCAAGGATTTTGCTTCCCTACAAAACAATTGCACGGTCTATAATAACACGTCTGTAATAATGTTCTAATTATTCCCTTTGATAAACAAGTGGCTTTCAATAACAAAATACGACTCAACTGAATCGTTTGTCACAGGTAAACTATTGCGTGTTTAGCTCACGCTGTTCGTGCAATTATAAACGCGAACTGGTTTATGCTTGCGTCATAAACTTAAGGCTTCGTTTAAATCGAATTCGTTTCTTCATTCTCTTTAAGGCGGATTTCTACATCCCACAAAATTTTCCGGCAAGAGCGTAAATCAAGTTTATTTGCAATGATTCGCCTAATTTCATACATATTTTCGTAAATATTTTCAAGTTTAATTTAGCGGGAGTTGATCGACCGAAAATGGAAAGCTGAAAGGACAGTTTCATCTTTAAGGATAATTTATAGCACTAAAAACCTAATAAATATTATAAAATTTCGAATATTTCTTGCCCTCAATACGTAATTTTTTAAAGGAACGCCAGTGCTGAAATCAGCAAAACTTATTTATTGTGAGCTCTAATAAATAATTTAAAGGTGTTTTTTAAAAGTTTATTTGTGGACAATTAAAGCGAAATGAAGGGTATGTACTTTCAATAACTCTCGCTATTCGGTGTTTACTTAAAAATCTTTCAAAGGTAAGCAATATCTCAGTGATGTAAATTACTTATATCTAACAGGAATAGAAATATTCATAAAAACTTAATTTTTCGTATCAAAATCTTTACATATATTATACAGTTACAATGCCTGGTTTCTAGCGCGTTTAAAAACAGTGTCCGTCTCTTTGTCTTAGCACTTGCTTAAATTGAATTAGTGACGAAACCGTAAACAATACAGTGATGAAACTTGCAGTGTATATTTCTGTACTGCTTCCATTTGTTTTTATTTAGATTTTGTATTTAATTTAGTGGCCCATTAAAATTTATTTATAAATATCTCCGAAGGTATAAAATTTGGAAAGTTGAAATTTTGAGCGTGCAATTTCCACATTGATGCCACAAGACTCTAGCCATCGAATATGTGGCCGTATAATAACATAAAAAAAATTAAAAACGCGCTAATATTATGTGTTCATATATAATAATATTAACACTCTACTTGTTTTAATATTAATTGTGTACTTGGGAATTTATTGCAAAAGAAATGCAAGAGAACAGAGACAGTTGTCTCCATGGGATATGAGTACAAAATAAAATTCCCTTTGGATAGAAAAGATAAAATTTCTCTATAAGGTGTCGGTCTTTCACAAATAATTACTTCTTAACGACGCATCGCCATTATAAAACACACGGCCCAGCCTTTCTAACTTATGATACGTTTGAAACAACTTAATGGCGATAATATTACTTTCCTTGCGGCGACGGTGTTTTCCAAGAGACATTCCTTGACACCTCTCCTATATAAATAAAAAAATGTCGCACAAAAAAACAAGACGGCAGAAGCGCTTTATTATAGGAAAGAACACTGGAAAAACCTGCGAACATTAGCGAGAAAAACGGAAAGTTTTAGACAAACCAGTTTGGTGAGAAAATATCGCTCGGAGATGGAACTTCCTCCCGCATACTCCTTCTCGGTTGCAAGGTCACTCCTCGAGTATCCTATATCTAGTCGCATGTTACGCAAAAGACGAGAACACTGGAAAAACCTGCGAACATTAGCGAGAAAAACGGAAAGTTTTAGACAAACCAGTTTGGTGAGAAAATATCGCTCGGAGATGGAACTTCCTCCTGCATACTCCTTCTCGGTTGCAAGGTCACTCCTCGAGTATCCTATATCTAGTCGCATGTTACGCAAAAGACGAGCGGGCGGACGAATGGGATCGTTAGTCGGCCGTCGTTGATGGATTGATCGGTTTTGAAGACGATCCGTGGTTTATCCTCGTCACTCAACCATTTCGGGCGTTAGTCTTCCTTTTTTTCTTATTTTCCAACGGTCGGCATATCGCCCCTTTCGACTCCCGCGTAACGCGCGTAAATTTACCGTCGCGTTTCTCAATCGGTCTTCGAATGACGGATTGCATTCCGGGGTTACGATGGCGTTTATTTTTAAAAGAGGATTAAGGAAACAAACTCATTTTTTTTAACCATTCCAAAGTTCGAATCGTTTTTTTTATTGCATCTGTAGTAACATCTCGTATTTTTTTTGCAAACGGTCGATCTTTCAGGCACGATGGTGGTCTTCGTCTTTTGGTTAGCTTGTATTAGATATGAAAGATTGCGCGCGAACTATCGGAAATGTTTTCTTTTGTTGTCTTTACAGAAGCAAATGAGAGAAACGCACGTGATTATACGTGATCGAATACGCCAAGTCTAAAAGCGTTAGACTTTAAATCTGGAGGTTTTGAACAAGCTGTGGAAACTCTTGGAATAACTATAAGCGACAGATAGTTATTTGATTTTAAAATTGTTAAAACATGTTAATTTAATCCTTTTAATTGGATAATACTTGTATTCGAACGAGTCACCAACACTTCCAGTTACTAAGATGCCGCAAACGAAGTTTAGTTATGCTATATCATTCTAAAATTCGGTTATTGTTAGTTGTTACGCGAATGCTTACATTGTACCATATAACGGACTGATTTTATCTGCTGCGAAAGGGATATATTGTGTGGTAAAGCTTTGAAAGTCAATCGAAGGAAGGGAGATTTGAAAATGCATAACTGCTGAATTCATTTTATGGTAGCTACAAATACGGATGAATATTCGGTTTAGGTACACTTGTAATATAATGACGATATTAATACTAAAATAAGGTGAAATGAAAACAAAAACGTTTAAAAAGAACTGAAAAAGCAGAATCCATTTTTATAATTTTCACATAAATTTTTGGAATCTTCGATCCCCCTCCAAAGCGTAAAACCCACAACCAATGAAAAGTTATTTTTTTAAATACCCCACCGCAGTTTTCGAAAGTTGATTCAAAGTACTTACGCTTGGCTTTCATTTTTGTAGCAGCGTAAAAAAACGAAAATTTTAACATAGTAATGAACACATATAGATCACTCGTAAGGGTTTGTTTTAATCCCTGCTAAAAGACAAACGGACAGACGGACATATAATAAACTTAGAAAACAAATTATCGTTTGGTTTTTGGTCAAATCATGAATAGATGTTTTTAAAATTCAGATTCATTGTATCGATTCAATTTATATTTATCCCAGAAAAGTCACATGCACTTAAGAATAAGTTTTATCATATTTCTAAAACATTTACTTCCAGTTTAAATTGATGATGTGGTAAATGATAATTGCGCGTCCATTTGAAAATTTTAAAAGTTTTCTCTAGGTTTTGCGTATATATGGTTCAAATATTTGTTGTATAGTTTATCTCAAACATTTACACAGTAAGGAATGAAATTCGTAGGTATGGCGTGAATCAGTTGTTCTTAAAAGCTCTGGAAATTGAGCCATTAAAACGTGTTTGATATTCATTATCTTTAGGGCAAACAGTTCCAAATTGTGTGAACTCGGTTAATGTTTGAAAAGTTGCATAGATACCGCGACTAAATATTCTCGTACGATGTCCCATCAAAATGAAGCTTAGGTCAATCAATATGGTCACCCATTACACAGTGATCACATGAGAGTGTAATGAAGATTGTTTTTTTATTCTGGAATTTCCATCGGATTCCAGCGCATCAATTGATAACGATGCTATCGGATGCGTGGTAGAGATATGCGCATTGAATAATGAGAAGTCCCCATTGTCATTCTGTTCAGAGATAATTTTTTAAACTTGCCAAATGCCTTCGGTTTATTTCGACTTTTTGCCCCGTTGGTGCACTTGTTTGCGAATGTCCTCATGCGTTCATACAAATTATAGGTTAACGTTTCCAGGTGGTGTAAATGAATAAATTAAAATGGCTCGTTTAAATTAATAAAGATAAGTTAAAACTTGAATTATGTATCCCAAATAAATTCTGCTAAAGAGGTCGTCACTTTGTGGAGCTCCATTAAAGGGGATGTGTGGAAATAGTACTTGCAACTATTGCGTGTTATTTATTATCGCGATAGCCAAAGATTTTCGTAATATATGAAACTTTTCTCTTTTATATTGATGGAGAGTATTTTATGCATGTACTGCAATAATACGTTTTAAAAACGATTGAATGGCTATCTTTTTAAAATGCCAATACTGTTCCTTACTCAAGAAATACTTTTATGTAAAACCCCGTAAAAGAATGTACAACGCGTTCCAAAGTCCTTATACCCACTGATAGAGTAGGAAAAATAAAAAAACACGTTGCCTTCATTATTATATTTAAAAAATACAACAAATCCCAATCGTAGCTCGAAACACTACGGTAAAGATACTTATAAGATTCCTCATAATGTTCATCATTATTAAAAATAATCACGATGACTGATTATATACTAATTATAAAATGTGCAAATACATAAATAGCAATAAATAAAATACATGTAATAAAGAATGTGATACCTATAACTTTTTTTAATATTAAAAAAATATTTTCGCTCTGTCTTAACACCTAGTGGTAAAGAGGCATTTGGGACACCATATTTAAAAAAAACGAAATACCCTTTAATTACACGTTCAAAAAAATCATTTTTTCAAACATAAAATATTTCTTAAGAAAACTGTCTTATTCTAAAAAGAATGAGTAATTTTTTCACGAAATTTAACATAGCTTTTCTGACGCTTTCCCGCTAATGGGTATTAAGGACGTTGGGCGATCTAGTAAAATTTCGCTATCCTTCGTATCATTCCGAGCCAAAGATTCAACCGTGTCAGTAGCAGTAACCCTTTAGAGGAATTCCGCTGAGCGATTAGCATTAGAGAGAGAGTGATGGAGTTTGAAAGTTCCTCTTAGATGACATCCGAACGAGCGAAACATGAGCAGACCCTCATTGGCATTCAGCTGTTCGGGACGGTAGTCGTAAATTTTATCTCTCTCAGCCGAAAATGCGCGTAAATCTTTCCTCCGCCGATTTGCTGTTTCCCCCCCTCCCCCTCCCCTCTCTTACTCTTCCCCCATCCCTGCTTTCGCAAATTCCTCGATCCATAAATCTAAGCGATTTCCCGCAATCCACCTCCCTCGATCGCCTGAGATGGAATTATAGTATTTGTTCGAGACCTTTGTTACATCATGACCCTTTGGTGACGTTTTAGCTTTTGAGCACTCTGCGCGTAAGACGATAATACCCGAGGGATGAAACATTCCTTGTATCAAACTACGTGGGTTGGGTTGCTTAATTATGCCGGCATACGTCGGTGGCGCTCCTTGGAGGAATTGAATCATTCGACGCTGATGCAATTCGATCGATGGCGACGACAGTTGAAATGCTTTCTCACGCTTATGTGGGCAGTGGTTTCTTTTTTTAGCGCCAGATTGATGTGAAGTGAGATCCTGGTTGGCTCTTGTTGTCGCACCGTTTGTTTCCTTTCTGTGTATATAACAATTTATGTCGTGATTTCTTAATCTTACGACTGGAGACTAGAGGCTTAAGATAGCTAAACAGAGATTCATTTATTGAACTATGTACATTGTTGGAAAGAATCATAGGTATTTATTAATTTCCTTTGTTTTTTGTTAGTTCACATAACACCTTGTTTGGCTTATAGGATAGACGTGATATTTAGTTCGGAACTGATTCCAGTTATTACCATAAGTGATTTTAACGTAGAGCTATAAATCCTGGGATTTTGGCATTTGTAAATTACGTAATTCTATAGCTATTTTGCTACTGGACAGACGGATGAACCTAATGCACAAGCGATTTTGTTAGAAAAGAGCGCTAAAACTGTCCGAGATATTTTTTCCGAATAACGAAGTGGATGACTCCAGAGCATCGACGTGAAGCATTACGGAAACGAATGTGTCTTAATTTGTTCGCGTTCGAAGTACAACAGCCCGAAATGTGTACACGTGTAACTGTCCGGCCGGTCATCGCACGCGACACAAAGACAAACACGCGCACGGATCCGACACGTTCTAAAACGCTTCTACCGAGTTGTGTAATCCATCTTTCAAAGTTAAAGAGTATTGCTTCTCTTTAAAAAGAAAATAATATCACGTGGTTACATGACGGGGATTTTAGGCTAAGGGATACTAATTTCGCGACCTTTCGCGATGTGCGAAAAAGCTTTTCGGATCGAAGTTATTTTTTTGTTAAAGAGTCGAAATTCTGAGGTGATAGAGACTTTTTCTCAATCTTTATCCGTCGCTTGTTACCATGTGCTGATTTCGATGAAAACTTTTGTATTAATATTTGTCTCAGCCGTTACTAATCATTTCCAGTTTAATTTAAATGTTTTTTCTTACAAGAAGTAGAGACGTGGGAAAGAATATTTTTAGCTAACGGTAAGATCACGAATTACTCGGAAAGTGAAAGTTCGGGAACCTTTATTTGAGGATTTTGAAGTCTGCATTATTTTACATAATAAGCGTTCTTTTAAAGTGTAACAAACTTACTTTTAAGATTGACGTATACATTATATAACTCGACGTATATCTCTGTATGATCACTCCTCCTAACCTCCATTTTACAACAATCCCGCGCCTTAGCCAACCACGGTTTTGTCAATTGCGGGTCACGTCAGGAACGTAGCCACCGCGGTTGGAGAGAGACTAATCTGCGTGTTTTCATCTGGCATCATAAAACGCATCTATTCTTGTTCTTCCACGTCTATTTATAGAAAACAGACTTTCACGAATTCGCTCCGATTTAACGCGGTCAAAAAAAGTTCGAACGGGTGAGGGAATATTGAAACAGACTTTTAAAAAAAACCCTCCGAATATATTTCAGAATTTCACTGCGAGTTTAACTGCCGAACGCTCGTAAATCCATTATCCCCTTGGAAACGTCAGCGAGAAAATACAATAATAACACAATCCGAACGCTTTTAAATTTGTTACTCAGAATAAAACAAGCTTTCGAAAGAAAATAACCTCTTCCTCCAAATGACACTTAATTTTGATTCCAATTCGTCTGCGGTTTTTTAATCAAACAAAAACAGTTCTAATATAGTTATTGAATCCGAATAGCTCCCGCAAAAAATAATACATATAAGGGAAGAGATAATGTAATACGCCTTTGAAGAGGGAAAAACAAATGAGGGAAGAATTGCGGAGCAAATTGCGTAAGGTGCGTTTTTCCCTAAAGAATACTAGAAACGTAATTTTAATGCTAAGCGAATAATAAATTTATGCAATATTCT
Organism: Uropetala carovei; assembly: GCA_036926305.1. Lineage (NCBI taxonomy): Eukaryota > Metazoa > Arthropoda > Insecta > Odonata > Petaluridae > Uropetala > Uropetala carovei. The sequence continues at coordinate 2,344,982 of JAXCHB010000043.1, forward strand.
TCTACTTTACAATTATAGGCTTATATTACTAAACAGTGATTCATGAATCAAATTCTCAACTTCATTGAAATGCACTTTGCCAGCAAAATCCATAAAATTTAATCGATTTTCTGATTTGAACCATTTTTCTCCTAGTTCGACTCTATAACCCAAAAACTCTGCCAGATCGTCACATGTTATACATAGATGCTCAACTAGAAAAATCATATTTCTAATGAATTCTTTCTGAGTTATTAGAAACGTTCTGATGTAGACATTGATTACTTACCTGAACCTGATCAGAGATCCACCAAATTTTTACCTTTAGAGAGACCTAACGTGAAAGTTTGGCTTCCTGAGATTCTGCCCGCACAGACGGACAGACAGACAAACCGAATACACAAGCGATATTTTTTATAGAAAAGAAGCGCTATAAATCACTCTTTAGGGCATATTCGTGGAATTCTCGTAGTCGGGTTTTTTTACGGTCGCAATACTTTTTCTGTCCTGATACATATAATATTTCTCACGTGTCCATCCGTCTGTTACGTTATATGCACCACCGGCGGTAAAAGATACAGGGGCATATAGGGAGAATGGGGATAGGGAAAAGAATGGGACATAGGGAGAGAAAGAGCTAGGGGGAATGGGTAGAGGAACAATTTAATTCTTTAGTAATTCGCTACCCATCATTTTTGACGGGCAGTTTTCAAAAGTATCCTTCTCTCTGTTCTATTAACGGCTATTCAACTAGATTACGTACTTCTCTATTTATGTACACTAAATAAAAAATCGGTACAACATACATTGTACAAACTTTCTCATATACTAATGCGTCTTTTAGTTATCTTTAGAAAATGAAAATCGTATCAGCCGGTTTTGAGAAAATCCTATTTTTGTTAAAGTTGACCAAGAATAAACTATCCTTATATTCATTCATTGAGAAAAATGAAATATATAGAATTATTGCGGACATAAATTCAAGTGACGGTACGAAATTTGGTTAAAATCGCTGTAGCCGTTTTTGAGAAAATCTAATTATTGTTAAAGTTGTCTAGAATAAACTAACCTTATATTCACCTAAAACGTATATTTCCGTCAAAATCTCGAGGTCGAATTTTTTCGTGGTAACAACACTTTCTCGATACTTCGCATGAGAAAGTAAAAAGAATCAGAATCCATCATCTTTCATTTTCCGTGGATATTATGAATAAATTTTGCGGTTTTCTTGAGAGAGATATATGGAAGGAGAAAAGGGATGGGTTTACGCGTTTTGAACAGAGCAAATTTGCCCGTCTCCAGATCGGTGGAGCGATGTTCGAAACGTATGCTTTCTTCCTCTCTCTCTCTCTCTCCCTCCCCCCCCCTCTCTCTCTCTCTCTATGTCGCTTTCGCTGCTTGTCTCCCTAGAAATACAGGAGCAGGGAAACGTTCCCACTTGGCATCCGAAAGAACGGGCGAAGAAAAGGTCTTTTGGCGTTTATACTGGTGGTGGTTTAAGGGTGAAAGATGGACAGAAAGAGCGAGAGAAAGAAAAGGATGAGGTTTGAGTGAAGAGAAGGCGAGGGGACACGGTAGGGGGGAAAGCATAAAGAGTGAGAAAGGGAAGGACAGGAAAACGGCGGTAAAGGAGGTAATTTAGGGAAAATGGTAGATGGAGAGATAAATGTCTTCATTTTCAGGGCTAAATTGAGACCATAAGGTCCCCTCTTACATTTAACCCTTTGTTATCAATCAGAAGATAATGACATGAATAAGTATATATATATATATATACACAGAACTAGAAAAAAGATAAGGTTGCATCAAACAAATACAACGAGAACAGAACAATAAATATCAATGGGAGAAAGAATAGAGGAAAAGTAGAAAGGGCGGGTGATTGAGAGAGGTGTAAGGAGGAATTAGAAGGTAAAAGGAAGGAAAAAAAGAGCGAGAAAGGAAGGAGAAGGGAAAGGGAGAGGGAGATGAAGTAAAGGGGGGAAGGGAGATGTGGACAGACAGATAAAAACGATTTTGTTCGAGAGGAAGTTGAGTCATAATGGTCCCTTCTAATATTGAACCCTTCGGTGATGTATGACGTATGATAGAAATTAAATACATATTTTGTTAATAGAGAGGAGGAATGAGAGATAAAGAGGGAGTATTAGTCAATATAAAGCAATTAAAAAATTTCCATTATGAAATACGCGCAGTGTTAGCTTTACAGCTAAGTTAAATGTGCTTAAAAAATCTGGCTAAAGCGCTATAATTTTAACAAAAATAGACAAAAATTATCAATAACATTGAATAAGACTTGGAAATTTTCCATTTTTATGATTATAAAATAGATTAAATGCTATTTATTTGAGGGCACAAATAAATATACTTTTAGCGAAAACAAATATTTCTCAGAACAAGTAAAGCCATCCTTTTTTTTCTTGCTGGTGATTCTTAATTAAGCTGTCCACCCTATTGCGCGAAAGGCTTTTGAAATGGATACTTCTGTTTGGAAATCTTTATAATTTTTTCCCTCTAGTTAGGGCGTTTCGTGATGCTCGAGTCTAATTTTCGAGTCTAAATGAAGGTGTCATCCCATCTCCAGAAAGATAGCGGGTGTTCGCTACGCGGCCAGGAAAAAGATAAATAAAAAGTTATATTTACGTCGACGCCCTGGAAAGTTTCGATAATAAGAAGACACGAAGGGAAAAAAAACAAGAATAATCATTCCATTCCAAAGTAGTAGTTTTCACGGACGATTTCTTTAAGTTTATCTTACACAGAAAAGGAGAAAAGTTTTTCGATTTACATTTATCAGACATCTGACGTTCTTTTTTTGCTTTCTCTTACACCGTACGCATATGGTGTGAAATAGTATATGTTGAGTTTCGATTATTAAAAGACAAATGAAATTTGGATTATAGCTTTTGGTTTACATTTTTATCGCTGTTGTAAACAAAAATTGAAATGTAAAGTCGATGTGTAAAAGGATAAAGTGTTTGTATAACTTTTATAACCTTTTGTATTCGAACGTCTTAAACTTATGGTAAAGGTTTATTTTTCAGTGACTATTAATAAGACCCAAGGTCAATCGCTAAAAGCCGTCGCGCTCCACTTACGTGCACGGAGGTCAAAGAAATTAAAGCCATGACTTCGAGGCCATGAAAGATCATTATCGAAGAAAACTTTTCGATATGTTAATCACGACTACCCCAGGTAAAGAACGGGTTATTCTGCTAGTTAATAATAATTTCAATTACATGTTAATTTAGATTTTTTGTTCCATAAACGTTCAGAATAGATTGCAGCACACTAATTGTGGAAATTATGTCATCCAAGATACCTGGGATGAAAAATTTATCGGGAAGCAATTAACACTAAAGTGTTGAGGTCACAGGAGATGCGTGAAAACAAGAAACATAACATCTGCATCAACGTATCTCGCCTCTTTGCTACTTAAAAAACCGAGAATAAATGACGATTTGAACGTTTCGCTAAACTTTAAAAATAAAAAAACCATTTTCATTTCCATTGGAGCCATCCAATTAATTGACGAAATAAGATAAATTGCCTTTTTAGATTGTAACGAAAACTATTTACTCCTCTGTGGTTTTGTATCATCCGCTTCAGCTTAAAATGAGCTCTTTCAATCTCCACCAATTCGATTACATCGGCGCTATTTGTATTTAATATAATCCGAGAGCCTTCCTAGTCTCTATAGAACGATTTTCGCGTGAGAAATGCGTCAATAGAGACTACATCGTAGCATCCCTCATATTCATCGGACCGAAGCACGCGTTAACGGTCGCAGCGGTAATTTCATTTCCGAACTCTCCAAATGAAATTTCAGATAGATTGATGTCTCTCGAGTAACATTCATGATATCGATACCAACCACCCAACCAATTGGGGGGACCTTGTGACTTCAAACGACTCCAGCGCTAGAAGGCTTCTCAGTCTAAATCACAAAGCAAGGGAGAAGTGAAACCCGGTGCCGGCATTAGCCTACTCTTAACGAGAAACACCAAGGGGACCAACGGCTTTACGTCCCTTCCGAAGGACGGGGCGCTGATTTGCGTGTTCTCCTCTAAACACGCAAATGGGGAGCCGGGCAACCCGGTTCGCACCAAGTTTGCTAAGCGTAGCAGGCCAGCGCCCGCACCACTACGCCACGACTCCCCCCGGATATCGATAGGTTTTTCAAACCTTACTCGATATATCTATGTATGTATATGTAGGTATATACGGAGGTTTGTATCACCTATAGCAAGATTGGTAGCAGCCCACGGGAACGGTGCAAATACATCCGGTGTTGCCACCGACGCAACTAATGAGTTTGGGATTAATTTTATTTATATGTTTATAACGCATAATATATCCCGTTAAAATTCCAATTATAAGCAAGTTTTAGCATTTCCTCTTTGCCTGACATCTAGCGGATAATCAAAAAATCAGAGCTCGCTCTGATGGATGATGATGGGGAGGTACGCACACAAATTTGAACTACGAAAAACTGAAAAAATGTTTGCTTATTACGTCGTATATCTCTACAAAGTAAACTGTTTCGTAGTTTGAAACATTTTCTATAATCTCTCTATAGATATCTATAAAGTAAAGTGTTTGTATGCATGCTTTTTTATAACTCAGCAACTACTGCACGTAGATAAAAGAGGGTGTCATTTTAACCGGAATAAAGAGTTAAGTGGTGTAGTCAGGTTTTTATACCGATTTGATTGACCTTTCTAATTTTAAAAAATATTTTCTTTTTTCATTTTCTCCATTTGAATAACATAGGGATGAGTGTAGCTTACTTTTCATTTGAATTTTAAAATTACTAGATTTTTTTAAATGCCTTCCCCGCAAAGTCAATTTTAGGCGTGTCTGCAGGTAGGAGGAAAAACCCCAAGACGAATCACAACATCCATGCCCGAATCGGGATTCGAACCCGCGACTTTTGGATTAGAAGGCAGAGACACTACCTACCAGTTTATCCCGCCCGGCTTGGATGGTTCTATGCAGCAAAGAACAAAGTTTTTTTTATTGAAGACAGAAAAAATTAAGATAGAATATCAATAAAGATAGACCTTAAGGCATGTTTATTTGATAACCTTTAGCAATCCTTTAAGTTTTCTCGGATATTTTATTTTCTATCCAACCTCTCTTAAATGGATTTTAAAAAAATAAATGAATCGACATTTGCGCCAAAGAACTCGGAGATCAAAGTATATAAAAAAAGAACCAACTTTCTACGTACGCAATTCTGTTACCTTCTAAGAATTTAAAATTAACTCTAAGCTAAAAGAAACTTTTTCTTTTCAAAAGTTGAGTCATAAATCATTCGCTAGTCTCTCTAACAAGAGATTAATGCAAGCATATTTTTCCCCTATCCAACTCTCGTCTCGTCGCGCTTGCGAGCCATTTTTGTTCGCTTTAGCGTTTGTCTAGTGATCTTTGACAAATGGCCGACCAATTGTAAATAACCTCACGTTGATCCGGCTCAATCGAAAAAAAAACAAAATAAAAGTCACAAGTGAACAAATACAAAAATGCACCATTCCTGTTTGCGTGATCCGAGTTTTTCTTGTACCGGAATTTAAAAAATAAAGGATAAGAATACTACCGGTCAGTTTGAAAAGTTTGCTCAGCCTGAAAATAAATAATAGTAATGACTTATGTTCTTTTGCAACGATTATAATATCCCAACACGTGTGTTTGATCAAGATGGATACATTTTGAGAAGGAAAATTTTGAAAGATTTCGTGTAAATGGTAGTGATGTGATAGTAGCTTAGAAATTACTTGGACCAGGGCGCAAAAATCGGTGGCACCCATTACTTTTAAAGCAATGGTGGACAAACTTTTCTATGTGGCAGGCCGAATTGCAAGTTGTCAGTGCTTCGGCGGGCCAGATTAGGCTACAATTCGAAGGTAAACTACAGATTCTGAGGTTTCGTATCAGTGAAAAACAAGTCTAAATTAGTTTTTAGGTTAAACGTTTTATTGACATAATTGGAATGTATATGACACTGCATGAAACGCTCTTGAGGGCCCCATGTAGCCCGTCTGTCGTAGGTTGCTCACCACTGTTTCAGAGCAATGCATAAATTGTTAACGCACAAATAATATTAAATTACTAGAAGATAACGCGTTGCATTATAGATTGACTCCATATGTTGCGGGATGCTGGGAACAATTTTAAAACAGGAATAATAATAATAAAAATAATTTATTTAAATAACACAGTTTTCACCAATTACATGCGGTGTAGTAGATTTATGACAAGCATAAACGACCATGCTCTCGGCAGAATTCGAACCCACCACCATTGCATTGTGAGATAAACGCGCTAACCACCCCTCTACCAAAGAAGATATCTAGTATGTCCGGGAATCGAATCGGATCCTGCATTTGCCGGGCTGATATTTACCACTAATTTACAATATCACCATTTGTTAGGGTAGTGGTTTTCTTTAATGCATCTCTCGGAGGACATACTAGCTTGGCTAGCCTGGCCCCAATTAATTAAAACAACCTTCTTCAGAAATTCTCCTAATTAATCTGACAGTGGTGGAATATCCGGTCATGTAACAAATTCGCTCTCGATTAAAAATCCTTCTCAGCATCCCATCTTTTATCTGCCGCAAAGGTATCCGAGGACCCATCCATTCCATCGTTTTATCTTGCGGGATATATATTGTAAATAGCGGAAGGGCAGGAAGAGGGATAAGCCCATTTTCCGCCGGACGCACAATGAGCCTTCCTTGCGGCGGATTATTCGCACGTGCGGAATGTCGAGAGGAGGGATTTCGATAAGGGAAGCGAAGCGGTGTTGTGATTTAGGGGTGCGTGGGTGGGAAAGGGAAAGAGGTAGCGCATTTCAATACCCACGCAAAAACCGATACGTGACGCGAAAGATGAAAGGATGCCGCTCTTTGCTCAATAATCTCTCTCGAGCGTTGTTTTGCAAAAAAATATATTTCCTTTATTTTTTTGGGAGGGTAGGGGGTAGTTTACCGCGGATTTTTCCAGGATTTTTTAAAAAGAGAGTGCTTTCTCGTATATCTCGATATATTCCCTTTTACCACGATGGTTCCTGTCATCCAACTTCAGAATACATGTATACACACACACACTCACTTGGAACACATCCTTTATTTTGGCCCGTTAGCTAGAGTTGCCAACTCTGCGGTAGCTAAGTAGGACATTTACAAAATTTAAGTAGGACTTTTGAAAATTAAGTAGGACATTCCAAAATTTAATCATATTTTCACGGATACTCTTAGGACAGAAATAAATTATTTGCAGTCATATTGTGATAAAATTATGTAATAAATTGGCCAGCACTTAGATGAAAATTCTCTTTAATTTCAAATAAATTGCCCATATTAAGCCCTAAAATATTGTCTAAATTTAGAGTATCAACGAAATCGCAAAAATCTCGATACTTTGGCAATATATCATTAGAAAAGGAAAAATGAGCTAAAGTTGATAATCAATTTTTGTTATACTCATTTCAGACAATCCGAGTAAAAAGACAAATTCTTTTTTCAACTTTTCTGTATAATGGGGAAATAGCTTTTTTATTCAACATCGAGCTTCTTAACAAAAAAAAATGAGCCTCCTCTGCGAACTGTTATTTTCGTTTTAAATTCGCACATTCATAATTATATGCATGTAGTGCATCCTATACTATTGCGATCTAATAAATGCAAAATATGAGTGGAGGAGATGTAGGGGAAGAGGTTGTAAAAAAACAATGTGAATGTCCTGGTAGCCATGTGATTGATTAGGGGCGATGTCACCGGTAGATCTTCCAAACAGAGATGTGTCACAAAGTAAGACATTTTGAGTCCTACTTGACATTAGCGTAGGACAGAGGACATTTTATCTCAATGTAGGACTGTCCTACTGGCAGTAGGACGGTTGGCAACCCTACCGTTAGCTCATATATATATATATACACTACGGGAGAGGAAAGGTAAATGAGGATATTTAGGACAACTAGGTGTTGAAGGAAACCCAGTGATCTGTCCATTTTATCTTCAGCATTCTTCTCCATGTCCGCATTTCGAAGCTTTCCAAGTATTTTATATCATTTTTCCTTAGCGTCCATATATATATATATATATATATATATATATATATATATATATATATATATATACATATATATCTCATCATCATCATCATCAGCCTTTTTCAGTCCACTGACGGACGAAGGCCTCCCCCAGACTCTTCCAGTTTTCCCTGTCAACTGCCTCCCTCCTCCAAGTTTGCCCCAAGAACTTAACAAGCTCTCTGTCCCACCTGTCTTTCGGTCTTCTTTTATGTCTCTTGATGTTTCTTGGGATCCATTCGATGACACTGGACGTCCAACGCTGGTCATTTCTTCTAGCAATGTGGCCCGCCCACTGCCATTTTAACATCTTCACTCTTCTAATCACGTCACAGACTCCCGTCTTCTTTCTTACCCAGTCGTTCCTCTTGCGGTCTCTTCGGGTGATCCCTAACATGCATCTCTCCATGCCCCTCTGTGTTGTTTGCAGGCGCTGTATCATTCTGGCATTCATGGTCCATGTTTCACAACCATATGTCAGAACAGGCAGAACACATTGGTCATACAGTCTCCTTTTTAGGAAGACTGGAATGTTTGATTTAAAGATGTTCGCATTCTTGCCAAAAGCACTCCATGCCATCTTCACTCTCCGGTTGATTTCTCCAAGAAGCGAACCATCAGTAGTGATGAGTTGACCTAAGTAAACATAGCTGGTTACTTCTCCAAGTTCTGCTCCGTTGATATGTATCTTCTCAGAATTTGTGAAGGAGTTGTACATAACCTTTGTTTTATTAAGATTCATCTTAAGTCCAGCTTCTCGGCTTGCTTGCTCAAGCTCTTCAGTTCTTCTAAGGAGCTCTTCTGGGCTTCCTGCGAACAGTATGATATCATCTGCAAAGCGCAGGTGACTCAGATATGCCTTTTTCCTCCCAGTCTAGCCTTTTGAATACTTCCTCTAGAGCTGCTGTAAATAACTTAGGGGACATAGTATCTCCTTGTCTCACTCCCTTTTCGGCCTTAAAGGCACTCGTCTCTTCATGCAGCTGGACAGATGTTGTCGCATTTTCGTAGATATTCTTGATCAAGGTTATGTACGTTTCTTCTACTCCTTGTTTCTTTAGTGCACGTAACACCGACGAAGTTCGGACAGAATCGAATGCTTTCTCGTAGTCGATAAAGCACATACATAGAGATAATTCATACTCGCTAGTCCGACTGATTACCTCTCTCACGACTTGGATGTGGTCCATCGTGCTATACCCACTGCGAAATCCAGCTTGCTCTCTGGGTTGGGCAGCATCAAGATGGTTTTGAAGGCGCATAGTGAGTATTTTGGTGAATATTTTGTAGACTGTTGGGAGTAGGCTGATCGGTCTGTAGTTATTCAAGTCTTCTTTGGAACCTTTCTTGTGCAGAAGGATAATACATGCGTGGTTCCATGTTTCTGGTATCTTTTTCTTCCTCAGACAGGAATTAAAAATCTTAGCGAGAATTGTTTCCGTATGATTCCCCATTGCTTTGAATACTTCCGCTGTGATACCATCCATTCCAGATGCTTTTCCATTCTTCATACTTCTGATTGCGTGTCTCACCTCTTCCGGAAGGATACCTAGGACCTCTTCGGTGGGCATGTTTGCATCATCATTTACTTCATTTCCTAGAGGATCCTCATACAGCTTGGTGTAAAATTCTTGTACCCGTTTCAGGATCACTTTCCTACTATGGGTTATGGAGCCGTCTTCTAGCATCAAGGCCACCAGCTGTCTCTTTCCGATCGAGAGATGTTGCTTCATTTTCTTGTAACTTCTATTGTTTTCTATGGCTTTCTCGATTAGTTCATAATTATGTTTTTTCACATCTTCCTTGATGCACTTCCTTATAGTTTTGTTTAGTTCTGCAAAATGGATCATTTCTTTAGGATCATTAGTAATTAACATTTTCCTTCTTTTTTCCATCAGCAGTCTTGTTTTTTCAGTCAACTTTTTCTCTGGCTTTGTTTTAACTGTTCCGCCTATTTCTTCAGCAGTTTCCTTGAGTATCTCTATAAATTGGGATTCAACTTCTTGGTCTTCCAGTGCACTGAATCGATTTTTCAGTTGGAGCTGAAATTCTTCTTTTCGTTCTTTTAGCACCTGCGTGTTGATAATAGACTTAGGCTTCTTCTTTATAAGCTTCTGTCTTTCTAACTTTGAGTTGAATTTTATTCTGCATCTTACCAAGCGATGGTCGCTTCCAGTTTTAAACTGGTTGAGGACGGAACAGTCTTCAGCCAATTGCTTCTTATTGACTAGTATGTAGTCAATTTCGTTTTTGGTACCATTGGGTCCTTTCCAGGTCCATTTTCTATTGGGATTCTTTTTGAAGAAAGTGTTCATTATATATAGACTAGTACATTCAGCAAAGTCTACAAGGCGGTCCCCTCGTTCATTTCTGTCTCCATAGCCCCATTTTCCAACTGCGCTGTCGTCTTCCTTTTGTTCTCCTACCTTGGCATTGAAATCACCCATGACCACTTTTAGATGGCAGCTTCCTTTGTCGTGCAGTTCTCCAACTTCTTGGTAAAAATCTTCCACTTCCTCATCCGAGTATGATGACGTTGGCGCATAAACTTGGACCATTTGAAGTTGATATCTTTTATTTATTTGAAGCACTAGTCTAGCTGCCCGCTCGGATGAACTTTCCATTTCCACGATATTATTCTTCAATTTTTTGTTGATGATGAATCCAACACCTCCTGTTCTTCCTGTGTCAGTTCCCCTGTAATAAAAAACATCTCCACTCTTCAACTCCAATAGGCCTTCACCTTTTCTTCTCACCTCACTAAGTCCTAAAATGTCCCACTTGATCTTCTCCAGTTGTTCTTGGAGCTCTTGAAGTTTATCTTCACTGGACAAAGTCCGGCAGTTAAAGGTAGTTAGGTTGAGGTTAAAGGAATTGGGTAAGGATGAGAAAGAGTGGCAGTGGGCGTTTAACCTCCGGGGATTCTTAGCACCATCTGCCTTCCTGCCTTGTTCCTGACCACTGCCACGGTCAGAGGCAATCCAGCCTCCGGAGAATGAGGGCCGTTTTTTATGGGTGTACATGTCATGGGGGGATTGTGGGCCTTAAAACACCACGCTGGCCCAGAGCGGGTTGGTGAGTACCTCTTTCACTTTGGCCGGAGATATTGCAGAAAGACTTCACAGCATGGTTGAACCTACCGGTGTCCGAGGACACCACTGTTCTTCGCCCTTTAGCCTCCGTTTACACCCTTCCGCCGACTTTGAGGCAGTGAACTGAGGCAGTTGGAAGGGATATATATATATATATATATATATATATATATATAATATATTTAAACTTACGGAAGAGGAAAGGTAAATGAGGAGATTTAGGACAACTAGGTGTTGAAGGAAACCCAGTGAGCGCTGGGGTGTTGGAGAGACACATTTGTAGAAGTTATTGGAGCTTTCGGGATGATCCCTTCGTAATCTAGTTGTCCTATATACGCACGCACACACGCACACACACAGTAAACTATTATCCGTGCGAGGGTTATCCGGTTTGCGGATTATCCGTGCTGTCTCTCTCCTTATGCCTCGAAATTTTATTAATACTCTAATTGCAAAGAAATTCATCACTGTGAGACAACAACATTTTCGTAATCCCATCATATTATTGTCTAAAGATTTTATTGTGCGAAAAAATGTTTTAAAATACATATACTGCTTTTTTGATGTTACCGAGTTTCATAACACGGGAATCAGCATGCCGCTTTAGTCAATCAGTTGTTTCTTCGCGGCGGCGCAGTCACTTTTACCGGCTAGCTACAAACATAAGACAATAAGGGTGATCGGATTATACATTCTCCTATTTTCGTTTCGCTTTGTTAGCAGATCATTGTTCTGTGGTTTTCATAGTGATATACGTTAATCCCACCCCTTGTTAAAATGGAAGAAAAACTCAAGAAAATTGTTCTTCCTATTACAAAAAACTCGAATTAATTGTGAGACTTGAAAAAGGAGAATCTGTGAATAAATTGGCAGGCGAATATGGTATTGGCATACAAACCATTCGTGATAAAAAAAAACAAAACTAAGTTGATTGAGTTCGCTGCAGTTTCTGACACGGCCCCTCAAAACGTAGAGTATGAAAAAATCAACCTACGAGAAATTAGATTCAGCCTTGCTTCTGTGGTTTAATCAAAAGCGATCTGATGAAACTCCTGTCTCCGGTCCCATGTGTGCACAGCAAGCGAGATATTTCCATTAATAACTAGGGCTAGAAGGGAACATTAATGCTTCATCTGAGTAGTTTACTCGATTCAAACAGCGATACGGTATACGCGAAACTTCGTTAGATTATATGAGACAAAATGATTTTGATTACTGCGATGTCATAGCACTCAGGAAAAACGAACAATCATAAAAGAAAGTGTAGAGAAGTCCTCAAAACAAACTAAAATTACAAACTTTTTGAACGGACCATTATAAAAGCCTTGTTTTCTAACCTTTTTGTTATCATTATAATGAGAGTTTAACCACATATTTTGAAATAAATCATTTTTGCATTATCCATGTTTTTCGCTTACTTGTGCTTCCTCCTAAGTATGAAAATATATTGCTTTTTTAATGTTTCATGTTTCATGACAATATCACGGGAAGCAGCATGCGACTTTGTTCAATCAGTTGTTTCTTCGTGGCCGGCGGCGCAGTCGCTTGTTTATTAACCGTTTTGTTCACGCGAATTGAAGCACGTATTTTTAAATATATCATTTTCGCATTATCCGTGTTTTTTGATTATTCGTGCTTCCTCTTACATCCATTGGGCCGGATAATCGAGAGTTTACTGTATATTCATCATCATCATCATAGGTAGTCTGTCCGTAGACAGCTCCGTGATTATTCATGGTTAAATTTGGTTCTCCATATACTATTATTTTCCGCTGTCTTCTTCATGTCTTGATAGCTCTCTTTCCCTTTCAAGTCGTCTATCAGCTGAAACATTTTCCTACCTCTTTCTTTTTTTCCATTCAGTTTTCCTTCTAGCACTTTTTTTAATCATGCGGTCTCTTCTCAGGTAATGTCCAATCCAGTTCGTCTTCCTCTTTTTGATAGTCTGTATAATCGATCGCTACTCTCCTATTCTTCGTAGTACTTCCTCGTTTTTCACCCTGTCAATTTTATCTTCATCATTCTTCTTCATGTCCACATTTCGAAGCCCATATTCCCCTATTCTGTAATCTCCAAAGGGATGCGGAATATTTTTCAAGGACCACGTTTGAACTAGAATTTTTCAGGAATATTCGGGTCGAATTCAACCCGAGTTGAAAACTTCGTATTCGCACATCTCTAGTTTTCGTGAATTATATCACAACGAGAACCAAAGTGAATTCTGCAGCGAATCGCAACTAATTAGTACGTACGAGCAAAAAAGAAGTTGGATTGGAGAGGAAAATTATGTTCCTTGGCAATGAACTTGATCATGTCTCATCAATCACCTTCTGCCTGTTTCTTCTGTACATTCGCGTGGATGTTGCTTAAAACGCACGTCTTACAATTAGACGTAAAACACGACGATTGATATTCCTCGACGAATGCTTAGTTTTTAGGGTGATCCGTCACTAAATATCCAAGCATCCATTGATCGTTCGAGTCATTAAAATTAGTATTTTATTTGCATTTTAGATTTTGTACATAAAATCTAATCTCACAAGGTGTCGTTAATCAGCGATTTATTTATTTATTCGCATAATATTTACGTGGTTTTTTCATTATTCTCTTACCCTTTTATCGATTTTAAATTACCATGAATAAGAAAATTTCCAGTTCATGGCATTTCTGTTTTTATTTCTAAATATTTCATTGGAAAAACAATAAGAATTACTTCCTTAGATTATCATCTATAATTCTTTATTACTTTCCGTCAGAAAACGCGTTGAATGTCACCTCAGTAAAAATTAACTACATAACATTTATAGGTAAATGGGTGGATATCAATAATAGCATTGCCTGCATTCGATTATAAGGATTAACCAACTTTTTTTCTTCCTAAATTTTCACAACAGCTTCGGATCACTGAAATGTCAACGTTTGCATAACGCAGAACATAAAAATCCCTTACTATAAATAAAACATTATATTCCCGTACTATACGTTCGAAATGGCAATTCGAGGTCGTTTCAGAGATGAATCGACCTTTGCTCCGTCCGGCATCCCAAAACAATATAAACCGGGTTTAGTATATACATCTCATAGGGACACACTTTCCCTGTATACCTGCTCTACCCTTTCAAAACATCCTCAACGCAGATAATCCTCTGGAGGCCTAAAGGATATCCCCCAAACCCTCGCGATGCTGATCAACTCAGCAAGGTTCCCCTTTATATTTATTTTACAGTTAAAAGTTAACATTGTTTTACAGCAGAATCAAAGTAATATTAACTCAAGCATTGGTTTTGCGTTAAAATACGGATTATGGACATTTTTTGAGCGAAATCTTAGGACAGATATTAAGGATTTTAATGTTATAATGCAGGAAAGGAAGACACACGTACCAACCTTTAGTGCTATCGGAAATTCTCCCTCAAATATGGAATGTCTTTATTTGTAATTTTTGTATTTCATATTTCAGTGCAAAACCAATGCTTGAGTTATTATTACTTTGATTCTGCTGTCAAACAACGTTAACTTTTAATTGCGAAATAAATATTAAGTATGGGGGAACCCTGCTGAGTTGACCAGCATCGCGAAGGTTCGGGGTCTATCCTTTAGACCTCAAGAGATGAGATGATATGCGTTAAGGACGGTTCGAAAGGGTAGAGCAGGTATACAGGGAAATTGTGTCCGTATGAGATGTACTACACCCATATATAAACCATATATGGACGTAATTAAAATTCATAAAATACCATCCGTAGAATAAAAGTACGTCCTGTACATCCCAACCCTTCTCGTAATAAAAAAACTCACCGAATAATAGGACTTTGGAACGACAGAAAACAACGCTTTTATGAAACGGCTCGTTTCGGCGCAATATTTCGTCGTTCGAAGGGGCATGACAACGGCGGATTGTTAGCACGTTCCCCCTCTCTTTTTTCTTCCTCCTCGGAATAATACGGGTCGGAGTTGGATCGCATTCTACGGGTCCCCGGCTATTCGAACGTTGGCTTATAAATTTAAATGCGGGTGTCGGTGCGTGGTAGAGGAAAAACGATCGCGTCCCTACAGCGTCGGACCAAAATCACTTTGCCAAGCGATGATTCTCCCGGCGGAGGAACGTGTGGATAGATAGCTAGAGATAGTGAAAGAGAGGAGAGAGGATACAGAGAGAGGGGGGAGGGAGAGAGAAAGGTGAGGGAGGGATACTGACAGGAGTGAGAGAGTAGGGGGGAGAGGAGAGAGAAGGTGAGCGTAGGAAGGACGGTGGGAGATATGAAGAAAGATGGAGTGATAGTGAGGCAGAATGGAGGGGGAGAGAGAGAGAGAGGCAGGGGAGAGAAAGGTGAAAGGAGAGAGGACGGTGAAAGGCAGAAGATTTATGAGGGCATGAGGGATGAGTGAAATAGGAGACGAGGAAGGTGAAAGAGTAGACAGTGGAAGATGGAGTCTGAGAGAAAAGAAAGATATATAGTTACATAAACATCTTTATTAGAACGAGGTTGAGACTAGACAGTCTCTTCTTCTATCTAATACTCCGTCAAAAACAAACAGTAAGAAAGAGATAAATGCGTAAAATAAAATTATAAATAAGTGAAATGCCAAGTTAGCGTTGTTGGAAATTCAACAGAGAATTATCGAGCTCGTCTTAAGGTTGAAAAAATTCAAGAACGTGCACTTGAAAAATGCGTCTCAGGTATCTTGAATAGACGCAAGATTATAAAAATTGGTCCAACATATATTTTACAGACTTTCTCATATACTAATGCGTTGTTTAGTTATATTTATAAAATGAATATCGTAAGAGCCATTTTTGAGAAAGTCAAATTATTGTTAAAGTTGCCCAAGAATAAACTACCCTTATATTCTTCAGAAATATGAGGTATGTAGTATTATTGCAGACGTATACTCAAGTAACGGTATGAAATTTTATCAAAATCGTTCGAGCCGTTTTTGAGAAAATCAAATTATCGTTAAAGTTGCATAGAATAAACTAGCCTTATATTATTTTTTTTTGAGAAATATGGACTATTTGGTATTATTGAAGACGTCAACTCAAGTAACTGTACGAAATTTGATCAAAATCGTTATAGTCGTTTTTGAGAATATCAAATTGTTGTTAAAAATGCGTACAATAAACATCCCTTAATTATTGAGCAATATCAACCATTTCTTCACAGCCTCCGTTCTGTTTGATAAAATACCTGATTTCATTCATTTTTGCCGTACCGGTTAGGCTCGAGAGCCAGTAACAGACAGACAGACAGATGGCATTGCGAAAACCACTTTGTAGGACTCGGCGACACCTAAAACGTATATTTCCGTAAAAATCTCGAGGTCGAATTTTTTCGCGATTGCAATACTTTCTCAATATACTTCGTATATGAGAAAGTAAAAAAAAACGCATTTAGACTACAAATCAGCCGCTTTCAGTGGTAATTCACCGATAAATATCCTTAAAGATAGGTTCTTTTGGAATTGATTTGTGGAGAAAAACTGAGGATAATTACGTTATTATACACTAAGAAAACACCCAAACAATAAAGTGTGTGAAAAACATGCGAAACCTACTTATGGCTTTATTTGAAGATTGAGAGGATCCTAAAAGATAAGTATACATACAACGCCATGCGCATAAACGCAGACATACATACAATCTTACAAAACCATATAAATACACGTACATATATTGCATGCATGCCGGAGTATAAAGATGGATATTTAGCATGAGAGAGAAGAAATTGAGAGGAAGATAATAGCTGGGGAGAGGTAGAAATTGTTTTGGATTAAGAGATATCAAGGGATTAGAAATAGAAAGTAAAATAGACCTTAGGTTACGTAGGAGAGTAACCAAGGGAACGGAAATGAGGAGAATGTGAATAATGACAGTGTCATAGAGGCAATAAGATCCAGGGAGAAATGAGGGAAGTTGTAAGATTATGAGAAAAGTGATACAGAAATGATGAAACGGGGGCGTGTAATTAAACGGATTGGAGAAATGGAGGTATGAGGGCAGATAGATCGATCCACTTAGCTCTTCATTTGAGAGATTGAAAGTCTCTTCCATATAACCCATTGCCAAGTGAAAATGGGAGATGTAATACAGGTGATAGAATCTAAGGGTAAGGCAGGTGGAAATGAAAGGCGAAGGACAGGAAATGAATCCATATATCAGGAAAAATACCCACGCAATAAAATCATGAGCAATACTAAAGTAATTTTGTAATTAATTGTAATTTTGAACGTTATTGACACATAAAAACAAGCTAGAGAAAAATTGCGGAGCAAATTACATAAGGCGCTTTTTGTAACCGACTGCTATCCTTTCAATCTGACAATGAGGAAAGAATAGCAGATTCGATGCATTGTCGGTTGCCTACATTTGCAGCATCGTGTACTTTTTTAAGCGGTTTTATTCATATTACTCCCCAAAAGTTGATCTTATAACCACCAAATTTGTAACATACGTAGCCGTTATGTAGAGCTATGCGTACTGGAATTTTAACGTTTGTAACTAACATAATTTTTGAGTTATTTTTACACGGACAGAATGACGGATAAACCGAACACATAAACGATTCTTTTTAGAACAAAGCCCTAAAAATATTACTTTGCTTTTGTCACATTTATTTTTGGGCATCATTTATATGCACGTATGTTTTTTTTAAACGTGACGATAAACTCCTGAAATAAAAAAGGTGGAACAAAAAGGGTGAAGATAAAGAAATAAAGAGGTGAAAGGGGAAGTCGTTAAGTGACGTGAGCTCAGCGTGGGTGGCAAAAGTGAAGGGAGAGAAGCGTGTGAGGAGGGGAAATGGTGAGAGGGAATCGGAGAGAGGAGTCATAGGACTAGAAAGATAGGGTGTGGGAGACGATGTCACGGACGAGGATTTCTGCATATTGAGCAAGGCGAGAGAGGTCGTTATATATCCACCCTGGATGCATAATGCGTGGCGACGTCCTCCGAATAATGGCGACTCGAATCATCGTTGTAATGTAGTGGGGAGGCTGAAGCTTATGGAATTGGATGTGGATCGTGTACTGAAATCCTGAAACTACTGCCGGGGGAGGAGAGGGGATTTTAACCGCTTGAGTACTCCGTTTCAGGAATGGAGAAGTGATGTATTCCAAGGGTATAACAGGCCGGTTTAAATAAAAATAAGGTAAAGTCGTTTTCAATCGATATGTTGAATAGAGTTAGATAACTCTCTTATGGATGAAGTAAAGCTATAAAATGGTTATTCCAACTTTTTTTATAACTATTGGAAATACGTAATGTACCAGAATACGGTTACCTGGTAGCTAGGCATTTAAATCTACTTAAGAGATCTATAAAGTTAGTACTTTAGATTAAAATAATTTTCAAACGCGGAAATGATTTGAAATTTTTGTGTTCATTGGTGTTTGAGGGTTGACGACATTGCTGTATAATTTCATTATATTTTGTTGTTTTTAAAATACAATGTACGATTATATTATAATATGTGTGCACATATTTCTGTTATGGATTACAAAGTTCGTAAATGTACCAAAAATAATAACTCTAAATTACTCTCTACTTAATGTTATTTGCAAGATTCATCTTATAATTAGCTCAGTTTAATTGAAATACAGAACTATGCTACATTTTTGTACCTATAGATATTTTACTGCAGGTTCTCATTGTATAATACAGCCATCCCTCTTTATACAAGCTTCCGTTTTACGAGTTTCGGATCGAGTTAGGAACTGAGCAATTTCATAACTATTTTTCAATTTGCGAATAAATTTTCGCTTATACGAGTTCTTGTGCATTTTTATCTTTCAAATCAAGACATATTTTTGGGAATCATGGCCCCTAAACGTGCCAGCCTTTCAGATGTTGCAAGTGGTAATGTGAAAAAAGAGAGAAAGGCATTAAGTGTAACCCAGAAACTAAATATTATTCAAAGATTGAAGAAAGGCGAGCAGTCGAAGGGCATATGCGCCGCATTAAACCTATCGGCATCTACTGTGAGGACAGTGTTTCTGCAAAAGGATAAACTGTCAGAGGTTGCACAATCTACAGTGTCTGGCGCTCACTTGCAGCGTATAACTAAATCCCGGGAAGGTATAATGGAACAGCTAGAAAAACTTTGGGTGCATTGGATGGACAGTCATTGGCGTAAGCATACGACGCTGCATTTTTATGTAATTCAAGAGATGCATTTTTATGTAATTCAAGAGATGCCTCTTTCGCTGTTTGAGGACCTTAAAAAGAAAGCAGAAGAAGAAGAAGAAGGTAATCCCATTAGTCCTGAATTTGAGTTTAAAGCTAGCCATGTATGGTTTGAAAGGTTTAAGAAACGTGCTATTATTCATAGCGTAAAGGCATCGGGAGAAAAGGCTAGTGCCGATGAAGCAGCAGCATCATCGTTCTCAGCTCTACCTAAGAAAATAATAGATGATGGCGAGTACCCTACTAAACAAATATTTAACATTGACAAAACGGGCCTATTTTGGAAAAAATGCCATCACGCACATTTATTTCTCTTGAGGAATTTAAGTTAAAGCCAGCATTGGTTTATCACTCAAAAAATCCACGGGCGCTTAAAGGCATTGTGAAGACAAAACTTCGTGTGGCTTGGTATTCAGATAAGAAGGCTTGAGTAGACGCTCGTATTTCTACTAATTACTTTAGTTCTTATTTGTCACCCGCAATTTCAAAA
The DNA here is from genome assembly GCA_036926305.1 of Uropetala carovei. Lineage (NCBI taxonomy): Eukaryota > Metazoa > Arthropoda > Insecta > Odonata > Petaluridae > Uropetala > Uropetala carovei. Next base: position 2,364,819 of record JAXCHB010000043.1, read on the forward strand.
TATTCCGCCAAGGAGAACTTGGATAACAAGGCGCTTGTAATTGTGGATAATGCACCGGGACACCCAAATACCCTCGAAGATCTCGAACCAAACATCCGTGTGGTTTTTTTTTCCGGCCAATACCACCTCACTAATACAACCAATGGACCAGGGAGTAATAGCTGCCTTTAAAGCTTATTATTTTCAGTTGGTGATGCGCTACATTGTTGCTGGGTTGGATGTAGATGAAGATATGACATTCAAACAGTTGTGTAAGAATTATAATATAAGGATGGCAGTAGATAACATTGCATTAGCTTGGGAGAAAGTAATTGTATATTTGTAAGGTTTAGCGCGGTTTTTTAATGCGCTTATAGTTTCACTTTGGCGTTTGTCTGTGTAGTTTCTTAAATTGAAACTGTGACGAAAATATAAACATTAGAGAGCTGAAACTTGCATTTGTCTCTTTAGGTCTGATTATGAGTTTTGAAAAATATTTAGCTTCAGATAGGGGCCCATAAAAAAAAGATATTTCCAAAGGTATAAAAGATGAAAAGCTGAAAATCTGAGCATATATTTTCTCAAAGATGCTACTTGCAAACGAGGCTCTAGTGACCGAATATTTGGCGTTATAACCAAATAAAAAATAAGTTAAGCTATATTTACGTAAATAATAAGTGTTCAACTTCTAGATTCTACTCGTTTCGTTAATTAGGTTAATGGGAAAAATTTTAATTGCCAAATAAAATTCATTTACCGAATTTAATATAAGAACAACGCGCGAATTTTATCAAGATTATGGATAACAGTCGAATTTTTTTCTAGTTTTGATTCTAGCCATGATAACAGCTCGTTAATTATTATTTCAATTTTCCGCTGCCCTCCATTCAAAAGAACTCTGCGTTATTTTGAATATCGTCATAGCCATAAACCTCAGCTCAATTATTAATTTCCGAAGATTTAATTTTTTTTAATTTTTCCATGGCCTTCTTCCTCAGAGAGTTGAAAATAATTTTCAAGGATAAAGATGATCTATTTCGACCATTGCTTCCATCTTCGAAACGGGCACTTCACTTCTACAGCAGTGCATGCGTTCTCACAAAATCAGCATCACCGTGTCCTCGCCTCGAGTTCGTTATTTATACAAACGAACAAACTAACCTTCGTAAGTTCGAATTTGGCGAAAATTCGCTGCATTACTGACACCGCCGCAACGCACACAGACGTCACAGAATTTCACACGGCGTCACACGTTCCGGAAGTTGTTTATGACGTACGGGGGACGCGTTGAGTTCAGGCCAGAGACTCCATAACTCCATTTGGGTTCGCCGCTTCAGAATTCGACAAAATATGAGACTGTCAATTGGGGAATCTAAAATGGCGACGTAATTGCTCGGGAAAACACCAATCATCCGGATGGTTCCGTGAACACATGGTGGAAAAATCGTGCGATAGAGAGGAATTAAATGGGAGGAAAAGAGATTGACTGGGTGAAGCGAATAATGCTTTCTTCAGCGGAAATACATCGACGAACAAAATCAAGAGAGGAATTTGCTAAGTGAGACGGTTTATTAAAAGATTGATGTTTGATTCAAGGTGTGACTCTGTGTTCGTAACATTTAATAGATAAATATTTTGAGATTTGACGTCAAATTTTTATACTTAAATTTATTTACAGATCATCGAGTCTGATCGATCACTCATTTTTATTAATATTCTGACATTTTACGTTCGAAGTGAATATGCCGTCTATTTGCCCGATAACCTTTGATCAAATGATTTAAGTTTGGTCGAAAATTGAACCAGCCTGTTCCGAGTTATTTTCACATTATGACTTGCAATTCTCCATTAGCCTTATAATAGAATGCGTAATTGAGGAAAGAAGAGATATATTTACGAAAATAACCTTGAGAACTGTAAAGGATAAATGGTGATACCCCAGAATAAAATTCGTTATCCATATGAATACGGAAGATGAAAATTTCACCTAAAAGGAACATACTGACCGAGTAATTTGCGCCAATTGGTTTTAAATCGTACGATTTATGATCATTCGAATTGAGGTTATAAATTTAAGATTGAAAATATCAAAGCAACAATTTTTACAAAATGACAAAGTTTTAGCAAATGTTAACATTTCTTCCTTTGATGATGGATTCATTCGAGTAATCAAAAATCACTTATTGTTAGATGAATTTATAATGACGGAATTTCTCGTTACGATCACATTAAAGTTTATGAATTGAGATGGCTACTTAAAAGCTCTTGAGATGGCATATTTTTTTCGAAGAGAGACTTAAAATTTTTTAATTATTCATATATGCTAATACTATTAATATCCCATTTAATTAAACGTAATAAGATTGCCACCGTACTCACATGAACATGCCTATGAATAGTATTGTTTCTGCCGTCGTATCACGTATATATCAGCCGAAAATTTAATTGACAATTATCTGTAAGAAAATCATTAAAACTGTCCTGACAAATTTTTATACATTCAAACATTTCACAGAAAAATTCTAACGAAGAAACGGCTTGAGTCAACTGGATGGTCCGTGCTTTAACTTGCGATATTCCATTTCAAGTAAATCGATTAAAACTTACGCGTCGCACAGTTAATTTTTGAAAGAGTTAAATCATACAAGTACTTGGAATTAAATCGGAGCTATTCGGTGGAATTAATTGGTAATTTGTTGAACCACATTATTTGGTTTGCATAAGATTAAGTGTATTTTAACGAGACATTAGTTTCCAGTTCCCGAAAGGTATTTATTGAAATATTTTGAAAGCTCCGGGATTTTGGAACTGTGCCCGAAAAGATGCCAAATATTTTACTCAAGAGGGAGCGAATTCTAATTTAAAGTAAGGCAATAAGCGTTATTGCACACTGGCCATGTTAAGACTGTGCCCGCAGGTATCTAAAGCTCGAATCGAAGAGATGTTCTAATTGGTTTGCCTTTCATTTCGGCCGTGGGACCAATAACTGGGAATTTTGTCGCATTAAGTGGAATAATAAGTCCCTTTTCACCATGCTTAGATTGAATGTCGTTCCGGTTATAATTGCTGCTTTCCAAATGCGGCGAGGATACCGTTGACTGGTGGAGTATATGTAAAGATTTTCATTCAAGTATTTATCTTTTAATTCCAAGATCGATTTGCGGAAATCAGAAAAAAACCTTTTCAAGCGAGCTTGAGGCATGTTATAAGAAAAAAAGTTCCTTTTCATATTTCAAGTTTAACTGTTCTGAGTGAATAAAATTTGCTGCGAATCAGACTCGTTTGCGGTGTTTTTTATGCATACATGTTTATGTGCATGACTGAACGATAAATTCAGTGTATTTAAAATTTTACTTAACGAAACTTGTAACCTGTGTTCATCAAATATTTTTATAGACTATTGAACGTTGTAGGCAGGACCGAATTTAAAGGTATTACCGCCTTGGACAATTACGTTAAAATGCGCCTTTTTTGCTTGAAAATGTATAGGTTAGGATTTCAAAAAATGCGCCTATGCGGATTTTGCGCCTTAGGCAATTGCTTAATTTGACTTAAGGTAAATCCGGTAATGGTTGTAGATTATTTGTCTTCGCCTATTTGATATAGTCAATTTACAGTAAAAAATAAACCGATTCCCAGGAATTATAACTTCAATACGATTTTCACGATTTTACGTGAATGTATTCGGGCCCGATGACAAACAGGCATGCCAATCTAACGCAATATAACAATGGTACGCTCTGGCATTTGTAGATTCTTTATGGAGCTACGCAACTAATTGTAAGTATAGTTGACCCCCACCGAACGCGGGGGTTAAGTTCCGGCCAATGGCCACGCTCGGCAATTCCGCGTTCCGTGTGGTATTGGTATAATGGTAAAAATGAGGTTACGTTCCAGGACCTTGGATGTTAGACCTAAAAACCTATAACCCTTGCGCCATCAAATGTAAAATTGCTTGTCGGCTTCATGAGCCTTAGGCCGATAGAATCCCTAGGGAAGGTTCGGTCTCAGTCACAAATATTCTTTCGTGAGAAGAATTCGAGTGTACTTGCATTTGTTCGTATTCTTCAATAGTTTGGTAGATTTACTCTAATATTATTATTTTCCCCTGAATATGAATACGTGGATTAGTAAGTGTGGTGAAAAACGTGGCCTTGCTGCTGCGTGCTCGTCTGATGAATATGCTGCTGCAAATAAAATACAGAAGGTACGTGAAAAATAAGTATCTGACCAGAGTACTCTTTGTACAAGTAATGAAAACGCACCTTCAAATCGTAAAATAAGAAAATACAAAGAAGAATTTATCAAATTTGGATTTTCGTGGACGTTGTTTAAGAATGAGCTAAGACTCCAGTGCGTCATTTGTTCCGAAGTGTTAAATTTTCTTCCCTTGCGTATACTAAAACGCCAGTTATGTCGTGTTATTGAGCTAATGTGAGATTATTCCTTGTATGTAATGTCAACAAATTTTCTCCGATTGGAATGGGGAGGGGGGGGTGTCATCGTTTAAGTGGATCAATAGGGAGGCGCAGACTGTAAATTTTGCGCACCACTGCTGTAGAACTTTCTACTGCCTTGTCAGATGGATTGCTAAGAGCTTCTGTCTTCTGTCGCTGGATGGAATCCCTCCCCGAGATATATGTAAACTTATGTCATTCCGTAGTTAAAAATCATTGTAAAATGCCGTTAAAGATTGTTTATTAGCTGCGTAATAATTAATAAATGTTTCATAGTAGTTTTTTCATGGTCAGCACCACGACTTCATCGAATCTCCTCTTAAGGAATTGTCTGCGTTATATAAACGTTTCAAAACAACTTTAAAAATTAAACATCGCACTTACAAAAAAGATTATTCTTTATATATCTCAAAAAATGCCACAGAAAATGAAATTTACGGAGTCATAAATGCATGCATCCGCTCCCATTGAACGCATCAGCCGTGTCACCCGTCCTTCATCTGTATAAGCGAAAAGATAGAGAATCTCCTTCTCTCTCTTTCTCTCGAAAATCTCGTCGAGTCGACAGGACTTGGAAGTGACTGAAACAGCCCTTTAGGGAGAAGCCGAATTTTTTCGACGATTAATTTCGAACCGCGTTAAGCTTTAGAGAGATAGATATGTAGAGAGAGTGAGGTCCTGAGGTCTTCCCCGTGAAGTTCCTCTTGAGGTCGAAAATGAAGCCAATCATCTCGCCAGTCTCTCTGGCTCCGCGTAGCGGTGAGAGATCCATTCTGCAGCGGAACAATGGAGCATCGGAGTGAGGAAAATTACGGTGGTGGGGTGGCGCCTAGAGAGGGAAGGGCGTAACTCGTTTAAAAAGGATCAGTTGAGCGGACGGTTTTGTGCGGCCCACGAAAATGTTTTTTTTTAATTTGACTAATTTTCAAGATACGCCCGGATTATTTTTTTTTGTTGTTGTTTATTCGGGTTAGTGGTGAAAAAATTAATTCTAGAGATCAACCGCGAGAAAAAATATTTTCGTAACTGGCGTCGCGGCGTTAATTACGTTCCTCACACATTTCGATGCATTTCTCCCGCACTAATTTACTAAAGTCGTTTTGTGAAAAGGGAAATGTTTTTGATATTATTTAAAAATTTATAATTGGAAATCGGAAGGCCGCGGATTGACTCAGCATAAACAAACGCTCTAATGCGTGAAAGGGTATTCATTTTTTTATGAATGGAAATTTTTAAGACCAAAATACTAACATTTTTACCTTGAAACCACCTTGATTTATGAAGGATGGCTAATACGTTTGCGAATCTGTACTTCATTTTTTCATTACATTGTGTTTTGCTGATCTGACCTTAATTTGGATAGTTGAAGGCGATTTCTACGCCACCGTATAAAAAACAATATCATTAGTGTTTAAATTATTTTGAACCATTTATAAACTGGATTAAGCAAGACGCTCTATGTGAAGTTGGTTTAAACTGTAAATATATATATTTACGATTTATAGAGAAATATATGACAGAATGGACATAAAAGTTTATCTCTTGATCATGATTTGAATGCATAATGAAGAACGGGACATTACAAATTTGTAAAAGATTTGTTTTTGTATTGGCTTATATATTTTGCATGTCAGTCGAATCTCGTAATCTGTACCATCAAGCGAAAACAATGTTTCACATTCGAAGTATGTCGATCAGTAAAACTAGTGTTTGTTTACATGACTGATTTGTTCAGGCTATCCTGGAAGCAGTACTTAAACGGAATATAGTAATAAAGCTATTTCAATACATTTGGTTAATTATTTTAAGTTGTAAAAATTAGTTTGTAACGTTTTGTAGCTGTATATAACGTTAAAATTGTAGGAAATGGCATTTTTTTATTCGAGGTCGAAGCAGTATGTTTTTCTGTTTTGATTTTATAGTTAATGCGCTCGTTTTTTTTTCTTCATATTTTCATTAATAACAAAAGGGGAGTGTGTTGCGTTTACTATATCATTCATAGAGATACTGTATCTGATTCCTTCACGTGCAGCTTTAATAAAGTGTTCCAGTTGAAATGACATCGGACCGGGTCGGTTTGAAAAATAAATAAATAAAATCCTCTCTTTTGGTATATAATACATTCAGAGAAGGCGTTGCACCAGGAGTCATGCGGGACGTGAACTCATTTGTAGTTCCAACTGTGGTCCTTTTACCGCAAAAATACACTCCCAGTCCTCACGGCGCGGCGTAGCCCTATGGGGAGATTGGTTCAAAGTCACCCCACCCCGTCAGAGGTCAGGTCGAACACTGTCCTCTCTATCTCTGTGGACTTTTCGCAACGGGAGGAGGATCTTTTCGGATTTAACTTGACGGGAGAATTATAACGAGCGTTGGCTGCGAGCGAGAGAGAGAGAGAGGGGGGGAGAGAGAGGGAGGAAGAGTGAGAGAGGGCGGGAGGGAGGGAGAGAGAGAGAGAGAGGGAGAGAGAGAGAGAGACAGATAGATAGATAAAGAATTAGAGCAGGGGTAGCTCGATTTTGGGGAACAAATCGTTCGTGCTGCAGGCACGTTTGAGAGCGATTTACTGGTTAAATAAACAAGAAGAGAAACATCCATTAACATGAGAAAGATTCGTAGCAATATTTAAACGATTAATATGTTTCCTGAATTTAGTGCGAGTTTGCTTTTTATCACGATCGCCACGAATGAGTTCCGAACAGGTATTTTTTTGGAAATCGTTGGATTAATATTCAGGATGGTGCAAGAAATGATGCCGTAGTTGTTTTTACGATGAATCTGCTATCTTGCATACTGGTGGGAAAACTCGCGTTATCCACCCACGTGTCAGCTACGCGGGACTCGTACGCCTCCCAGCGGTATCTCCACAAACTAGTGCATTCACAAATGCGATTCAGCCTCCGTCCGTATCACAGTTGCTGCTTCATTGTAAAAACAACAAGTTAGGAAAGTGTACAACGTATCATAAATGGGCGCGTTTCGTGCAGTGGAGTATTAGAAAGAAATTATATACCTGTACGTAAGGGAAATAGCGTTTTCAAGTTCTTCATCATAAATAATCCATTTTCTTCCTATTTAAAAATATTGCATGCACACGTAAGGAAATTAAACGTCTGTTTGTGAGATTGTTTATGTTAGCAACAATGAAGAAGTAATCATGCAAAAAATTTTCTTACAAGGGAAGGCACCCAAGTGTAAGTGGCGGATCACGACCAAACTTCACAGGATGAAAGAAAACGAAAAATAATTAGACACGTATTTTCGGAAAGGCGTCTAACGAGCCCGCGTTTTCGAGATATTTGCAATTGAAAATTGAAAAACAAGTGGCTTGTCTACTAATACCATAACGTGCGACACCCTGACAGGAGGTGTCGGTAGGCTTGTGATAAAGTGTCGGGTCTGCGGAAATTGTGTGGCGGGTTCGATCATCAACATCGCCGAATTTTTTTTCTTCTCCAATCAATGTTTTATGACTTTAGTTTTATGTAAGTTGTCCAAATTACATCATTAATAATTTTCTTTCTTTTTTCAGGCCAGTATTTTAATTTTAAATCCATTCCAATGCACTTTTTACGACATACTCGGATTATATAGATACTTGATAAATATATACAACGTTTTCTACGCACACCCTCCTCGATATTTCCACTGTAGAGTTGCATAGTTTACGTGCCGAATAAGGAGCACTTTATGCCACGTTCCGACGGTTTCTCGAGTCCTGGCGGTGGGCCCTACCGGGTGGGGTCGCTTTTCGCTCGCTCTCCTAGGGATGGTTTAGGGAACCGTAATTTATTCATATGTAATGGTTATACCGCCATTAGTCGTCGCCATTGCCTCATTAGTTACAATTGGCCGGGAACGAGAACAAGAACGGGAAGGTGAACGGCAGCAAACGGTAACGGTAGCGACCCTATCGGTGCACGTTTACGCCTCAAATTGTCATTTCGCCTACAGAAACAATGTGTGGGGATTCGATCGCTACTGCGGTTAATTATCCGCATTTAATTAATTAATTAATGAACAGCAACGATAACAGTATAACAAGATAACAAAGTAACGATAGCAAATAATACATTTTAACGAAAACAATGGCGGCGCGCATGTATACGTTTAAAATTAGTTTAATTTAATTTCTTCGCGTTCTCCCGGGCAATTGTGCATCTGCCTTTAGTCACTTGTGGTCGCCTGTTGTCGGCTGCACGCTGTGAAGTGGGGAACATTGGTTTTTTCGAGCGCTTTGCGGGTTCTCTGACCGACAATGCAGACGCCGTGTGAGACGGAGGCCGCTACCTAATCCATCCCTAGGAGAGCGAGCGAAAAGCGACCTCACCCGGTAGGGCCCACCGCCGGGACGCACCGAAAGGACTCGAGAAACCGTCGGAACGTGGCATAAAGTGCTCCTTATTCGGCAGGTAAACTTGCATATATTTATCAAGTATCTATATAATCCGAGTATGTCGTAAAAAGTGCATTGGAATGGATTTAAAATTAAAATACTGGCCTGAAAAAAGAAAGAAAATTATTAATGATGTAATCTGGACAACTTACATAAAACTAAAGTTATAAAACATTGATTGGAGAAGAAAAAAAATTCGGCGATGTTGAGGATCGAACCCTCCACACAATTTCCGCAGACCCGACACTTTATCACTATCCTACCGACACCTCCTGTCAGGGTGTCGCACGTTATGGTATTAGTAGACAAGCCACTTGTTTTTCAATTTTCAATTGCAAATATCTCGAAAACGCGGGCTCGTTAGACGCCTTTCCGAAAATACGTGTCTAATTATTTTTCGTTTTCTTTCATCCTGTGAAGTTTGGTCGTGATCCGCCACTTACACTTGGGTGCCTTCCCTTGTTAGTTCAACTCGAATTAAGACATTCTCATTTGATTTTATCAATAACGGCTACTCCTACGATAAAAATGTATAGGAAAGAAAATACCCTTCTTTACTAGTTCTACAACGTTTATTTGAAAAATATTTTTATATGAGCAATACTTTACGAGATATGACGAAAATTTCATTTTTTGTCACCAGTAAAGCGGTACTCCTGATTTGCGTACTTGACTCATTTTTGCGATTTTCTTCTTATATTTGATCGTAAGTCCTTAATATCAAATTTCATGACAATCCGTTTGGTTGAAGTCGAGAACGAACATGCGGACGGACGGACGGATCGACCGACTGACGATAATAGACGCTCACGCTGCGCTGGAAGCGAAACTCGCCTAAAAAGGGGTTAATTTCGTGCGCCACTTTGTAGGATGTAATCATTGTTGCGTTATTAGGCTCAGTTCAGGATGTGGACGCGAGTTTTTGGGATGTCGCGTCTGCCTGCTAATCTGCTATCATTCGTCTCGTTATCCTCTTGATTGATTTTTATGGATTTTTTTGTATGATTGATCCGAACCAAAATTCATTTCGGTCCGTATTTACCGATTAGAATGCCAAAATGCAAAGAACGCACTCGGAAAATAGGTCCATTACGACACGAAGCACGCATTTACGGTCTTGACGCAATAACCTGGTAGCCACAACACGAAAACCGACAAGAGGAGATGTTAGTTTACACGAAAAATATTTTTGGGTCTCTTCTACACCTTTATTTTTCATCGTGAAAATATATTCGTTTAACGAAAAACGGATAAAAAGAAGTTATCTTTTAATACGAAAATTATTTTCATTAAATAATAAATCTTTTATTTCTTGTTCGTTCAAACTCTATAAGACTTTTGAATTTACCCTCTTTTTTTCATTCTTATCTTATTATGAGCCAGTGATGAAATTTTCAAGGATTAATTTAGGTTTCGGTACATTTATTGGCTTGCGTAAACATGACAAGATAGTCATAGTTGATTTCATCCTTCGAAAAATCTGATATGTAATGGATTACGTTCGAAGAGCGATTGATGTGAAACTGGAATTGTACCGAAAATAATCTGATAAAGATTTGAAGGCGCTTATAGCCTCCAACGGATATATTTCTACACGCGCATGCGCACAGTGCGTGTAGGTAGGGTCTGTGTAGCGGAATATGTTCCCATTTCTTCGCGTGACTAGAATACTAGAATTGCAATTACGGATTAACAAGCCTCATAAAGTGGAAAATAGAAAAAGATAACGGAAAGGCAACAAACCAGAATTAATGCCGATGAACAAGCCTACAAAGAAAAATAAATTCCGTATTCGAAAAAACGATGGAATTTGTTGGTATCGAAAACAGAGATTTAATTATGGATTGCCATTTCGGCATAAATTAAATAACAACACTATGCGCATCGTTTATTTACGACAACCCAACACATAACACCGAGTAAATTCAAATGAATTCACACCACTACAGAATCCCAAAATCAACATCCTTCCATACAAATTTTCCCAGATTACTTCGCGGTCTATTATCTAAGGAATTAAAGAATTAAATTTTATAAAAAAAGACGACCGTAGTCAATGGCTTTGAAAGTAGAATTATAGATATATCAATTACAGGACAGTATCAAAAATTAACAATTAAATACTCAACAATATTAAACAACTCGAACAATAATCCAGAAAATATGAGACTCTCGTTTTAACCCAAGTAAACTAATAGTAGTATATTCAAACGACAACATATTATCGCAATTATTAAGAAACAATAAAGATCCTACATCGTATCTCGAAAAATCTGGTTTCGATAAAAAGTACTAGCTACGACTATTGCAAGGTATATATCGAGCAAAACATAAAGACATTGAGAAATAGGCTTAAAGAATAAATATCGTACTATAACACAACAAATTTGAAAAAAATATTGAAGCATCGCCACGCATCTTAATGACAGAAGACACTCGTTTTTTATTAATCTAAAACTAATTAGACCCTTTACAACCGTAGTCTCCTAGACGCTGCTGAAAGTTTTTTCATCCATAAACATGACCACTCCACCTCGAATCAAGGCAACGGCCCAAAAACAAATTAATCTTTCAACATTTTCACCATTGACTAATTTTACTTTATTTCTCAAAAGTGGTCTCAGCCTTTTTACCCATACCTTTCACTTTTAACCTGTTAATGACCTTTATACCTTCCCGAACTTCTATCTTCATATATATAAAGGCTGAACACATAATACTTGAGTATCATCCTACTGATGATGGCGTTGTTGGCATTGTAATATGTATCCAGCAGTCAACAAAGAAAGCGTCTTACGAAAAGGCTCTGTGTGTGTACTCCAAATCCAGTGCGTTTGTGAACGAGGGTGTTCGGTTTCTGGCAAGGAGTTAACATTTACCAAACCGGAGTTAAGGGTGTGATTATTCTTACGGTGTGGAGTTTTGTGAAATTCTCTTTTTACAAACAAAATTGTGCGTTTTACATTTCATCGAAGAATACACTACGATTTTGATTAGTTATTTATTATCTAAATCTCCAAAAATTACCTTCGCAATGTACAGTGCAAAGATAAATGCGATTTAAGCCATGCGAGGCTATTCCCAATCACCATCACTATTTTTAGCATTTATTTTAATCCGCCGATGTAATCGTTTTGTTCGTCCGTCACATTCCGTATCCTGTGATCTACTTCTACACCGTTCTGGTTATAGAAACCAATATTTGAGGGAGTGCTTATGGTCATAAGTTCTTCCTTTGGTTGAAATTTGGAGACCCCCATGGGAAGCTTAAGGGTTGTATCAGGGGAAATAAAAAACTCACCCTTAATTTCTGATTCCTCGATTCTTTCCTTCCTTTTTTTTTTCATATTAGTAATTTTTCATATAATAAAAAGAACTGAGCTCGAAATTCCAATTAAACGGAGAGATAAACGAGGAAGCTAATGTAAAAAAAACAGAAAACAAGAAATGGACCGCGAGAATTTTTATAGTTAATGAAAATTTCGGTTTGAAAGTCTAATAAACATATATAATCGACCAAAATTTTGTCGAGCTTTAATGCGTCTCTTCCGATGTTGGATTTGAGAGAGATTATCGGATGCGTCCCGTTGAATCCCGATCACCTTTTTTAATCCCGCGGCGTTTTCACAGTGCACGGAGAAAAGGGACAAAACGTGTTCAGAAGTTATTAACTCTGGACAGACCAACTCCCCATCCCCACAAATACACGCTCGCACGAACAGGACTTTTCCGAAAAAAATCTGATGTGTCCAGCACATGACATTCTCCATACAGAGTAATGAATATGAATACTCACGGCATCAGCTCGCTCAAGAATAATACTTTTTAAATACTGAAATATTTTTCAGTGAAAACACTGAATCACTTTTCACATCGAAAAAACAATAATTAAAAAATTTTTCGCTGTTGCTATAGGTTACAAAATATCGATGTGAAAGTAAAATTACCCTTGGCAGCGTATTTACATAAATTTGGTTCTAAAACAAAAAAATTGACATGAATAAACCTCCACTTCCACTTGACCAGTTTCAGCTAAAACTTTTTCAGATTTTCAATATATAAAAGCCTAATCCTGTCCCTTTGTCCCTCTGTCACGCTCTGAAACAGAAATATACATGGAAAGAGGGGACTAACGTCAGTTTTTGAAGAGCAATAGATACTCGCGGCGAGGGTTCGAACCTTCGCTCGGATCGAAGGCAATCCTCTCAGCAGAAGGTAGGATTTCAGGTCAAAGAAAGCTGACTCAATTTAATTTCAAAATAATCGATCATCCCCGTCATCTTTGACTAGTGTACTAATAAAAATCATAAATATAAAGGCTTGAGCTAATAAAGTTGTTAGTTTTTTTGTTAGAGCGCCCACGAAATTCTATCACACAGACGTCGATAAAATCAAAGCGTGTATTTCCGTAGAAATTTCGAATTCGATTTTTTTTACGAATACATTACTTCCTCCTATATACTAGGTACGGTAAAAAGAAACAAATCACGATATTTTTTAATTCCCATAAAATAAACGACCCTAGTGTCTATTCAAATGGATTAATAAACTGTTATTCGTACGCTTAGAATGCAAAAATATATCAAAAACCAATATTTGCTTTTGATTTATCAATTTAAAACCGCGCGAATACCGGCGATCTCGTTCGCATAAGTTCTCCTTTAAAACGCTTGTGCAGGTCGGTGTTGTGCGCCGGGGATGGCTTTATTCGAGAATCAAGGTTGCCTGTGTCTGGAACTATCGTGCCGCATTCGTTTGTTTCGTCAGCGGCGGTTTAACTTCACGTGCTGCGCGGGACACGAAAATCTGTTTAGTGATCGATATTGTCGCACGTGCGTGGAATTAATATCGCGTCCCGGGATTGCGCGGAGACTCCCCTCCATTGATAGGCGAAACGACAAAGGTTTGATGAATGGAAAATGGAAAAAAATCCGTACTGAATTTGTCGGACATTCGCCGGGACTGAAAATAATGCAATCAGGCATTTCCCTAAGTTTATCAATTGATTGACAGGTTGTTTTTTGACAAAAAAAAGTTTATCGATTCATTGAAGCATGCGTGGCTTACTGTTCGTGATGTTAGTGCAGTGGAATCACTTTAGTACGAAATATCACGCGTTGTACTTCCAAATTCCTTCCGGATATATTGTCCAATATTGTTTAAAATAGACCATTTGTTTATTTATTTCATTAAAGATTTATAATATTTTGCTGACAGTTTAGTTGTAATTTCCAGAGTTTTGGGGTTGAATATAAGCTTTAATTAATATTATGTATAAAACTTCGAAAAAGTGCTTATAATAATAATTAATTTATAAGTACTTCTACTATGGGCTTAGAAATGTTTTCGTTTTTGAGAGATTATTATTAAAATTGTGCCCAATATTGTTAACAAATTTGCCATTTATTAATAAAGAATAATATTTTACTTGCACTGTAGTTGTAATTGTCACATTTTTAATAGAAATATGAATTTAAAATATTAAGTATTAATAAAATTTCAAATACGAACTTATCATAGTGATTATTTGTAAAAACCTGCTACTATAGCCTTAGAAATGTTTTAGTTTTAGATACATTTTCAAAATATGGCTTATCTTAAATATCATCCGGTAATTACTTCTCGCCTCACTCATCTTCAATCATTAAATTCAGCAATAATACTATTTTTGTCATTGGGCATAAATCTAACACGAAGATAAAAAATGTTACTCTCTAATGCTATTCAATACACCGAGGTTTAACTCCTTTTAAAAAACAAAAGGTTAAAAAAATAAATTATATCTGACGAATGAAGTAACCTTAACTCCCACACTGGCGCTTCTTACCAGTCCTCTTTCCATGGCCCGTTTAGGATGACCTTAACAGCCTCGTAGAGCTTGGATGCCATTTTCCTATATTTTTACACGGAGAATCAACTTCCGGACGAGAGATGGGAAGAGATTGCAGGAGGTTTTGCCGTACCGAGAATGGGACGCACCGACCTTATCTTTATTTATGCCTCGGATATGGTTCCCTCTATTTCTCTCTCTCTCTCTCACTATTTTTTTCGCTGGAACTTCGGGAAAATTCCCAACAGTCGCCCAACTCCTCCGTCACATGTCCAGAGGCCCAGCGGTAAAGGGAATGGAGGGAGGAGGTAGAGGAAGGAAAAGGACGGGGAGAGGTGAAGGGGTGGGGTGAAGGCGGGAAGGGGGAGGAGATGAACAAGAGTGATAAAAGGGGAGTGGAAATTGAGGGAGAGAGAGACAAACGGAAGTAGAGAGAGGGGGGAGAGTGTTAGGAGATGGAGGGAATGGAGTAGGAGGGAGAGAAATGTTGTAGTGAGAGAGATGGGGGTGTAGATAGAGGGAGATATGTGTTGTAGTGGGAGCGAGTGAAGTGTTGTAGTGGAATGCAGAGAGAAGTGTCGTAGTGTTTGTGACAGAGAAGTGTTGTAGTATGTGAGAAAGAGTTGTTGTAGTGGGAGGGAGTGAAATGTTGTAGTGAGAGAAAGAGAGAGAGAGGGGGGTGCAGAGAGAGGAAGGGTCGGGTGGGTGAAGAGGAGATAGAGGTCGTTAGATAGATGAGAAAGTCTTCGTTAGGGCCAGATTGAGACTAGCAAGTCTCTTCTCCCGTCTAACTCCGTGTCATTCAAAAGCAATAAAATAAATTTAACATATACTGTATACAGTTAAGAACGAATGAGGGAGGCAGTGAAGTGGAAGGTGAAGAGGGAGGGATGGAGAGAGGAAGAGGGAGGGAGATGGTGAAGGGGGAGATCGAGGATGGATAGAGAGAGAGCGGGGGGGGGTCTGAGGAGAAGGGTATGGTGAGGGAGAGGAATAGAGAGATTGGGAGGGAGCTGGCGGAAAAATAATGATTGGAGAGAGGCAGAGGGAGGGATGAGAGGCAGACAGACAGACAAACGACTTTATTTAGGGTGAAATTGAGGCTGTGAAGTCCCTTACATTTAACCCTTTCGTCAGGATTGAGGATTATATACAATTTAAATTACAGATTTTCACATATATATTGATTACAAATTTTGTTAGTTGACATAGAGAATTACCATAGAATAATGTTAGTTAGGCGGGTTGGAAAAAAACTGTGATCACTTCTTTTGACACAGAAAAAAAGTCCCACTGCGGAAAAACACCTACAAAGAGAGAGAGAGAGATAGGGAGGGAGGCTTTAGAGAAAGTTATGGCGAAGAGAGTGAGAATACAGAGTGAGTAGAGGGAAGGAGGGTAGAGAGAGAGAGAGGGAGGGGAGCGGTGGAGAGTGGGAAGATGGAGAGGGAGAGGTAAAAATTAGTGGAGAGGAAGAGGTATAGGGAAAGGGTATGGGTGATGAGAGAATGAGAGGTGCGAGAGAGAGAAATGGTGGGGGGATAGGGGAGGAGAGTGATAGAAATAGGAGGGTTTAAGGGAGAGGAGGGGATGGATGGACAGAGTGGGAAAGAGGGGTGGAGAGAGAGGAAAGGGTAGACGAGGTATAGGGAGAGAGAAAGCGATGAGCTTCGCCGGCCATGCCAGTGTATTCACCCACGTTCCTAACCAGCCGAAATAGCCATATCATACCGCAAACGGGAACATGAATACGTTGGTATATGGATTCCAAGAGTGGGAGGTGTAAATGGGGACGGGGGGTAAGGGTGTCACCCGGCGATTCACGACCCTAGATATGCGTGTCCCACAAATCACTTATACGTCGTCCATGCTTCAGTTCCTTCCACTCCTTCCACACGCGTAGGGGGTTTAGAACCTCCCCCGTTCCCAGCGTGGCGGAGCCACCGCTCTCTTCTCGTTCTCATCCGCTCGCGTAACCGCATTCTATCCGACATCTCTACGTGTTCGGCCGTTCTCGTCTCCCTCTGTCTCTCATCCGTGATGTCTCGGTCATCTCGCTTATCTTTCATCCAAGCTGCTCCGTCTCTTCTTTTTTTATGCTTCCTATTCCAGAATAAAAGAAAATGTCTTTGCGTTTCAGGTGTCAAGGCGATTAATTAGGTGGGATGTCATAAGGGGATGTACACTATGGTAGTACAGTCGGACTCCTATAAGTCGAACGTCTAATACGCGAAGTTTCCATAACTCGATGTGAGTTCATTTTATAGGACAAAATCTTTTCATGTTATTTTTCTTCTCTATAACTAGAACTTTTTATAAGTCGAATGTTTATTGTTTCCCTTGAGGTTTTACTATAATTGCTCGCGCAACCCTGAGGTTACATTTAATAACTTTTGAAAGAAATCACTAGCATTGTCACGTCAACTGCATGGGCAAAATTCCGTGCGTGTTCAATGCGTGTTTGGTAATTAAGCGTCACGTTTATGTGACCCCGTATGATCAAACCCAAGTTGGATGAACCCACGTTGGACAAGGGAGCACTACAATTGGAGTTATATGACCGAAGCGCGTTCACTTTGGTGTCAATGGAATTTCAAGGGCGTGTTCAATGTCGTGCAACAGAGTCGGAATTACGAAGAAGTCGTTACTCGGGAAAGTTTAATTATGTTATCTTTTTTTTTACTTGTGATATTTTATTTGATCGAAACTTTTCTTGCTGGAGATCATCAATAGTTCTTTATAATACCGTCCGAGTTGTAATAATTGAAAGTGTTCTATAATATTTCACGCTTTGCTTTAGCCTTTTATAGAAGTGACTAATGGTGAATAGATAGGAAAAACGCTGTCTTTGTGCTTACAAAACTATATTTCGTGAAAATGCAACTTTATAAAACATTAGAATGATATGTTCACCGTTTTCCCTTGAAGTTATAATTATATTTTTACTGTCAAAAGTGAGGGTATATTAATTAGATAGTATTGCTGAAACAAACACTGCGTTATATCTGGAACGGCTAATACGTTGCTCAATGATATGGTTAGCTACAAAATAAAAATTCAATGATATTTATTTTCATTACCTCTTAAGTCGGGCATCGATGGCATTTTACGAAGAGCTTTTAGCAATAAACCAAAGACAATTGCATATATATCCATGACCAAAGCAGGATGTTAACCCAAGACTTTATGATTGAGAGTCAGACACAGTGGCGGATCCAAGGGGGAGGGGCGATGGGGGCGATCGCTCCCTCCTTGGATAACCCCATTGCACTCCACTGGGCGCTTTCTTAAATTCATTCCGTGCAAAAATCCTCTATTATACGCCGCAGATTAGGTCTGTATAGCAAGAGAAAGAAGGATTCTGATAGGGGTAGGGATTTTCAAAATATAGGGCAGTTGGGAGGGACGGATTCGATAGGTGGAGGGACGATCGACCCCCCCCCCCCCCCTGAGAAGTTTCTGGATCCGCCCTTGGTCAGACATGATAGCCACCCCTCTATCACGGCCAGTCGTATGATAAATCCTGAACTGACAAAATAATCCAAAATGAATTTCCTAGTTCCTTGCGAGTTTTTGGGGTCCCATACAGTAGTACGCACCAATTGTAATCATTTCTTACTGTTTCCCTCTACGCTCGCACGCATGTATCACCCTCCGTCTCACTGTATCTCTCCCTCTCTCAAACATACGCCGAGATTTTCTAAGTGAAAATCGATCGAGATTCATATTTTTTTATCCTAATCCCTTTTATCCACGAGTATTTTTGTCGGGATGTTTTTTATGTGGTGCGTTTGAGGCGAGGTTGGCTTTTTTGTTCGTCGCTGCCAGTTCCATTTAGTGAGATACGTTTTATTTCGGTGGGTTTTGGTTCCGATTTTTGAGACCAGGTCTGTCCGTTTATAATCTGTTCCATAAACGAATTAAATTTTATTTTGCCTTTGCAACTTCCAAAAGAGTATGGTCAATATGATTCAGTCCTTTCCAAAAAATTGGGTTCGATATTTCTTAGGGATTAAGAGTGCCATACAACATTGACCATTTTCTTTCCAGTTAATGTTCGATCAGGCACGTATTACGAGGTCTGACAACAACTTGAACACGACTGATCTTTTGTGCGACTTTTGGCAATACTGGGGAGGCAGCGCATGTTGTATCATCTGACTGATTAAGTCAGCAGTATTGTTTAATACAGTTGTTTGGATTCATTTTTTTAAGCAGCGGTTTTTCACTGAAGCAGTGTTTTGTCCCTTTGTCACATAAATGGATGGTAAATTTCTAGAAGCGAGAATCTAGATAAAATTTTTAGTGAAATTGTAGAAAAATTACGCGGACGCTTATAAAATGCTACATAAAGTTTATAGAGAGGGAATCATGAATAGAGCACTGGGTTTTGTTTGGGTTAAGAGATTTCAAGAAGGAAGGTATCACGTTAAATGTGTATGCACGTTGAATAAGAGAAATGAACTATATTTTGTTAACATACCCGACTACGAACAATTAGATATTAGACTTCTTGAAACATGTGAATAAATCATAAATATAATTCACTTGGAAATAACGGAAAGTGATAAGACAAATATACTATTAGTATAATCAAAATAGTTTAATTAGTAGAAAACGTGTCTCTTTGGGAAAGAATCGAAATGAAATGTTTTCTTCTTGAGTGTAATTATAAATTATATATATATATACTACGGAAGAAGAAAGGTAAATGAGGATATTTAGGGCAACTAGGCGTTGAAGGAAACCCAGTGAGCACCTACCGGAAGGAGAGCCGTTGGGGTGTTGGAGAGACACATTTGTAGAAGTTATTGGAGCTTTCGGGATGATCCCTTCGTCAGCACAAGAGAGGCACAACTGATTTGGCCGTGACACTGGGGTGAACGTGTTGGGGAGAGAGCGTGGAAAGGTCGGGGATTGGAGGATGCAGAGGAGGGGGGGGGGGGAAAGAGAGGGTGGAATGAAGGAAATATTAACGGAGATTAAGGCCGGGAGGAGAGGAAGAGTTTAAGATTTGGATGTGGGCCAATTCCCATTGACGGAGTTGGGGGGCGGAAGCGTCGTCCGGGAGGGCGCGAATGGCCCTCACCGTGAAACAAACATTGAAATTAAGATTATGATTATTTGCATGAACGGTCACTGGTAGCTGTCTCATATATATATATATATATATATATATATATATATATATATATATATATCGAAAGAGTTACGCAAAGTTTGGATTCCCTCAATTTATTGGAATCGATCATTGCGACTAATTGAATTGGCATCTATAAATATTTGCTTGTGCAAACACCGAGCGAGATTGAATTTATTTTTCTGTATATTGATCGGTAACTGTGAAATGTAGCAGAGACTTTCTCCGACCGAAAATCTTTGTATGCACCTTGAAAGAGGGCGTAAAAGCAAAAAGTAAATAAAATATACGTGAAGGTGTTGGGTTAGGTCTCCAGAAGAGGCGTCTCCTTTAAATCCTATGGAATTGTAATTTATTTTTCAGGCAAAGAATCCCACCTCTCACGCACTATCCCTTTAGAAAATCAATTCAGGCGTCCACTATCGCAAATATTCATTCGACGTTTTAATTTCATTTAATTGGTTTCCGCTGCTTAATGATAATAATAATTAAGATTTCTTAACGTTTAGTTAGAATAATGCTTGTGTTATAACCCAGTACTCTTTATGTATACAGAGATTAATCCTGTGGATCGAAAAGCAATATATCGATTTATTGTATTATCGTGCCGTGTTTTACAGTATTATTCGGAGTTCTAGCATCGAAAATGTGTCCGACAGGTCCCTATTCTCATATGCCACATAGACATAAAATATTATATGGTGCGGTTTCCTATTATACGGTGTTTTCCATGAACGCACACTTCGCTTTATATGAGGACGACTGCATTCATAAATTTGCACTTTTGAAAAGTGCTTGTCTCGGGTATCTCCAATAGCCGCTAAAAGGTTATAAAAAACCAGATGCGCATTTTGGCTAAAAACAGCCGTCTTCAGTGGTAATTCACCTAAAATAGGTTCTAAAAAGAACCTTATTTGTGGCTATTGGAGATTCCTGAGGCAGGTATTTTTTTAAGTGCTTGAATGCTGGTTTTTGTTTTAAAGAAAAGAATTAAATCCGAATTTAAATGTTTAAAGTAGTGAATTCATAAATCAAAAATTTATTTTCCATCATACTGGTGAACCTGTAAAATTATTGCTGAAGTGTTAGATTCTTGTATATGTATTATTCATTTTTAAACATAATTACGAAACTCATATTTCCTTCCACAACCTCATCATTTCTTCTTATGAGTATCTGAAGCAACGCATAAAATAAATATGTTTAGTCAATCACCAGTAAAAATTTCTTCTTCATCCGTGCTCTGAAATCGCTGATGAAAAGATTATTTATTTCAGACCCGTAGAAAAATGCACCGCTGTCGCAAAGGACACTCGGAGAAGAAAAAAATTCTTCCGCGACACAAGCGTCCTCCAACCTCTGAAGACTTGTGCCTTTTTCCAGGAATTCCCGTGGCATGAGATCGCTTCAAGATTCGGCGCCGCTCCGATGAGAAAAAGGTAAGGATAAATGGAGTAGTGTTTGCGGTAGTGAAAGAAAGAGAGAGAGAAAGTTGGGAGAAGGATAGAGAGATATAGAGAATCGAAACGTGCCGTGCGGTGCAATGCGGCCTTCATTTGTTTTCTCTCTTTCGTCATCCGTCTGCCCCTCCTCCATTCATATTTTCCTCTTATTTTTAAGAATGCCCGCCCCCTCCCAGCGACTCAATACGGAGTTGATCCCCGTGTACCTCAAGGCAGCGAAATCGGTCCTATTTTCTTCACGATTTCTCTCGCTCTCTTTCTCTCTCTATTTCTCCCGCCCTCTTTCTCTCTCTATTTCTCCCTCCCTCTCCACCACTCTCTTCCTCTCTGTCACAGACACACATGCACGAACCGTTGCCTCTGGAATCCTGCTATTGCGTTGTCTTGGAGATTCTTTCTCCCCCCTCTCTATCTTCACCCCCTGTGTAGCGCACCTCTTTCACCGTTTCCCCGTTATCAAGGCCGATGTGTGTGACCGTGTCTGTGTATTTGGTTCTCAAGCCTTTCTCTTTCTCACTCCTCCCTTTTTCTGCAATCCACCCCTCTATATCTTTATTTTTTCTTATTCCTGTTTGATCGAAAAAAAAGGAGGGAGACCGTGGAAAACAAAACAAAAAGTGAAGTTTACGTGGTGGGTTTTGGGAAAGAAAGAGGGAAAGAAAAAACGTTTGGCGGTTTTAAAAGATTGATCCGAGAAAAAAACATCTTCTTTTAGCAGCTGCGGATACAATAAAGTGCCAGTGAGTTTTCGTAGGGTAAGAGAGCCATTTCCTTTTTTTCTCAAGCAACACCCTTCATGAATTCCTAAATAGAGGATGGAGTTATTCTAGGGAAGTGTCGTGTATTTTCTACATCCAAAGTTAATAAGACGAATCGCGCCTCAAAGTCCGCATTTGTTTCACTTTTCTTTGATTTCCTGAAACGACAGAATATGATGCAGTGGATTTCGAAAACAGTTTTTCTTTGTTTCTGCTGTAAATACGAGTATAGTCGTTCAATTAATGTTTTGGTATATATATATATATATATATATATATATATAGAGAGAGAGAGAGAGAGAGAGAGAAAATCACGTCCGTGTGAGTGTAAAACCTCATGACGTATCTGCGTTTAAAATAACAGGACTCAGGTGTACTTATCCACAAAATTCAGAGTTATTCTATGTTTTCCCATTTTTATTTATTATTTATTTTTATTTGATCTCGCGAATAACTTACTTTTGGTCCTCTTAATATCACAAATTATAGCTAAAGAAAGGATTATTACAAATGGATCAATATTTATATTTCACCAAATAGCTCTTCAATTACGTTAAAAAGTCGGAAAATATTCCGTAGTGGTCTCAAGGTAATAGTTTTCTTATTTTATTTTGTCTCTTAAAGAAATAGGAAACAATTTTTATAAAAAAAACTATGCCAAGAATTTTATGCCGCATTACTGACTGCAGGTCGTTTTCTTAGAATATTTTACGTTGATTTTTCTGTTTCTGAATTCAGTAAAAGGAAACATTTATATGACAATGGATAATTTTCTATGGGTCCACATCACGTACTATTAGAAAAAAGGCCCTCGATTATAATTTAAAGTGGTTCCCAAACATAGTCTTGGTCTCTGCGTCCTTCACGTTTAGGCAGTATCCGGATGTTTTACACAATTTTTTCACCCAGGATTCCTATTTATTCGTTTTTTATCCATAGATTTTTCGCCCAAGGGTTATGAAAACCAATTAAAAAATCCACTCAATAAGCCTCTATCCAATTAATTCCGTTTTCATCAATAAATAAAGCCGATTTATTTCTCAATAATGCGCTGAAATATAACAGTAAGAGTCGCTTTAATGAATGTTATTTAATGAAATATTTTCATCCAAATTTATTAAAGTCGAAATTAATAATTCCATTTATTAAGAATGCATTTATGAATAAACAGTATATCATTATTGAGTATCCAATCCTGAATACATTCCTTTAATGTAAGCATAAATAAGATTCAAATTAAAGTTTTGGTGAAGTGTCACATTGGGCGAAACGTCTTATGGATGAAGTGTCCCGTGAGAAGCTAACGTATGGGTGCAAAGTTTCATACTACGTGAAACGTCATGGTTCAAGTCGACTGGAATCATTATCGTTTTTCTTCCCCTTCAACTTGTTTAAACTTCTCCTTCAGTCAGATCCTTAAGCCTTAAATCTCTTCTCAAGTCTCGACTAGAATGTCACACCTTATGTTAACATAAAATATATTCGTCTTTTAAGCAGCTTCTCAGAACACGAACTATCGCGTTTTCATTCATACAATTTTCTAATTGGAAGGTCTTAATTTTGAATTAATTAAGAAACTTGTATTTAATTGAACATTTTTGCAGTGCCTTCGTAAAAATTTGAACAAATCTAACCACGAGAAAAATATCATAAACGAAGAGTACATGAAAAATTTCATCCGTGGTCCATAATAGTTTCCAACGTTGAAAAGAGTAACTATCATCTTTCCGATGAATAACAACGTCCAGCACTCCAAATAAAAGACCGCCTGCAGGCTTGGCTTTGGGCCAACAATAGGGAGGGGAGAGCAACACTTCTCACTTTATTTGTAATCTTGGGAATGACGATCTTCGACGCATACATCGCTTTCCCCCAGGGCGATTTTGCAATAAATATTTTGGGCAAGAAACGGTTCGTTTGCCTTACCACTAGATAATCGATCACTTATCTTCACGATAAAATTTACAAATAATAACCGCTACTAAAAAACGGATACGTTAACGATAGCTAAATTTCTCTCCCCATAATCAAAGATCCGTTAGCACGAGTTTTTGCCGCATAGGGGTCTTCAGAGCGGTATTTGCGAACGGATGGAGCTTAAAAAAGGGATATAGAAGTAGAGGGTTCCCGAAGGGGAAAACTGATCGTTATTGGATAGCACCTCGCGGGAACTGTGGCAAAATAGGCCGTAAAAGCAAATAGGGAATTTGGGGAAAAGTGATGGAGAAGGGAATAGGTTACATAAATATAAGAAAGGGAGATTGAAAGGGGAAAAATGCATGATATAAACGGACACGCCGAAGAAAAACTCTATATGATAAGACGACGGAAGAAATGAGCGGAAATCAATCCGAAAGGTTCTGGAAAGGTTCCAACCGAATTCGGAACACATACACTGAAAAAAGCGTCACCAACATTTAAAGGATTTCAAAGAAAAGATT
Organism: Uropetala carovei; assembly: GCA_036926305.1. NCBI lineage: Eukaryota > Metazoa > Arthropoda > Insecta > Odonata > Petaluridae > Uropetala > Uropetala carovei. The sequence continues at coordinate 2,389,283 of JAXCHB010000043.1, forward strand.
TGCTAGGGGAGGGGGGGGGGGGGGACGAATCGCATGTTGAGATGTTTGGAGGATTTGGAGCTATATTAGACGAAAACTTCGCGAACGAAACCGAAGACTTTCGTGATAGTGCAGCGAATATTTGATTATCCATGCGCGGGTTAACCTGGCGAGCAGGAGTTACCGAAGTAAGTTTGAATTTTTTCTGATGAAATTTATTCAGAAATCGCATCTTTTATTCACATACATTTTAAGATTATTTATTTACTTCTCTTTAGTTAACTCATAAGCGGAACTTAAGTTACAAATTAAATCGGTTAATTATTTCCATGAATGCAAGTACATTTCGTGGTATGTACACGTATTTCAATTTTTAATAAATTAGCTATTTTTTGCATATATTTCGTCTTCGCTTGAATGAGTACGGCTTATGACTCATTTTTGACGTAGGTAAATTCGTGCTGTATATTTAAAAAATATTGTCTTTAAATTTCATCTTTAGATGATAGACGTTTTCCATCTATCCGTGCTTACTCCCAAATTTTCACGGATAATTGGAGCCTTTCCGCAACAATTACTCCTCTTAGTCCCGGAATACGGTTTATCTTCCTTTCCTTTAAATATTTCTTAAAATCCGCTGAATCTATAATGATATATTATTCTCGACACATCAAAATACTCTTTTAAAATATTCCATTTCGTAGTAATATAACGAAGTACAAAAAAAATTAAAGAGCTTTTTATCATCCTTTTAATTCCGCCCTCCACCACCGCCGGTACTGAAGCGCTCGCGTCAATGGTCTCTAGGGGTACCCGATTTCCCACGTATCCAGGCGGTATAAAGGGCATGGGAGGCCGAAGGGGGGGGGTGGGGGGTCCCTAACTCCCAGGATTGCGGCTTTATGCGCACGATGATGAAGTGGCCGGCGTGGAATGAGCCAGCAAGCTCGACTATGTGGGGGGGGGGGGTGTGTATGTGTGAATGGGGGTTAGCGCGTATGTCGCTTTTGCATGTGTGTTTACGTTGGTTGGTGTGTGTGTGTGCGCGCGAGAGAGTCGTCTCGTTTTATTTTCCGTCCAGTTGTCGCATTCCGCCAGTTGAACACGCCAACCCCGTTATCTGGGTGCCGAAGCCATTATTTCTTCCCACCCTTTTCGAACCTCTTTCCTCTCCCTGAAAAAAAATCCTAGTCGTAGTCACCATTGGACCTAGGTAATTTTTATTTCCCCCCTCCCCCCCTCTCTCTTCGGAATAGTCAACAAAAGGTTATTCTGTGACAATTCGCGGCAATAATTTACGTATAAAAAACAAAGAGCGAGGTAACGTTGGAGTTTTTTCTGCAACCTTGCATTCCCTCTTCTTCTCTCTCTCTCGAAATGAATGTTAGAAAGTCGGCCATAGCTGGCGGGAAAACTTGGTTATTTATTGCTCGAAAGGTTACTTACACGTTAGTTATTTTTAAATTGGGGGCGATTCGGATGAAAATATACGCGCGATGGAGAGAACGAGGGATTTTTAATTTCGTATTTTTTATGCGTTTTTATGGTGTTTAAGATTTAGGAAAGTTTGCACGCATGGACAAAAAGATATGCACACATTTTCAAACTTGGTCATTTGGAAAACCTGTGAGATTTACTGCTCCTAAAAGTAGTAGCTAATACATATTTTAGTGGTTTAACGTAAAGGTAAAACATTTAAATATCTTCAGTTTTTTTTCCAAAAGGATCTCATACCAAGGTACTGAAAAAAGGTTTTATCTCCTTCACTTAATTTATACGAAATGGCGTATTTTAGCGGATTTTAACTGGATTTAAAACAATTTCGGACACATAAAATATCAATAAGGGTACAGAGTTGGAGGTGGATTTGTAGATAATAAAATGAAAGATGGTTTTGATCTAATTTTGAGGCTCAAAATTCCCGACAGAGGAGTAGTGATTATAGAAAAACACAGTTAACCCAGAATGTGACCTTTTGAAGACCCAAGTCCTTAAAATATCTGTTACCTGCTCTACCATTTCATTAAGGTAAACAAAATAAGTCCAAGGCCGTATGTAGTACCCGAATGAAGAAGTATAACCTGGAAACGTTATTTAATTTTTAAATATTAAGATGTTCTAAAGTATATCTTAATTTTCACATGTCTATATTTCGTAAATAACAGAGGGCTTGTGATGTTGTTAATAGAATAGGTAGTGGATTATTATCAAATGAAATTTACTTCGCTCTTCTTGTAATTATGAAAATTTTTGGCTCAGGCTTATTGGAGTGAGGTGTCTTACATTCATCGAGAGATATTTCAACTGCCTTAAGATAAGGTGTGATTGATAAATGAAGTATCAAAAGTAGGTTTGAGATATTTAGGTATTTCACACGTGATAAATCTTAGCACACATTATAACGTTATCATATTTTAACTAATGAACCCCTCTATCGGAATACAAAAGCATAACATTATGCGTTTAATGGAATAGCGCGATAAATTAGTGAGGTTAGTCAAGAATTCCTTGACTCATGGTCAAACGGCAATGAAAATAATAGGCAACAGTAAAAATTGTAAAAATGTCAATCGTTTGTTCATTCGAACAATCTCATCTGGTATTTAAATGGTGTTTGTTTGTGGTTTTCCCTCAGAATCCTGTAACGCACTTTGTTTTTTGCTTTTCCCATTATGCAGCTTTTGAGTTGAATGTAATGAATATATTAGCAATGGAAGAACAAAATGGAGCAATACTTTGTGTTACTGTCCGTAAATTCTTCTGTTTTTACGGAAATTTGACATATTTCGCATATTGAATTTATCCAGATTGACATTAACCGCTTTAGTTTTGTATCTATAAGATGATGCAAACATTATAAAATGTTGTGTCTGTATATTAACAATATCATTCCAGTAGTTACTTGTTCGCTCCTACGACAAAGTTCTTTTTCGTATATTAAACAATCATGACTTCCTGTTCACTTCTATGCTCTTTCCTATTGTACTTTGCGGGGATATCTTCCTTTATTCCCTCATTAATCCAGGTTTATTTAACTTCTCTTACATTCCCTTATACTCAGCGCTTGGTCGGACTATTCTTTTGCGACTTATTTTCACTATTTTTAAGCCTATATAATCTACGTTCCATATGCTTTCCTCGTAGCCCAAGCCTAAGACTTGCGTAATACCACGCTTTACTCCAACTCCTTGCACCAATTCTCATTAAGTCTCTTTGCCATTAACATTCATTTGCGTAAGAAGACCTTTTGATTCTCTGGCTTTATATCAAATAATCCCGCAGTATTCCTTAAATCAAGTACCTAAATGCTCTGTATGTAATATTTCACCAGCTTGTTTTATTATTTATCCTACTTTTAATTATTACCTTTTTGCTTTTGCCTTAGGGAAAGATCTTAGAGAGAAATACCGTAGAGTTAAGTGTAAAATCAAGATAATTCATGCATGAAACATCAGTTTGCAGTCATACCTCGCTTTGCACTTAACATGAGTTCCTGGAAAATGTAAAGCAAGGCTGTGTTAAGTGGATATTCTCATGGGATTATATATGTGATGTTTGACGGAAGCATTCCAAGACCAAATTATGCTAATGTATGTATTGAAATTTTTGCAACATTAATTAAACATGCAATCTTCAAATTGTTCAATATAAAATAATTATAAAGAAACTATTGTTTTTTAAATCGTTGAACATTTAAGATGTTTATTATATGTGAATATTTTACTGTTTTAAAATGTTAAATTTTCAAAAATAACGCGAAAAAAACAATCTGCATCCCGAAATATTTTATCTCGAACACGATTATCGTCATCGCGTATCGCGTTATCTTTATATGATTTTGAAGGCATGGTTTTAAAAAAATCATCTGTTGATTTTATATTCATTTTAAAACGTTCTCGATGGGAAAAATCCCAGAATCGACTGTTCTCTCAATACAAGTATGGACCATTATCTCCGTAGCTGTGGCAACGGTCTGAAATCGATACTCTCCGCAACATTTCGTTTCTCTGTTCACAACTGATGGACCGTGTGCGGAAATATTAGACGGATAAGGTTAATTTTAACGAGCCCTATAGAGATAACAACAAGATTAATATCAGACGAATAAGAGGCCATGACTCGTAGAAGGAAATCCAATGCGGTATTCAGATTGCGTAGCCATGCTACATCCAAGCGGTCTTTTTTATAAACTCTCAAGATTTATAAAATACATTGATAAACAGATACTGTAATAAACTAGTATGTCATTTTACGGTGTAACACGCCATGGCAACGGTTGCGTCTTTTTAGAAAAAAATCCTGTTGAAGAAATGGCGTAGAAAAAAAGAAATCCAGCATACATTATACAAACTTGCTCATAAAAACCAGAAGTTTCTAGGCCATACAGTAATGTCACTGGTTATGTTATTGTATGGACAGCTTAACGGTACCTGACCGTAGCACTTGATATATCATAATGTCATTACGCTATATAGGTAATTAATTTGTATGTACATGGTTTATGTAATGCAAGAAGCCAAATCTACCACTGGATTAATTTTAATCGATATCCTTAAAGCCATTTTTTCAGTATATCGAAATTTTGCGAAAGATTGATAATTTACTATTCTCCTTTTATTCACGATTTGTTTAACTTTAACAAGGTTTTTATTTAGGGTTATACCCTATATAAATATGAGATTCCATCAAATAGAACTGTTCACTTACGTCAGGTGACAGGCATACAGAATTGCAAAAAAACATTTTTCGGACTCAATAGCACTAATAAACGTGCACATTCATCAAAAACTAGCGGTCGATTCTTTATTTTTCCGTACACTTCGAAAAGAAGAAATTAAAAATAAGATATAGGTCAGCTCTCTGTTTTCTTAAATAATTTACGATGCAGCTAAAACGCCTCGTTCCCATAGAGATAAAAAACTAGTTTAAATTACGATTAATAAGCGGAAATACTGTTAAATTTGTATTTTTAATTAATCGCCAATATTATTGTGCGTTTGTCTTCGTGCCTAGAAATCGAGCTGGCATCAAAAATATGTTATTAGTGTAGTCTTTTAATTAAATGCCTCATTGAGCGCGTTCGCTAGGAAGGAGTACCTACCATATTCCAAAACATATGATATTAAAGGCCATTAAACTTAAATGGAAATTTACGCATACTGGAAATAAATACCTAACAACTATTAAATACCTCGTCTGAAATATATTCTAGAAATAAAACGTTGCGAAGCCGGAGTGAGAACATTTTATTTTTTAAGAGATTTAAATGGCAACCCGAATTTAAATCTTTATTTACTTATGGGTTTTGTGGAATAAATTGTATATATAGTTTTGTATTATAGTTATCAAATTTTGTTATCTCTGAAATTCATTGCAAGCAACAGAGATTTTATATTGAAAAAAAATATTAGCGAGAGAACAATTATATAGTTTTAGAATATATATATTTATATTTTCTTTGAGCATTAAAATTTAAACTACTGAACGTGCATGCTATTTCTATATAATTTTCATATTCATCATAAATGATGTAAATAATGTGTTGGTAAGCATGTCTGGCTGCGATTAGGTTGGGATGTCCTAATATCAAAATGACAACGATCGTCCAGCGTCCGCCGAAGTACACGTTCAATTATTTTACAGTTATATGATTAAAAAATGTCGGAGACTACGGCGAGACGAATTAATTAATTAAAACATAAATACTCCTTAACCGTACAAGGTAACTCCTTAGACCGGAAAGTCATCATAACAATTAAAAAAGGTCGGAGACTACGGCGAGATGAATTAATTAAATTAAAACATAAATACTCCTTAACCGTACCGTACCTTGTACGGTTAAGGAGTATTTATGTTTTAGTACAGTTATATAGGCAAAACTTCTCTTTTGTAGTGATAATTTGCAATTGAAAGATATTTTCATAGAGTAGGGACTTAATACATAAATAATGCGTTCGCGCCAAGACGATCCCTTTTTTGTACGTACCAAGTTGTAACAGTTCATTAGCAGGAAGCGTGTAGTAAATACGCAATGGAGAATTTTTCGTTAAACGGTATTTTTCTACTTTTCAGTATTGAATTTTTGGATGCACTATTAAATTGATTGGCCCATCAATATAATGGGTCGGTGGTTAAAAACGGGTTCATTGTTAAAAAGGAAAAATAACGACAATGATAATGACGATGACTCAAATGATGGTTCATCCTCAAAATCAAAAGAATAAATTCGGCAACAAGTGAAACACAAAAAACGAAAATACGACGACGACGAATACTTGTTACACGGATTTACATACAGCGGACTAGAAGACGATCAGCAACCACAATGCGTACTTTGTTATGAATTGTTACCAAACGAGTGTTTGAAACCAGCTAAACTTCGTAGACATTTGGAAACTAAATACAAAGAACATGTTACAAAATCACCGATGTTTTAAAAAAATAAATTGCGAGAATTACGCGCAAATACAAACACTATAAAAAACTAGAATTTGAATGCAATCATGAAAAGGCAGTATCTGCTTCTTATGAAATATCATTACTGATTGCAAAATCTGGAAAACCGCACACCATCGCAGAAGACTTAATTGTACCAGCTGCAAAAATAATGGTCAGTAAGATGTTGGGAGATAAGGCTGCAATGGACTTAAATTTGATTGCCTTATCAAATGATACGGTGAAACGTAGAATCGAAGAAATGAACGTAAATGTGAAAGAATTAATTTCACGGGTACGTAAAAGACAATATTACTCATTGCAGTTGGATGAAAGTACAGACATATCAAATAATGCTAATTTGCTTTCATTCATTAGGAATGAATACATAGGTAAACTTTTTGAAGATATACTTTTCTGCCATTCACTGTCAGCCAGCATTACAGCCAATTCTATTTTTACAAATTTGAATGAATATTTAACATCACACGCCATTGAATGATCGAAATGTGTCGGAATAAGTACGGATGGAGCACGTGCTATATCAGGAAAATATACAAGACTTGTTGCACAGATAAAGACCATCGTATCAACAATTAAATGGTACCATTGCTGCATACGCAGAGAGGCCTTAGGGGGCAGAAAAATGCCGGAACAATTAAAAGCAACGTAGACGAAGTGGTTAAAATCGTAAACTTTATTAAAGTTCGTCCACTTAATTCTCGCATATTTACTGCACTTTGTGAATCGATGGGTAGTGATCATAAGCTATTTTATTACATTCCGAAATTCGTTGGCTATCTCGTGGAAAGGTTATTAAACGTTTGTTTGATTTACGTGATGAAATGAGAATATTTTTCTGTAATACTGATAATACATTTCAACTAGGCGAGCGTTTAACTGACTTTAAATGGTTAGCTGTGGTAGCATATTTAGCTTATATTTTTGTACATTTAAATGGATTGAGTCTTAGCTTATAAGGAGCAGATGTCAATTTATTCCAAGTTGAAGACAAAGTGGAAGCAATGATAAGAAAACTTGATATTTTTTTCCTATTTCGGATTCCAGCAATAATTGGATTAGATACCCGTTTCAATGACGTCGCAATGCTAACCTTATCTTCAATTGAACAAGACAGCCTTATCTTATCAAGTGACGCCTCATTAAAATTGGCATTCAAGGATTGCTTGATGGCAGAGTTTTGGTTAAGTATAAGGTCTGCTTATCCTGAACTAGCAAACAAAGCCTTGAAGTTATTAATACCGTTTTGTACAACATACTTATGCGAACAGGCATTCTCTGCATCATTGAAGTCAAAATACAGAAACAGATTAAATATAGAACCAGACCTGAGGCTATATCTTTCTACTGTTAAACCCAACATCGGTGATTTAGTTTCAGCAAAAAAACATCATCCATCACATTAAATTAATGTTGCTAATTTGAATTTTATTGGTTTTGTACTTTTGTTTTCATTTAATTTGTAGATTTGTTTTGGTTTTATGGTTGTATAAGAGCTATAAGCATAAGGAGTTTATACCAAGTTTTATGTTTGTACATATTTAAGTAACATTATAATAAAAATAATTTAAGTCAGCACTGGGGGTCCGCGAGAATTTTTTTCCTTTAAAAGGGGTCCGCACGTTACTCAAGTTTGAGAAACACTGTCCTAGACCATGTAATTAAGCGTCCCTTTTGGGCACCCTTAAGCCTAAAAAAAAAAAAAGATAAATTCCTCGTTCGAAATGGCCCAGCAAGGGAAAGTAGTGAGAGTTTTAGTATTGTTCATCCGAAAACGTCAGTTCGTATCGCCAAACGTCGTTTGTCCCATATTGTTTTTAATTCAGATTTTTTTTAAACCACAAAAAGAATTTTGTTTGTTTTTTATATAAAATCGCATCTCCTTTTCCGACAAACTCGGTGCGAAAATCGGATGAAATTATGCCCAGTCACGCCTTCGTGTATATATATATTCATAAATAAACGGCGTCGCGGGAATTATTAAAAAGATACCGAGATCGTGTCTGGAATGATTAGATAGTGGTCAGTTTTTGTGGAAAAAATATATCCTGCCTGATATAAATGACGTGATATAGAGAGAGAATTATGCGAAAGCAAAATAAGACTAACGTAAAAAAAAGGAAAAAACAACTGCGCTGCGGTCGTTATTTACGATGGGAAGAGTGGTCTCCGATTGTTGGACGGGCTGCGGATTTTTTCCCTTTCTCCGAAAAAAGTAAAATTTTCAACAAGTTAATAAATGAAATTATACTCGTGTATGTATGTGTGTATATATATATATATATATTATATATAATATATATATATATATATATATATATATATATATATATAATATATATAATATATATATATTATATATATATATTACTTGCTAGATCTTCTAAGATTAATCATTTTAGTTGAGAAACCCCGCGAATAGGTTTTATGTGCAGTGAAGGATCGAATTAGAAAGTGAAGATAAAGCGGGTTATTTCTATTCTCGAACTATCGATATAGATATATTTAATTGCTAGTATATAAGTGATCGGTACTCGTCAAGATGAGCGCTATCATGTAGATTGCATGAAACAGGATTATATTCGATCTCATTATAGTAAACACAAAATAAGACTGTCTCATTACCTTAAATCCCTTCTCTCAATTCCATTCATATTCACTACACGCATTATATATCTACGTTTTAGTTTGAATTCAAGGACTTGTAAGTAAAACAAAACAGTACGGAAGTCGCTTATTATTGCTGATTAAACGAACAGGTTGCTACAACAATTCCTCTTAAAATAAACTAAGAATGACAATTGAGCATTTTCCGTCAGTTTTCTACTCATGCGAAGCACTGCTTTCCCGCTTCATGATGTCATTTGACGACACAAAGGGATGGTGCGGTAGTACAGTAATCACCCTCATAATACAGATGATCAATTTTTATGAAAATAATATCTCAGTTCATGTTTTTACATTACTTGCATTCTGGAAATATTTTGCAAATATCTAACCAATGTGTATAATATAAATTATGTTTATTATAATGAGGCGTTATTACTTTACATAAATATGTGTAGTTAAATGCTTGTTTTCTTAATATCCCCCCATGATCCTGCATGATATACACGTACTAATATAATATCTGTATTATCTGGAATTCACATAAAAACTATAAAAAAAGGATCGATTACAATTCAGTTTTAAGAAAGTACATTAGTCTTTCTTTAATCATCTTTAGAGTTGCATAAATGAAAAGGTATATTTTTGGATAAATGATAAACCTGTTTGTTTACGTAGTGAGAAAACCAGTTATCTCAAGGTTCAGCTGTCCAGAAAATAATGACTTCCGCGCGATTGTTTTTAAGTAATCACCACTATTATTCATGCGTTGAAAAAAGTCGAATAAAACAAACCGGTCGAAATCGATATACATCCGAAATAATAGCACGCATTTCGCGACGTACGTAGTACGCGGAGTCAAATTCGAGTAACTTACCTATTTCGTCCGAAACGCACTCGAAGAACTGTTTACTAATTAGCGAGCGCCGTAAATATCCGGGACCGACGGAAAAGCGATAAATCCAAACCTCATATACATCGGTATAGAGAACGGACAACGTGTGAAGTCGACCTCGAGAACATATAAAAAAAGAAGCGATTACCAAACAGGTATTGGGCTGAGAAAGGAAACCGCGCTTCATTTTCGTCCTTTTTTGCGTCCTTCAGAATAAAAACAATAACTAGTCGAGAAAGACGCTTAACCAATACTTTGGCAATTTCCCTTTTATCGCGTAGAATAGCTCTTTCAGACGTACTGTATGCGATCGGGTACATGATATTATTTCAATTATTCTATAAAAAAATCTGATCTGTCAAACATATGACTTGCTGTTAACATTAGTGTCATCAAGAATAATTATCGGCAATTACACTCGTGAATAATTTTTAAACACTGAATAGTTTTCACAGTAAAAAATACGTTTTCACATTAAATAAAACAAGTAAACAAAATTGATATCTGTTGATAAGGATGACAAAATATCGATTAAAATTATCCTTGGCAGCGTAGGCCTCTCTATCAAAAAATTATAGGTGTTTATTATAGCAATGGAAACTAAGGTATCACTTAACCACGTACTTAGCATAAATTCAGACGATTACAGAAAATATATCCTAAACAATCCGTTTTATGAAAAAATGTTTCAAACAAAACATTTAGGAAAATTTATTATCAACAGCATTGATAATAAAAATATTTTCATAAATTGAGTTATAAATGAGATATTTGGAAAAAATAAAACAACTTCTGATTGACAGTTTCAGCCAAACCTATTCAGACTTATAAAAAAATCCATAATATTAAGATTTGATATTAGTTTATGAGCTAAAAGTTTGATTCATCCGATATATTAGTGGATCTTTAATATATCACTCTGTATTTTTCACAAATGACCGGTTATTCTGCTCACAGATAATTGAAGTTTTACTTGTGAAAACATAGTAGCTTGTGCAATGTATAATATCCGGGTCTTAAAGCTCTAGGATCGGTTCGAATAGGGTTTTATTTCTAGGAGAGAGGTGGGTTTGCGGGTTGGAAACCGAATACGAGTAGATTCGTACGCGCCCCATTTCTTTGGCTAGGCGATGCCCACGCCCTGTTCCACCCATCCTACTATGTATGTATGTACCACACAATACGCTCACAGCTGACTCTCTTCCCTTATCGCGGGTTACGCTTTACCCTCATTGCCGTTGCCAGGGAGATGCCAAAAGCCCCGGTATGAGGAGGAGGAGTGTTCTTAACCGGGAAATAGTTGACCTCACTTTGCAGCGGAAGACTACACTCTACCCTCCTCCCCCTAACTCCCCTTACCCTCCCCACCGCGGGAAAGGCCGACCACGTCGAGCGTGCGTGTTTTGAAACGACCTCGAGGATCATTCGTACGTAAGAATCGTGAGCGAGGTGGATGAATCACCGGAATGCGCTAGCGACTTTGTGGTTGGGGTAGGGTTGGTCTTTTATTTTTTTATGCGTTATTTAAAGTTTACGCGTGGTCGTTGTTTTCAATATCTTTTCGTAGTCATTCATTTATTTCTCTTTTATTTATTTTTGGTGCGTCTCGTCCGATGGTGGTGGCGTTAGAGAAAGACATCTTTTGATGGATTTGTGAGTGCAAGAAAGAGGGAGAAATAGGAGAGTCTATCGGAGGATTTGTTCCAGTGGGAAGAGTTGGAGTGGTGCCAGACAGTGGGAATGACATAGGCGTTTTGATTGCAGCTATGAGGTAAATAAGGCTTGTAAACTGTAGTCTTTTTGATTGAAGTTTTTTCTGTAATAATTGCCACCTTCGATGGAATGGTTGTTTTTCTGTGTGATCCGAGTCATCTCGTCGCGCTTAATATTGAAGTCGCATAAATAGAAAATAAATAGAAAAACTTGATTATATAACCTTTTATATGCACTTCGCCGTTTATTTGTAAAGTCGTGGTCATTTACCCTTAAAAGTTTCGAGTTTGCGTGAAAACGGTAAAATCTCGGTAATAATTTGTTTACGATGTTTGCTTAATTTTTAACCTCCAAACTTGGCACGTGATTTTCGCATACGATAATGAACCGGGTCCAATTCTTTCATCTTTCTTCCATTTGATTAAATACATGGAAGCGGTGCAGCGTATCTTTCGTTTGAATATTAAAATTATTTAGGATCATCTTAGTAATTCGGGTCTTGAAACGAAGACGTCCATAAAGAAGAATATTTCGTTTTCCTGCCGCCGATACTCGATCACGCGTCGAACCTGCACACAAATTAGTTTTTAACGCGAAATTTTAAAAGTATTTTTTAAGGGAGAATCATTCTTCGTAAAATTGATTTGCAACGTCGTCGGTATCGTGAAATTGCGTACGATTGGCCGAGATTATAAATTCGCGTCGCATTTGTCCCCACTTTCACGAAATTTCCACGTCTTACTCGTTTCGAAACCTTCTTCCTTCCTTTGTAGTATATATTTCGAGTGACCTCCAGGAGTTCGGGAACTCCCTTTGTTTCGTTCGAATGTACGTGCCGACGCAGAGGAACGGAAAAGGAAAGGGTACGTCTTCCCTGTGGACCGCCCCTGCGATCCTCACCGCTCCAAATGGCTTCTGAAGAGAGAGGTGTAGTGTTTTACTTTCTCTATACATAGTAATGGGAAAGTATTGTCATCACGAAAAAAATCGACTTCGAGATTTCAACAGAAATACACGTTTTGAGGTCCCTGGAACACGTTTAGACTATTTTCGCAATGATGTCTGTGTGCGTGTGTATGTGATTGTGGGCGCTCTAACTCAAAAAGTACTTGCCATATCGTTACCAAACTTCATATATAACACTTTAGTATGAGCACAAAGAACAGATTAGTTTTTGGACAATACCGGTTAACCAGAAGTCGACGTTTATACGAAACTCGATTCGGTTTTTGCGATATTTCTCCGTTAAAACATCATTATTGTATATACAATTCTATACAAATGTTATATAGAATGTAATTTTCTACAACTTTCATTTGAAACAATTTTCCATATCAGTTATTGTTTAGGAATTATTTATAAATAATCGGTTTTTTCGGTTTCCGTCAAATATCTTCTTAAAAACGTCGTTATTGGTAATCTTCGTAAGGAGCAAAGTTGTAGAGAATAATATTTCTTCCAGGTTTTGTTTGAAACAAATTTTCGTAGAACCATCCATTTCGGAGATATTCAACGTTTTTCGTAATTTCCAGTATACAGCGCCACCACCATGTAGCAGCGAATTCTGTAAACATATTCAAAATATAATTTACGGCAATAAGGACGACTGTATTCTTTTACGATACGAAATAATAATTTTGCTTTATAAAGCTATTCATAATCATTTAAATATCTATACTCCAAATGTGGAGAAGTCTTGTGTTGGCCACATCAGATTTTTTCATTTTCTTCTGAGGCGCCTTCTTACCGCCGGTACTTCGAACGAACTCTTATTGCTAAGAAACGGGGTCTTCGTTGTAGCTTGGTTACCGGGAAACTTCAACTCCGTTGCTATGGAAACATCTCTTCCCCTTTGTAAGTCGATCTAGACAAATATTTCTTTAATCGATTCGAATTGTATGTTCGATGAACAGAATGATTTCGAACAGAAAATGGCTACCTAAATGTTGAGGATGGGTAGATCTTCGCGGGAAATCACGATGCAGGAATATAATACGATTATATATTCAGTTATATTTAAATAATTTTGTATACATAAAGGTGTCACAACGTAAAAATCGCTAAGGCTCTGAAGTCACTTGAACAGCGGTCGTAGGAGATTTTTTCTTATTCTCCGAGAGACACTTTGGTATGCAAAGTCGATTTGTGACCTGGAAGGAAAAGATTTTTTTATATTACGATTCCTTTTCTTCCCATTGGGAGGGAGTTTTCCTCCCTTCCCCTCTTTACCTCTCTCTTCCTCCATTTTTATTATAGGTTTGGTTCGCCGTCTTTCTCCGAATCGACGTATTCTAATAGTCCTTCTCGTCTCTGTTTTGCACTCCTGTCTCTCATTCTCCCGTATTACATTTTAAAAATTCGGTAATTTATTCGTTTTTTCCGTCAGTTCGTTAGTCAAACTCCCGTGTCCGGTGAACTACTTCTACACTGATCGAGTTGGAGCAACCAAATTTCGAGGGATTGTTTATGACCACAATTTCCTACCGCGGTTGATACTTGGTGACTCCAGGGGCAGCTTGCGGGGGGGGGTGGGGGGGTGGGGGGGGGCATTACGAACAATAAAACATTAAATAAGTTACTACTTTTACACCGTTCAATTTTTCAGGATATTTTTTGCTCGCTTTCAGATCCTTCACTTTACTCTTACGAAGTTCACTGTTTCGCCGGTAATTAATGTAATAATTCGTAGGCATAGTTTTATTACGTTTTTCAAGATTTCCCTTTTTCGGTGTTGAAATGCCGATATTACAAATCAAACAGCAACGCCTCTTATTGATCATTATGAAAAAGTAATCGTTCTCCCACTCGTAGTGATAATGATAAGTTTTTCCTACTTTCTAATTCAGGGGTATATGGAATTGAATAAACATACTGTTTTATGTATTTAAACACTTCATCGCTACACAAGAACACACTCATTTCTACAATATTGGATCATAACTGACCGTAAATACTAAAGGGCAAACTCGTTACGACATGCACGCGCAAACCAAGTTATTTATAAATACAATAAAGAAAGAACTAGCCATGTAAACAGGCGATTCGTAGAATATTATTAAGGTGTCGTAAATACCTAGCCTGGCATTTTTTAAAGAAAGGTAAAGTATTTTTTAAATTTTTAGTTCGCGATCGACTGAAAAGGACTTCGAGATCGACCGGTAGATCGAGATCGACCTTATGGGCACACCTGATATAATAGAGTATATGCTGTTATTGCGAAAAACATTTATTTCGTGATGTTTATCAATACACGTCTTTAAGGTTCCATTGAGTCCGGAGAAGTGGTTATCGCAGTTCCCTCTGCATCTAGTCTGTCGTATATATGCGTAACTAGGAACGAAGCACCTTCATTCATTGCGTATAATTATTGTGATAATCTGAATATTTAACTAATGCAGTCAGTAGGGTTCGCAGATTTTTCACACCTCCCTTTAATGCGTGGGTGTTTTTTTTGCAGTGGCGTTCTTCCAAGGCTATGGCAACATTAAATTATTCTTAGTTTTTCCCCAATCACAATTTGTCCTAATGGTACGTAAACATTAAGTTTCAGAAAAAAATTTGTAATGGTTCTTTAGAAACAGGTTGAGTCCATATGATCATGCTAGGGGCATGTCTTAGCCCTTTGTTTAGGCTCTGGTCTAGTCTCAATCTTACCCTAATAAAGACGCATATCTATCTATCTGTCCGTCTATTCTCTCTTCCTCCAATTCCCTCGTCTATCTCTCTCTCTCTCTAATTTATTTCCCTACTCATCTTGCTTCCGCGGCGAGCGCATATTTCACTGCAGATCTCACAGAGGCTAGGGGGTAAAAACAACCCTTTCTTTCATCCCCCTTTCGTTCTCTGGACGGCCTTTCTCTCCGGTCCCCGCAGATACACCAAAAACGAGAGGCGCACACACACACGTGTTTTGCGTGTTTCCCACAGGCGCGCTTAAAGTCTGGGCTTTCTTCTGACCGTCCCGAGAGTCGAATGGGGGGAGCGTCTTTCTTTTTCCTCCGTCTTTTAGCATCCTTGTGGAAAATTTGGGCTTCCCAATGACGTGGATTGAGTTCCGCTCTGTCCTTGGGACTTTTTATCTTTCCTCCTCCCCCGTGTTTTCTTTTCCTCGTTCCTGACCTTCGTTTCTGACCTCTCACGAAACTGCAGAGGTCAAGAGGATTGTATTTTTCGGCATTTCCGTGACGCAGTCGATCTTTTTTTTTTTTTTTTGAAGACTAGGGGGCAAGCCTCTTGCTCGCTCCCGCTTCACTTCGTTTCTACCATTTATATATATATTTGATACGTAATGTATGCTTGATTTTTAATAAAAATTAACAAAAATAATAAATTTAAAAGAAAATTAAGTTAACACTTCATTATATACTGTATTATTAATTATGTTATTTTCTGGTTTATTTACACTTACAGTTATTTGTATTAAACGAAGAAAATTGGTCCATATTTAGGTATTTCGATGAATGAAGGAAAAAAACCTTGCACTTTGAAAAATCGAAAATCCCGCGTAAACTTATGGAGTCGAATATTTTATTTTTCCATGCCACGAATCGTAAAATCGACGGTAGGAAAATAAATTTTCCTTCTTTTAGGCGTTCTTTTGTTCAAGTCCCAAGTTTTTGCGATGATTTCTAAGTAATTTTAAAACGCAAACGAAAAGTAAGCTGCACTCATTTCTCCTGCGTTACGCATGATGATGATCGTGATGACCAAAACCTTTTTATTATATATGTCACGTCTCTATTGTTAAAGATTGTCTTCGATGGTAACGCTTAGCTACGTGCACTGGACATGTAAATATATAAATCCAGACGATTAAACGAAATATCTTTCAAACAATCCGTTTTATGGAATAATGTTTCAAACAAATATTTAGAAAATTGTATTTTCTAAAACTTTGATAAATACAAATATTTACATAAATTGAGTCCTAAAGGAGACATTTTGAAAAAATACGAAAAAATGACAAGAATAAACTTTCACTTCCGGTTGACCAATCTCAGTCAAAACGTTTTCAGATTATGAATTACTTATACTTGTGCTGATCAGATTATTATTTTTTGATCTAGAGCACGGACAAAATTCCTATCACACACAGACGTTATAGAGGAAATAGTGAAAACGCACTCAAGGGAACCTCATAATGTGTGTTTCCGTTGAAATCTCCAATTCGATTTTTTCATTAATACAATACTTTCTCCTACACTATGTATGGTAAAAGTTAAAATCTGATGTGTCCAACACGACTTTCCCCATAAATAGTAATGGATATGTTTGCAAATGTTTTTATACGTTTCGGATTTTTTATTGCAGTTAAGTTTTCAACTAATTGGTAAGATTGAAGTTATGCTTATAAGTTTTTTTCGTTGAACGGATTCTTTCAAAGATATTATCCGCCTGAATGTATGTTAAGTACATCGAACGTCGCTAGGTGACAGCTTTGCTTCCGTTGCTATAATAACATTTTCGAATTGTTTATAGCGACTTCAGCACTGCCAACCGCAATCGACATTTTGTTATCCATAGCCAGTAATTTTTTTACTTATTGTTTTTTCAATGTAAAATTTTTTCAAGTAATTTCACTGTGAAAATTGTTCAGTGTTTAAAAATTATGCAAGATTATAATTTCCGATACGTATTCTTGAAGACAGCTTTATTAAACGTCCTTTGCTTCTAATGAATTGCAATTATGAATAATCTTCCTCGTTAAGTAGGTTCAAGCGGCAACTAAATAAAAATATATTTCTAAAGCCCTTTCGAGTAAAAAAAAAGGCTTTACCCTTTGTTGCTAATGCCATTATATTATATACGTCATTTTTATTTTTATCGTACGAATTTAATAAGCCACTTGGACCAGTGGTTCTCAGACAGATCTACCATGCTACCCCCTCCGTGCGGTTGTTCGGTCCCCGCGATCCCCCTTGATTTTTAAGAAGTAACAAAAATATTTAAAAATCTTTTTTAATGTATAGTTTTTTTATAAAGTGTACTGAAAAGTATAAAATAAATTTAGGGTTTAAGAAAATATCTGGATCTTAAGGAAAAGTTTCATTACTTATGATCATAAATCAAATAAGAAATTAGGAAAATAAATTGTTAAAAAGAAATTAGTGCAACAAAAATTCAGATATCGTCATGAATTAAATTACAGATGAGAAAAGTGAGTGCTAAGGAAATGAGCGAAGCTAATATAATTCGCCGTATTAACTATTTTCTATTTTAAAATTATATTTATTATTTTAAATATAAGTATATTAAAATTAAAAAATGCTTTATTTTGAAGATTATAACCCTCAATAAAACAAAAAAAGACAATCTATAAATTAAAATTGAAGGATTGATAGAATGAGGAAAAAATCAGTCGGCATAGCGAAGACTGCTCGCGACCCTACGTTTGAGAACCACTGACTTAGACGATCTTCTAAAATTGCTACTCGACCTTTTTTATTTTGATAGCATATTCTCTTTTGGTGAGCGTAATGGAAGGTCCTCTTAATTAACGAGGTATTTTTACCAATAATAGCTTAGCTTTTAAACAAGTCGGTATTTTGAGGACAATTGTGCTGATTTTCTTTTTTGTATCCTAGATGAGATGATGCCTTTTACTCACCCCTAAATTTTAATTTCAAATATAGTAGTCTAGCTAGGGGCCGCATACAAGTGTTCTCTCTCTCTCTCTCTCTTTCTTTGGAGATGGCCTTTAAACTATCCGACTCTGGGGGAAATTCGTTCATTAAACCTATCCGTAAACTATATAATGAACACAGAAAATTCATTTGGCTGGGTAAGATTATTACTTCTGGAGGAGAGATTTTGCAACATGCATTTTTTTATATTTCAGTTTACTCAGAGTTCTTCCTTGATGACTCCGGGTCTTTAATTAAAAGGACTGTCTCGAGTAATCCTCAATTTTGGGTAGAACGTTCAACCTTCGTAAGTGTCGTTAAGGAAGCATCTGGGGGAAATTAATGCTTTGATACCTTGGAAGAAATTAAGGGTGAGATAGGTGCAACGCATGCAGAATGGTCTAATGTGCGGAGAATTCTCTAGAAAATTGAGTTTTTTAATATTATACTTTCCGTTTTCCGAGCGAAAGTTTGTTCTCTGTGAATCCATCTGATTAAAATAAAAAGTAATAAAGCATTCTGCCATGCTGCATCTTCATTAATATTATACTTTCCGTTTTCCGAGCGAAAGTTTGTTCCCTGTGAATCCATCTGATTAAAATTAAAAATAATAAAGCATATTTATTCACAATTTCCTCATGTTTGTTGGCCAACGGCACACTCCTCATGCATTCAGCGATGACACATGAGACACTCCACCCAGTCACATTTTGTTTAATTCTTAAGGTAGTAGTGACGATCACATTCTGCACAAAAGTCGCCTTCATCAATCGAAGACATTTCTGGGGATAGTTCCCTTATTTTTCTTGGTCTACTACATCGCCTAGGAGCTTTTTTATCTGAGTAGTATTCTTCAATGCCATTTTATTTTGCTTCTGTCGCTTTGCTTCACGGAAATCTAGTGAGGTGAGAAACTCTGAATGCTGATTACGCCTACCAGCATTCTGGTGACTATATGTTCAAATGATATAGATGTTTGAGGTTCAGGTGCATGAGTTATTAAATTTGATGAAGAAGTAATTGTTGATGGTACAGGGACTTATGATGGAGCAGAAAATGTCACCTGCGTAATGTTGTTTGGGATTGCTATTGTTTTTTCTTCCTGTTACTCTTTATTGACTTTTACCGTTGCCCCTCCTGTATTATCCGCAATTGTATATGCATGATCTGATATTTATTGTCGATTGTATGGGTAAATGCCACTTGCTCTAAAGCCTGCAGACCCGGTCCCAACTGTTTCGGCGATCAACCCTGCTGAGCTTAACAGATCGCTAAAATTATATCTATTGAGGCGTTTTCCAGGGTTACTGTGAATCCAGGTTCACACAGCCTGTTTCCAGTAGACCTTGAGTGGTTTGAAGAATGATTGCGTTGTATGATTCGTGAGGCAGATAAGCGCAGTGCCATTTCAAACAAAGTCACATCAGAGTAATGAGAGGCTTTGGCTATCCAAATGAGAAGGATTTTACCATTTTCCTTCCGTGGTACAAAATGATCTCTCATCCATCCCACGAACAGATCTGTGTTAACATATACATAAGTATCTCTCACTACGACTCGTGAACCATACACCATTCAAACTCTTCACGTTTACTCTTCCCTTTGAAGATGCAGCATGGCAGAATGAACTTCTCTTCTACATTACAGCACGCAATAAAACTGATTGTTTCTCCTTTTTCAGCCTATGTTATGTGGTGGAGGTTCCTTGCACCTAATATATAATAAACCTGAGTTATAATGTAGTTTAGGGAAGATGCCACTGTGTGGCATCTCCCCTCAACATATAAGCTGGCATCTTAGCCCACAACCTTTAATAATCTTGATTACTTTTTACTATGTTTAAGGGCATAGTGGCCCCTACTAAGGTTACCAGCTTACTAACTATTGCCCAGTTTATGATTTCAGTTGGCAATATTTACATTTATTTGCTATTTGCCTACAAGGGCTTATATAAAAACATCCTAATGTTATAGCACAAGTGGACTCACTGACAAATCTTGCTCTAGTTGCCACATACATACGCATTCTGCTGAAACGTCTGCACAATGAACACTCATATGAGTTCAACTCTTCCCTGTATTTGGTTCTCCCCTCAACTAATAAATTATTGTACTATGTCATTTGTAGCATCTTACCCATGCTGGCATCTTCCCCCCACTTACCGTAACCATTTTTCTAACTCGTACATTCAAAACTCTTAGTTTTAGCAGAATAATTTCTTCCAATTCATCGCATTTCTCGGGAAGTCGTTCTCGAAATATATTGCTTTCTATAGAGAAAATGCCGCTTTTATTGAATTTGCCTCGAATTGAACAATTTCACATTGATGGCATTGCCTGGCTGCAAGTACTGATAGCACACGTGACAAAGAGATTGTCTGCATACTCAAATCGCTCTTACCTATGTATTTATGCGATTAATACTTGCGATTTAAGCATTATTTAAGATTCGTTAATCGATTATATTTCACGGAATAGAGGCTAGTCCTTCATTATTAATTTAAGCTTAACGCATCATTTTTACATATCTCTTTATAAACAAGAAATCTTTGTCACATAGGTTTCAACGTAAATGATTCTCTACATAAGCTTTCACTCGGTGGCATTAATTTTTTTAAAAGTTCTTCACTTAGGCGAAATTTAGCATTCACATATTTTTGATGCTCTTATTAAATATACGCTTGCTCCATTTTATTTTTCCCTTATAACCCAACTGTCTGATCTCCATATACTTCATTTTTTATGCCGGATGCGTCTCAGGTAAATCCCATCTCCGTCCACACTACGATTTTCCGGGTAAGCTCATATGTTTTCCTCTTCGGCAGTGGCAGGTCTTCGAACTTCTCCAAACTTTTGAAATGACGTTTCCTCGAAACTTTTAGATCCAAGGGAAATGAAGTTTCCGAGTATTCTAAGGCGTAGGAAGACTTTTACAACAGTTCCGAAGGTTACCTCAGGCACGGTCTGAAAAATTGATTTTTTTCATATTAAACTTTTTGAAAAATTATTGCTTTCCGCGTTTTGTGTTTGAGAGTGTCTGAGCAAACACATAATGCTTCACGGGGCGTACCCTCCTTTGTTTTTTTATTAAACAGCTTCGAACCCCGATCTTTTTTCGCGATACTCCCATACAGAGGCCTCACTACGATTTTGGAGCTCCTATGCAAGTAGAATTTTTGGGACATCCGCCTGTGTGAAAATATCCTTTTAAATTAATTTTAGATGATTTTTATTTTTATTTATTTTCGACATTTTAATTCTAAAAATTTCACTATCTACTCGTCAGTTTTAATTTTGCACGTTTTTGAGCTTCTTACAGAAAGAAGGGATCAATATTTTAATGTAATTCTGGGCGGACAAGTGCGTAGGTTGCTTTTCATTAACTTCAGTGTTGAAAAATATATTTCATTTGAAGACACAGTTGCAGCCAATGTCATATATTTTACCAAAGCTGCATTTACATTGGTGAAGATTGATGCCAATCTCTTTTTTATACATATTTAAAACAATAGTGTCTTGGTGTCCACAAAGTTTTAAATATCTTTTAAAATAGTGTTTTTACTTTTTGGCCGGGAGAGAAGTTCGTCACAAAAGACTTAATCGATACATTTCATGGGCGGATTCAAGGGGGGAGGGGAGGGGGGCGGGTAAAGGGGGTAATTAACCCCCCCTTCCCCCTAGAATTTCTGAACACTCGAAAAATTACCCATTAAATCTCGTCCTTCGTGCTGAGCAGTTCATAATTTAAGTTCTTTCACTCGCTTCACTATAATAGATTGTACCGTTTCACTGTATGTATTCGCCTTTTGCTATTAAGTTCCACATTTCCTTTTTCTGATTAAAATATGTATTAAATAAGATAGTTTAAAATACCTTATCAAGTAACTTTTATATTAACCTCACTCGTTATCTAATATATATAATATATAGTTGAATATAATTTTTATTTCACTTTGAGTTTATACCCGCAAAGGGGTATTTAAAATTCAGTGGAAAGTCGAACTCACTACACGTACACTTATGTATAATTAAGCAAGATAATTGAAAACGTAATGTGAAGCGCCATATAACTTTTACAAAGGTCTTTAATAAACTTTAGTAAATCAGCGTTGTTGTATAAGAAGAAACATTCTACTGAAACTGTCGCGAATTTTGGTCTTCCTTACCAACAGAACTCACAATTGTAGTAAATCAAAATATATTTTATTCTTTTTAGAGCATAATACAAAAGTTATTTTTAAAAAACGTTTGTTTATTAATTTATTTTTTCACTCCTAAATACCCCCCCCCCCCCCCTCTTGGATGAAGCCTGGGTCCGCCCATGATACATTTCCTATAAACTTTTAATTCTTTTCCATTCAGCTCCTTGAGAGTCTTCTAAGCATTATTTTAAGGGCCCCAAGTGAATAAGGCAGCCCTGTGATTCGAGACAGCTCTCTTAAAAAAACAAAGCCGGGCTAAATCGAAAACGCGTGTGGTGAAACCGTGCCTACTTCAAAATTTAATCCACGTTTTACCCCTTCCGGGTTTTTTTTTATTTTAAAATTTGAGTACCGTGGCTCTTCGTCCGACCAATTTAAAAATAATCGATCCCTCCAAAAAGAAAACACCTCTATTTTCGCGGAAATATTCCGCATCCGTGAAGAATGGTTCGGACGTCTTTGAAGTCTCTACGAGGAAGGAAACGAACCGCTATCCGTTTGAAGTCTTTTTAATCTTTCGTCTCCTCAGAGAGAGAGAGAGAGAGAGGGAGCGGCTCAAAAGGGTCTGGTCAGTGCTTCTCTTTTGAGAGAGTCCTGCCTACCGCAAACTGTGGCGCTCCCCTGCAGCAGAAACGAGAGTTAATCTCCAAAGAGTCCTCTTCGTTTCAGAGTGCATCCACTTCTCTTTCCCCTCTCCAACCTCTCCCCCTCCAGCCTCTTGTACTCGCCCTGTCGATTCGCCCTCGAAAGAGAGGGAGAGAAAGGAACCATCTCGACTCTCCGCCGCTTAATTTTTAATTGCCTCCCGCCTCAGACTAGGTGACCTCTATTATTTTTTTTCCACCTCGAGTCTTCTTTGCCACATAAAGAGTACTATGGAAACCGCCATCAAAAATTATCCTCGGGTTTTTTTCTTGCCCTCTAACGTACCAACTTGTTGGAGTCGTTTCATTCAATTCTAATTTGAACCGTTTCACTGTTTCATATGTAAATTTTTAAAATTATAAAATGCTTATATATATATATATATTATAAGAGAAGTGTGTTTTTTATATTTGAATATATGACTGCGAAGGAAAACATTGTCTCGATTCAGACGCATATTTTATAGGTACTTTTATATGAAAATAATTTAACCATGAATCACCTGAAATTGCTTTTTTTTTAAAGTGCTGTCGTTTAGCAAAAAAAAAAGGATAAATATTCTACCGTGTTAATTAACGTCAGTGAATTGGAAACTTCAGATAAGATGAATGTTTCACGTGATAATCTTGTATTATCTTTGCGTTAATAGTTAAGTTAATTCCTTTATGCTCGCCATCGAGAAATAAGGTGATTTTTTAGGTACTGTGTCATCTCATTCGGAACTACGGTCTTGCCCCGCATCTATAAATTCATTCTAATGACGGCAATTAATTTATTTTTCAAGACACTTTAACTGCTATTTAAAAAAAAAATTATTTATACCATCCTGCACCTACAGTTACATTAATGTATGATGCCTCATCATTTAATTCTGGCAAAATAACACAGGAAACAGCAAAATAAGCCTCTCTTTGAAAGCTTAAGTTAAAAGTTATTCGGCACAATTCAATATTGGGTATCTTTATCAAACATGCTATCACTCGTGATAAAACGGCTTCCTTTCTCTGTCACTCTCTAAGCTTGTAAATAAACACGCATCGCATATGCGTCAGACATGCACAATATAAAGCGAACCGCATATCCAGGAAGTGTGTTATCAATGGTACTTCCAGCAGATTTACGTAAACACCAGCTTAACCCTCCATAATAAACCCCTTCGGGCAAATTTCTGAATTTTCCACACCTCTAACAAATATTGTAGGTAAAGGAAGCAACACGCGTGCCAACATCAGTTTCATATTTTGTAAACTTATCGACGCAAGCACGACGAAACAAGTGTCGTCAAATTCCCCGCTCATTTAATGACTCCAAAATAAGTTCAGTTGAATTGTTAAGCGTGTGTTCTTCTACAAATTCAAGAGTGATTTATTTCGGTAAAAGTGTCTTCGGTTGTGCAAGAGGTGATTAGACAGTCTCTGTTTCAAAGTAAAAGACTTTCACGCGATCAGTATTTATTTGTTTATCAATAATATTTCTGCGAATGATATAGAAGATTATAAAAATTTTATTAATTGACAATAATATTAATCGTATGAGTTCAATATTGACGGTATCCTCATCTCAAAATAAAAATGGAAATGATATAGAACAGTTTAAACACTTCATTAATTGACAAATATTAGTGTGTAAGGGAAATATTGTCCATATTGCATCAGGCACCATTGTGCGCATGTCATGCATCTATAAGGAGACGTGTACTATTTATTTCTTTTTCGTGTGATCCTGTAGTTGAGATAATTCTTTATATGCATTGTGCTGTTTTCATGTGGTTCATCGTCATAGGTAGTCTGTCCGTTGACAGGTCCGTGATTATTCATGGTTAAACTTGGTTCTCCATACACTCCTATATTCCGCAGTTTTCTTCATGTCTTGATAGCTCTCTTTCCCTTTCAAGTCGTCTACCAGCTGAAACCTTTTCCTACCTCTTTCTCTTTTTCCATCCAGTTTTCCTTCTAGCACTTCTTTAATCATGCACTCTCTCCTCAGGTAATGCCCAATCCAGTTCGCCTTCCTCTTTCTGATAGTCTGTATAATCGTTCGCTTCTCTCCTATTCTTCATAGTACTTCCTCATTTTCACCCTATCTGTCCATTTTATCTTCAGCATTCTTCTCCGTGTCCACATTTCGAATCTTTCCATGTATTTAATATCGTTTTTCCTTACCGTCCATGTTTCTGCCCCATACAAAGCTATACTCCATACATAGCATTTTATCAACCTCTTGCGGATTTCCCGCTTTATATTTCCCGTTAGTAGGAGTTTCTTTCTTCTGAAAGCGACTTTTGCTTTCGTTATTCTAGTCCTGATTTCATTGGTACATTTTGCTTCTCTCGTTATGATGCTTCCAAGGTATTTATAATCTGAAACTTGTTCTAATAGCTTTCCTCCAATACTTATGTTCAGATTTTTTCTTCTTTACTTGATATTCGCATAACCTTGGATTTTTCTGTGTTAATTTCCATAGCGTATTTTCTACCTGTTATCACTAGGGTATTTATCATTTTCTGGAGTTCCTTTTCCTTTCTTGCTAGAAGTACTTGATCATCCGCGTATTTCACTGTTCTTATAATCCTTCCTCCGATTTTGAAATCTCCCGTGCCTTCTAACGCTTCCTGCATTAGCCTCTCTCCATATATATTGAATAGAATCGGCAATAGACAGCATCCCTGTCTTACTCCTCTACCGATATGTACTCCGCTGGTGTCCGCATTCTCCAACCTGACCTTTACAACTTGATTCACATATAGATTCCTGATCAGTCTCCTGTCTTTCCAGTCTACACCTATATCCTTTAATATCCTCATCAGCAGTACCCAATTTATTCTGTCAAAGTCCTTCTGCCAGTCGACGAAACATACGCAGCAATCTTGACTGTACTCTATTGCTCTTTCTGATATGATTCTCACTACACCGATAGCATCTCTGGTTCCTCGTCCTTTTCTGAAGCCGAATTGATCTTCCCCTAGCATTTCTTCGGCCTTTTTCTCTAGGCTTTTTATTAAGAATCCTCGTGATGATCTTCGAAGTGTGTGACAATAGGCTTATCGTTCTATAGTCTTTACACTGCAGTACCTTTGGCTTTATCTTTAGAGGGATCATTGTTACATCTAAGAAATCCTGAGACCACTCTCCCGAGTCGTAAATCTTGTTAATTAGTTTGGTAATGACTTTTAGTCCTTCCGATCCCATGACTTTAAGTACCTCTGCCGGTATTCCATCGCTGCCTGTAGCTTTTCCTTTCTTTAGTTCCAGTATCGCCTTTTCTACTTCGCTTTTCATAATACTTGGTCCCAAGTTGTCTTCTTCAATGCAATTCTCTTCTTCCAGTTTCATTTGTACCGATCCTGCCTGCTTTTTGTATAGTTCCTTAATGTATTCTTCCCATACCTGTGCTACATCCTTTGGTTCTGCGACTATCTTTCCATCTGTATTAATAATTCCTTTACCACGAATCCCATTATGCTTCTTATCTTCTAACTCCAGTGCCCTAGCGTAAATCATATCGTACCGTCCTAACTTCTCCATCTGTTGTATTTCCTCACATTTTTCTTTTATCCAAATTTCCCTAGCTTTATCTGTTATACATATATATATTTTTAATAGCTTGATTTATGAGATATTTATCTAGATTCATTTCATTTAAGAGATTTACGTTAGGAGTGTATTAGGCTTTTTTTTAAATCACTCATAACTTCCGTTTAACCTTTCTTTCAACTGTAAACACTCGCATATAATTGCAATGCAAGCTTCAGCCAACATTTTTAGCCTCACTCGCATAACCTTTGTCCCGGTTCTGTGTATATTCATGTACGTATGTAATGTGTATATACATTGATAACAAAACTTTTAAACTTGATTAAATATTGTAGAAATGAAAAGGAGAAAGAGACGGGGAGAATACCAACGTAGCGTTCCATTCCAACACCATAAAACTATAGTCATTCCTTTTGTCCCCGCTGAAGAAAGGGGAAGCCGCGCGGATCGAAATAACCCACTCCAATCGCCAAGCAACCCACACAAAAAACCTCTTCCTCTCCTTTAAAACCTAACACTACACTACACTCCACCATTTATAACTTCTCGAAAACGTCTTAAATACTTTTCTCTCCTCCATATTACGTCGTCTTCCTAAGAGTAAATTTCGGCTCGACTTTTGGGGAAAAAACTTATCATCTCTTTGGTGCCTTACAGTCTGCGCTGCAAAAAGGTCCCCACGTAACATCCTGACCGTGCATTCCCTTGCAAACTCTTTCCCATTGTCACCGCATACTCAAACTATCTTTATGGAGAGGCATTTCTCTCCCCAAGCCTTCGTACCGAGTCCTAACTTTTTATTGCTAACTCCGGCTTTTCTTGGAGGTTATATTACGCGCGGAAGAAGTTTCAGGCTGTCTTTTATTTCCTGGTTTCACGCGGGATCCGGGGTTTTGTGTCCTCCACGGTAAATTTAAAACCGTCCGGCCGCCGGGCAGAAATTAAATGAGAAACGTCCTAATAGGAGTACAGGAATGGCGCTAGTTTAGAACGAGAATAAAGCCGTATTACTTAACTTGCGTTGGTGCCGTGTCGAGATGTTTGCGTGTCATAAGAAGCGAAAACAATATTCTCCCGGCTTAGGTAGGACGCTTAGTTTTACTCCTGGAATTTCTGGTGAGTTAAAAGAGGGAGAGAGAGAAGGACTTTTACAACGGTTCCGTCCCACATGTGTGTGTATATATCGTGAAATGCTGTGTTTAACTTGACGGCAATATTCAGTCGCGGACTTTGTGATAAGTTTATTCAGCAGATTGAGCGGGCAAATATAATTTACTGCACTTTATCTTCTTATTGTTAGTATAAAATTATGTGTATACGCTAAATGAGAGGGTCGAGATATATACTTTAATTCTTTATCATCTGATTCTTTAATTGATGCGTAATGTGGAATATTAATTTAAATGAAATAGAATTTACCGAATAAATTATTTCGCAACTCTATTTCCTTTTGGTGTTAATGTTATCAGTTAAGTTTAATACACGTCTGGGAGAAATAACATCCCAATAGACTCGAATTAGTCAACCCCACGTTGCTGTCCAGATAACTTCAAACAAGACAGTATTCCCTAATGAATTTTTAAAAAATGGACTTATTATGTTTTCGCTATTAACAGGGTATAGTTGGCATTAAAATATTCATCGAGTTTGTATTATGGCTAATATCAAACTGATAAATCATACCTTTTTTATGGCTTGTGGAGAATTATGATTTATTAGTGTCATACTTATATTACCTGATATCAATATACGTGATTGAAACGCTTTAAAAAACCTTTCTCGATGTGAGAGTAGAAAACGTTTCCTTTATTGGAGTTTACATGCAAACAGAGTAAATATTTGGTCATTTACCAATCCCAAACACAAAAACATCTAAGTGGAGAACGTGATGTGGAGGTGCCTATTTAAGTTGATAATATTATCAATGTTTTCAATATTATCTCAAGGACGAAAAATAAGTTCAATTTTTGCGTAACAGAAATATTAAATTCGCAAGATCCGGTTATAGCTTTTGGCAAGTGGAAGCAACATTTTCAGTTTATGCGCTGCTTCTCTCTGTAAGGGTATTATTACCGCAAAAAAAGTCCTCTAAGATTTTTCCTTATAGCTTGTTTTATGACGTGATATGCAGGAGCGCATGAAGATTCTCTTTTAAAATCTCTGGAAAAAGTCCATTTTAGGGTCTTTATGGATTTGAAGAAAAGACGAGCACATCCTAATGATTTTATTAAACGATTAAGTCCAATCAACCTATTGCTTTCAAGAAAGAATTATTTAGATTACAACATGTCTCAAGTCAAAACCGACAAGCTATGCTTTTTCTATTCTCGAAAGAAAATTAAATTTTTTGATTAGACTTAATTTTGCAGAGTTCGATTTCTTAAAATGAACTAAAAGAAAACGTAAATTGGCGTTTTTTTGCAGTTATTTTTCCTTTCATTCATTTCAATAAAAAAATTTAGAGAAACAAGAAGTGATTTTCGGCTAGAAAACAGCCTTCACCATTTATGTGATTACCGACATTACATATGATCTATTACTTCAGGATCCACTTATCCGGAGTAACCACTGATGACGGCTGTTTTGCATCCGAAATGTGCATCTTTTTTTACTCAGCCTTTTTATGGTTATGGGGGGAAACACCGTTCTTCAACGTATTCGTTGTTTCCGTCTTAAGAATTCAATGCTTAAAAATTTTCTGACTGTACTTTGCGTATTAAAAGAATTCTGGAAAATTGAATGCTGCAATGTTGTTATGACTACAGACTCAAATTTGGTATCACTTGTGTATGAAATCCATCCAAAATTGTAATTCTTATTCGTCTCACACCCTCACACGTGTTTCGGCGGTCAGGAGTTTACTTATACGAGTTATGGATTCGTGTCCATCACAAAGAAGATAAAACGCGTCTTTCAAAGGTAATGTTTATTAAATATTCTATTATCGTAATATACTGGTGTATATCCCGTCAAAAATGACGGGAGTAAAGATTCAATCTTTCAAGCTATTTATGGAGATCAAATTGACATCAGAAACATCAATTGTCTTGAAAATCATTTCCCTCTCTTTCCTTCCCCCTCCCTTCCCCTCTCTCCTTCCTCCCCCTCTCTCCTTCCTCCCCCCCTCTCCTCAATCTCTCCCTCCCTCCCTCTCCCTATCTCCTCCTTCCCTCCCACCCTCTCTCTCACATTAAAACATTCAAACCACGCTTACACCCATAAGGATCGAAATAACAATTGGATATCGAGGTCTAACAATGTCATTTGTAGGCAAGGCAACATACCGTTAAATTGGCAATATTTCAAAAAATATGTTAATTAAACGTTTAACATGAGCGATTTCGAACTGTATGCGGAAAAATATGAACAGAATAAGAAACTTTATCATGTTTTCCTCAAAATGGTTCATATCCGAAGATTATGGGTTAATTATTGTAATTTTAATCAAAAAAATAATGAAATTCTGACATCGAAAAACCGATTTTTTAATGGAAATGTTTTTCTCGGAGTCGAACCCGGGACTTTTTTCGAGATTTATTTTCGCCGTCACCTTAAAATACGTGAATCGATCGTTGGTGCCAATTTTAGAGTTTCTATCTCGATTCTTGTCTATTATTATAGGAGATTGTTTATACCGCGGCATTTAATACGTTTTGATCATTTTGAGAAGTAAACTGTCTGTGTCTAGCGTTATCGCGCAAAACAACTGGCGCTCGCGCAGTCAAGATTTCCCGTTTTAAAATTGATAGTTTGCTTCAACCCAAAGCTAATTTAACGGACGGGCTTGCGTTTGCCACTTATCGCTACAGGAAGTCGCTGTGTCATATGGTTAGCGAGGATCCGGATTCCAGTGAAAGACCTCTCGCAACATAATTTCATTTATCTGAAAAAAATACAAAGCTGAGATATATTCCTCATAAAAATTAACCTCTATAATATATGTTAAAAGTACTCTCACTCAAATGTCCAAGTCAGCAGTCGTTCGATTAAGTAACTGTATAATAAAATATAGTATGGTGAATATGAGAACAAAACATTCCGTAATTATTAACTAAATGAGGTATAACGTCACATTAACGTAATGATTTTATGTGTATTTCTACTTGATGTTTTCGAATAAATACTACCTTTTACCGTGAATTTTTCGCTCATATAATATTTAAGTTAATATTTAGCACAAAATTAAGAGTGAAGATTTACAATACATTTAATTTTGTTCGACATTTCAGCGCGATGACAGAAGATATTTTTAATAGCCATGAAATGGTTATGAAAACCAGATGCGCGTTTCGGCTACAAAATAGTTGTCGTGTACTGGAGATATCTGTAGTGTCAATTCATAGTTTATTGCAACTTACTGTTAATAAATTTCCTATGCATAGCAAAACGGACATATTTTATAGATACAGTTTTATTCTTAATAGCGCCAAATTTAAATGAACTTACTGTATTTGCAACTCCTAAGTTTGACAGTTTTCATTAGAAACAGATTTTAGGGAACTTGGAATATCTACATCTCTATCTCCCTCTCTCTCTTTCCCCCTCTCTCTCTCCCACTCTCTCTCTCCCCCATCTCTCTTCCCCTGTTTCTCCTTCCTCTCTCTCCCTCCTCTATCTCCCCCCCTCTCCTCCCCCCCCCTCTCCCTCCATCCCTGTTGGCTTTTGAAGGTTAATCAAACAGGATTACACAACGATTGGCAGTTAGGGAAAAACGAGTTTACGTTTGATGGATACAAAGATAAGACGCGTTTACATGCGTCGATCTGAGTTAACGAGGCGCGATTAATCAGGCGGTTGCATTTTGTGACATTCTTTGGACAGCATTTCAATCGGTTTTGATTCTTTGAGTTGAAGAAATTTTTGTATTGTTTCACGGGAATGAAATGATTTGAAAAGGAATCCAGCGAAGAGCTATGCGAATTCTTACTACTTAAATCGATAAGTCGAATTAAGGGAATTATCTGTAGTAATCATAAGCTGTTAAATATAGATTTTTTATTAATCCATCAAACTCTAGATAAGTATTTTTGTAAAAAAAATGTGATTCGTCGGTAGCGTATATTCGCAAATGAGGACGATTACCTTGTAGG
Organism: Uropetala carovei; assembly: GCA_036926305.1. Classification (NCBI taxonomy): domain Eukaryota; kingdom Metazoa; phylum Arthropoda; class Insecta; order Odonata; family Petaluridae; genus Uropetala; species Uropetala carovei. The sequence continues at coordinate 2,421,025 of JAXCHB010000043.1, forward strand.
TTAATTGCCCGACTGTTTTGAAAATCTTTTTTTATTGCTGTATTGTGTCAATTTGATTTTACTCGAATTCAATAATCGGTATTTTTCACAAAAACCATCGTCAGTATATATTATTGTGTGGCCGAAATACAAAATATGAAATACACTTCGATATTTTAAAATAAATTCCAACATAACCGAAACTCGGTCTTTGAGTTTTCAAATGACGCGAGCTATCCGTTACAGCGACGTTTCATCCGTATATGATTTACTTCAAAAACCATGCTTTCTTTCTAGCATGAATTCTTCTCGAGTTATTGGATAAGTTCTGATGTAGTCATCGCTTATTCCCCAGCAGCTGATCCCACCGAATTTTTACCGTTTAGCTCTTGTATAGAGCAATCCATACTGAAAATTCGGACAGTCAAACCGAATACACAAGTGATTTTTTTTTCTAGAAAAAAAAAGCGCTAAAAATTAAAAAGAGGACAAATTTTGACATTTTGAAATGTAAATAGTTTTCGGGAAACTAATTAATCATTTTATCTTTTACTAATGGAAGGTTCACCTATCCTCTCTTTCACTCGGCTAACGTCATAGGATAAAATTTTTCCCTCTGAACTCTGCGCTTGTTAACAGATACAACGTTAACTTCCGCGAGACGACTTCAAAAGCAGGAGAGAGTGGGAAGCGGACGGGAGGCGGACCTAGATAGACAGAATGATCGCCACGCAGCAAACAGCTGACTGTGCTTTGGCGAAATCGCCGTTAAAGCTATTCCCTTTGCATGCCGTGAAATCCCCTTCTCTCCCTCCTCAGAGCGGGCATTCCTTTCTTCTTCACAACTACGCCTCAAGTCTATTTTAAAGCGTTCGCGAAATTCGTTCTTGAAAGGAGGATGCTTTTTTTCATTCTTATCGAGAACAGAACGATAATTTATATTCTTTTCTTACTCTTGTACGGAGTTTATATTGAGGAAGTATTGCGATCTTAAAAAAATCGACTTCGAGATTTTTTATGGATATGTGCGTTTTAAGCGTTCGTGTGCTCGAAAACGTGATTTTTTTGCTATTACAGTCGATTTTTTATAAGTCCAACGTCAGTAACTCGAATTTTCCATTACTCGATGTGAATACATTTTACACGAAAAAATGTTTTTCGTGTTAGTTTTCTGATATAACTCGAATTTTCTATAGGTCGCATATTTTTCTGTTTCCCTCATAGAAGTTCCACTGTATGTCCGTTTTCCATGTGTGCGTTGCTCTACGGAATAAACAGCTTCGAAGAATCTAATGAAATGTCTAATTTATATTGATAATAAGGAGGGGTAGGAAACACGTTGGAATGAACCATATAGTGCAAAGATGTAAGGTAATTTATTCATGTCAATTTTCACTAAACTGAAAAGTACGTACGCAAAAATTGCATCATGGATTCTGGTTATAATTCGTCCAGTTTTAGAGCTCAATGTCATAAACTATACCGCAAAAGTAAAATGTCTCGAAATATCAAATTATGTAAAGCGCCTATTCTATCACTTTGTCACTCTGTCTGTAACATTTTATGAGGAGAAAAATCGAAAAATTTTCAGTTTCTAAGGGGACAAACCCTGACACACCATAGGATGTACCGTTACTATTAAGTCCGTTTTAAACGGCCTTTTTCAGCTAGTAGTTATATAACATCCAGTAACGTTATAATACATCTTGTTTTTTCACCCAGATACCTCGAAGTTGCCCATACAAATTTAAATCGGCAACACATACTATACATACTATATGAAAACATTTGTGAAATGTATATTAAACCGATTTTTTAGTTCTTGCTTTATTCCTGAATATTTTCATGCCTGAAAGCCCTTTTTTATTTTGTCTCAAGTAAAAATTAGGATAATCTATATTTTTTCGCCAGTCAGCGGTTAGTAAAAAGGAAGATCGGTTCCGTTAAGAAAGGATGTCCTCTTCAGATTATGACGTCTCAAGTAAAAGTTAGGATAATCTATATTTTTTCGTCAGTCAGCGGTTGGTAAAAAGGAAGATCGGTTCCGTTAAGAAAGGATGTCCTCTTCAGATTATGACGTCAGAGCTTCCGGACGAGCATTTTTTCCGTCACCGAGTAATTGGATTACAAATCGGCTGTTTTTCCCCATTTATTTATGATACGGCCTCATAAGAAGTAGAGAGGGCTTACCGTGTGTCAATTTTCATGCAGTAAAATAGGATTATAGGAAGAATTTTCTGGAAACGTCTGGAAATTAATGTGATGTTTTTCCATCCGGAGGGATCGAACTCCGCATGGCTGTGAATAGCTTCTTAGTCTTTTCATATTGGTGAACACTTTTTTTATATCAAAATTTTCCTAAAAATAAAATTTTCAAGCTTTTCAATTATCCTAAAGTCAGTATGTATAGTGGTAAAAATAATAACATTCCTGAAAGATAAGCAGAAGTTATGCTTCTACAAAAAGGCATAAAAATAACGGGAAAAATAGATGAGTATTTTGGTTAAATCAGCCTTTATCAGTGGTAATTATGAAATTTAGATTCTTCGGTCTGTTGAGTATTACCGATGACGGGTATTTCGTAGTATCAAAGATGCACGTAATCCTCCTTGTGTATATTGAACAAACGTGTTGTATTTATTATGCGGGACAGTCACGGATTTCAATTATTATTCGATCGTGTAATATGTCTTTGAATTTGCGTCGCATTTGATCCGGAAACACTTGTGTTTTGAACTCGTATTTTACTAAACATAAAATTTTCTAAATAAATCTCCTAGATCATTAATTGAAATTTATTTTAATAGTAGAAAGTGATTTTTTAATTGTTTATATTATCCAAGACAGTAAACAAGTGAAATGTTCAAATTTTTCATTAAATAAAAGTCTTTACGAGCGTAGAAATATTACGAGTTGACATTTTTATTTGCTACAAATTGTTTCATCTCCGAACAAATGAAATGTTGTTTTCTTTAAATAAATGACATTAATTTTAAGTTAACAAAAGCTATACCAAAATAGAACTCCTCCGCCGAATAAGTGCATGTGCAATAAATCGTTTTCGCGTTGTCAATCTCGACCATATACTCACAATGTCAGATACATATGTGTCATTTATAAAGAATCTTCACAGAGAAATAACATAGATATAAACTTTACCACATTTTCGTTTTTATCAACGACGTATAAGCAATTCGACGGGACGTATAACGAAGCACGTTCCTCACTTTCCCGTGGAGAAACGTATAACGGGGAGTCGTACAGCTAAGACTTTCCACAGTAACCTCGCAATAAATAAATAAATAAATAAATTCATAAAAATTAATTAACTAATTAAAAAAAGGTTTCTTAAAAAGAACATATTATGCACTAAAAAGGAAAAAATAAATTTTTATTTATTTATCGATCGTGAGTTCGGCTGGTAAGGAGGAACAAAATTTACAACAATTTCAGTGTAATAAATTCCTTCTTGCTCAACAATGTTGATTTATTAAACTTTATTTAGAACTTTTGTAAAAGTTATATGGCGCAAGATAAAAACCTGTAAGGCGCCATATAACTTTTACAAAAGTTCTAAATAAAGTTTAGTAAATCAACATTGTTGAGCAAGAAGGAATTTATTTGATTGAAATTGTAAATTTTGTTCCTTATTACCAGCCGAACTCACGATCGATAAATAAATAAAAATTTATTTTTTCCTTTTTAGTGCATAATATAAAAGATTTTTTAAAAAACCTTTTTTTAATTACCGTATATACTCGTGTATATGCCGACTCCATGTATAGTACGTCCCCTGATTTTTTGGTGAACGAACCTGATTTTATCATATATCTCGTTTATAGTACGACTCCAGCTTTCTACCGGGGTCGATATATTTCGTTTCGATAGCTCGATGGTACTAGCGAGATATATCGAACGACCTTGATTTTCCACACCACCATAGAATAGACCGTAAATGTCGTAAATAGTATTTCTTGCGGGTACACTAAAATTCGGATAAATTAAGTATCTTACTCCTAAAACATTTAATAAAAAGTGATATGAATCATGACTGCACAAGATGAAATAAAATCGTAACAATTCTAGTATGTCTGGATTACGTTCCGCGTACGTAATGGTTCCACTCGCTCATCTATTTAATAGGTAGGGATAACGGATAAAAAGAAATTACTTTGTAATATTCCACAGTCTTTATTGTTTCTTCAATCACACACCGACCGGTTTCCACTACAAAATCATTCTATTGGTGTTACTAACCGACGTAATACCTTTAGAATGACTTTGTAGTGGAAACCGATCGGTGTATGATTGAAGAAACAATAAAGACTGTTTGATATTACAAAAATAATTTCTTTTTTCCAAGATGTCGAAATTCCATAAAGTTACGCCGTCTACGATACTTTTCGTCCAACTCGTTCCAATCAATCCCTTGTAAAAAGACGCAAACAAAGATGTACATACATAAAATTCAAGAAAGGAAGTGCCCGTAAATCTTCACTTATATCAAGTATTTGTGAATTTGAAGCTTTATATATGAAAAAGATTCTACTCTTCACGAAACAACATAACAACGATAAAGGACCTCACTGTTAAGGTTAGCCTACCATTAGAATGCGTGCGGATGGCATAACTTCACCGAAAATGCCCGTGAAGATACATGAATTTTAAATCCTCAAATGCATTACTCGTGTATATAGTACGATCCCCAATTTTTGCAATAAAAATTTGGTCGTAAAAACTCGTACTATACACGAGTATATACGGTAATTATTTTTTCTTTTTAGTCTCAAGCAATGAAATTTCACATTCTTCCATGGTATTCTATAGGTAAGGGTGAAATAAAAATAACAGTTATTGATAACAACACAATGGAAATAACAACAAACCGAAACACGACAAATTGATCATAAATCCATAAAGTGTAAAACTCAAACAATCTGTGAAAGAATATTTTGTAAATAATATTTCAAGTTATATTTTTTGAAAAATCTACCTAATTACAATTTGATGTGAAGTTTGACAATTTTCCAAGTCGTTGCAAGTTCTTTTAAGACTTTTAAATTAGAAATTTTGTCTAACTAATTGTTGATGTAACTAAAAATGTTAACATTCGCCATTCAAGCCCTCTAAACCAGTATGACATAGCATAATTAAAAGTGTAAGTTAAAAGCCGAACCCGAAAGAAACGAATGAAGACAACCGAGTAACTACATTTACGAGCGTCGGTATACTTAATTATACGTAAGAAATCTATCCCTTACTGGTTCCCAGTTATTAATTACGTATATTAGAAAAAGTGTCAAACTACGAAATAGTTTACTTTGTAGAAATATACGATGTAATAAACAAACATTTCTTCAGTTTTTCGTAGTTCCAATCTGTGTGTGTACGTCGCCAGCTATCATCCATCCGAACAAGCTCTGATTTTTTGATTACCTACTAGATGTCAGGAGAAGAGGGGCAAAGACGAAACGCTAAAATTTGCATATAACTGGCATTTAAATGGGATATATTAGTGATTTTGAGATATTAAAATAAAAACCATATTTATCCCATACTCATTAGTTGCACCGGGGGCATCACCGGATGTATTTGCACCGGTCCTTTGGGCTGCTACCAATCTTGCTACGGTGATACAAGCCTTCATGAAGGTGGTACAAACCGCTATATATATATATATATTTTTTTTAGGGCAACTAGGTGTTGAAGGAAACCCAGTGAGCACTTACTGGAAGGAGAGCCGCTGGGATGTTGGAGAGAGTTGTCTCTCTCTTGTGCTGACGAAAGCTCCAATAACTACTACAAATGTCTCTCCAACACCTCAGCGGCTCTCCTTCAGGTAAGTGCTCACTGGGTTTCCTTCAACACCTAGTGGTCCTAAATATCCTCATGTACCTTTTCTCTTCCGTAACTTTACACACACACACACGTCACTCCGTCGCTGAAGAAGGGCGTCAGCCCGAAAGCTCCATATTTGTGTTGTTTTTGTGCTTTTCGTGTGTCCTCAGCACCCCCAACGGCTCTCCAATCTAGGTAAGTGTCCACTGGGCTTCCTCCAACACCTTGTTGCCACCTTTATTATTACCTTTCCCTTTCTTTAAGCTTATATATATCGAGTGAGGTTAATATAAAATTTATTAAAAATACGTATTTTCGTGTGCTTACAATCCGTTTTATCCTTTGTCATCCTTTTTTCGCCAATGTTACGTGACGGAAAGGGCGAGTGACATAATGCAGCGATTGCATTCAGCCACGTCGTCCAGAGGTGCATGGGCGCGAATGCGAATGAGAGGCCAATCGAATGTGTCATCACCCGCGTTTGTTTTGTGATTGATTGATCAGGAATGTGTTGCTGCGTGCCGGTTTTGAGAGTCTGTCAGAGAGAAAGGGAGTCGAGGGTTTTGGCAGTTTGATAGGGAGAGCAATAAAAAAAAGAACCTCGGGCATCAAAACAGAGAGAGAGAGGGGAGGGGAGGGGGAGAGGTTGAGAGAATGACTGAGGGGGGAGGGAGAAAGAGTGGGAGAGTGAGGTGGTGAGAGAGCGGAGAGTGACAGAGAGCAGTAGAAAAAGAGGGGAAGAAAGAGAGGGAGTGAGAAAGAGGTGGAGAGGAAGAGACTTGGAGAAAAGGGGAATGATAGAGGAAGTTGGCGACAAAGGGAGGTTTCAGGTTTATGGACAATATAATAATACAAATGCATTTAAGAACGAGATTCAGACCATCTCTAGTGTCCATTCTTACATCAAACCCAGTAATAAAATCACAAAACGTTCATATCCTCGGCGGGATTCGAACCCATGACCTTCGTATTCGTACTCTGACCACTAAGGATGTCTATGGCAGGGAGGGAGTGAGAGAAAGAGAGAGTGGTAGTGAGAGAGGAAGAGAGGGAGAGAGAGAAAAGGAGTGGATGAGAGATAGATATAGAGCGAGATTGAACGAGAGGGAGTGATAGAGGAAGTTAATGAGAAATAGAGGGAGTGAGAGAGTGATAGACAGACAGACAAACGACTTTATTAGGGCGAAATTGAGGCTGTATAGTCCCTTCTTACATTTAACCCTGCGTCAACAATTACAAAGGAGAATAAAAATGATAATAATAATTTCACAGAAAAGATCCTGAAAAATTAAAAAAAAATAGAAAAATCAAAATAGGAAATTATAAATTCGGAAAACTTCTAAAAAAAAGAGTAATTGTGTTAAAAACCTAGGGAAGACCTGACTTGGCCATCCTAGTAAAATATCACGCAGGAAAACATCCACGAAGGATGGATGAGAGAGAGGAAGTGAGAAAGAGAAGGAGTGAGATAGGAGGTTGATGAGAAAGAGGAATGAAATAGAGTGAGAAAGGGAGTGGATGAAAGAGAGAGAATGAAAAAGAGAGAGGGGAAATGATCGAGTGTGAGAGAGGAAGTGGACGAGAGTGAGAGGGAAAGAGAGACAAGGTCACACTCTACCGGATCGAAAAAGTTGGAACGAATTTTGAGGGGTGTACCTACTATAGCAGGAGGGGAGGAGAGAGGAATGGGTGGGACAATACACGTTGTGACACGGAGTTGTTTCTGCTTTGAAAGGGAAACGTTGGCAGACGGAACACACGGATTAGTTAGTTTTGTTTACTTTTTGTATTTTCGGTTTCGTTTTCCGAGCGATGGATAAAACTGTGTGCAGCGTATCACAAATGGGCGCGTTTCGTGCGGTGGAGTATCAGAAAGAAATGATACACCTGTACGTAAGGGAAATAGCATTTTAAAGTTCTTTTCCTCATCGTAAATAGTCCATTTTCTTCCTATTTTAAAATACTGCATGCACACGTAATGAAATTAAACGTTTGTTTGTGAGATTCTTTATGTTAGCAACAATGAAGAAGTAACGATGCAAGAAATTTTTTGTTCAACTCGATTTAAGACATTCTTGTTCGATTTTATTGATAACGGTTACTCCTACGAATAAAATGTACAGGAAAGGAAATACTCTAAGTTACTATTTCTACAATTTTTATTTGAAAAATATTTTGATTTGAGCAATACTTTACGAGATATGACGGAAAGTTGATTTTTTATCACCAGTAAAGTGGTACCCCTGATTAGCGTACGTGATTCAGTTTTGCGATTTTCTTATTATATTTGATTGAAAGTCCTTAATATCAAATTTCATGAAAATCCGTTAGGTAGAATCCGAAAACGAATATGCGGACGGACGGACATACAGACAGACACACGGACGAACGAACGGACGGAGGGACAGACAGACCGACGGCAATAGGCACGCTGGAGGCAAAACGCGCCTAAAAAGGGACGAGGGATGCGTCGTGGAAGATTTTTCGGCGGTTTTTTCCCAACAGATCCTTTTTTAGGCGCGTTTCGCTTACAGCGTGAGCGCCTAATATCGTCGGTCGGTCCGTCCGTCTGTCCGTCCGTCCGCATGTTCGTTCTCGGCTTCTACGGAACGGATTTTCATGAAATTTGATATTAAGGACTTACGATCAAATATAAGAAGAAAATCGCAAAAATGAATCACGTACGCCAGTCAGGGGTACCACTTTACTGATGACAAAAAATGAATCAAAATATTTTTCAAATAAAGGTTGTAGAACTGGTGAAGAAGAGTATTTCCTTTCCTATACATTTTTATCATCGAGAAAAACAAACAAAAACGTCTTAACTCGAGTTGAACTTTGAAAATTTCTTCGTTGTTGCTAACATAAACAACCTCACAAACAAACGTTTGATGAAGAAATTAACTTTAAAACGCTATTTCCCTTACGTACAGGTATATAATTTCTTTCTAATACTCCATTGCACGAAACGCGCCCATTTGTGATACGTTGTACACTTTCCTAACTTGTTTTTATTCGGATTTGACAGAAAACGGCATCGCGTGAATCGATACACTTTTAAAAGGCATTCGTTCGGCGCGGAAATATAAAACGAAAGATTATGATATTTGTTAGGAAAGGGATTTTTATTCCTTGTTTTTTATTTCAATGTGGCGATAGAGTAAGCTGAATTTTATATAGTAACCTATTTAAAGCTTTACCCTAGTTATACGCAAAGTGAGGCGACTTAAGGGCACTAAAATTTTGTTTTCCTGTATTTCACTGTGACCAAAATCTCCAAAAATTTTTAGAAAAAGATTAAATTTTCAACAAACCTGTTTTATGTAATCAGGCAGCTTCCAATAAGATAAGCAAAGGCCTTATTTGTGCAATCACATGAGCCTGTAATATCCTCTCCTTCGTAGGTATAGTGGAGTTGTATTGTTTTGGATAATGCCAATGGAGGAAAGAAGCCCACTCGTGTTGCTTTTACTTAAAATAGTGCATTGAAAAACTTATTGTTTAGTTTACCCGAGTTTACAGGCCTACTAAGTATGTATGTGAATAAAGTTGTGAATATTGCTGCCTTTCCACTACGTTGACACAATACAAAATCAAATTAACTATGAAAGCTCGGTATTTATGTTAATGTACCTATTTAAATATATTACAGTACTTAATGAAATTACTAGGATTTTTTTTTAAATCCTATATTGTGCTTCTGAGTCCAAGCATAGGAAAGGAAATGTCTCGGAATTCCTAGATAAAGACAAATTTAGTTCATTTTCGTGTTATCTTCGACACAATCAATAAATGAATCAAAAGGAAAAAAGCACATTAGCCGTAGTAAGCGGAAACGCGGGTTCTAAGACAACACGCATTTGATAAGTTCTTCCCGAGTATATTTTTTCATGCATTCAGTTGTTCGCGGAACTACGAGTAAGCACGACTCGCCACGAATATTCAAACGAAGTGGTTGCTTCCAAACTAATTTTCTTTGCCCGAAGTTATTCCACGGAGTGGCAAACTTGTTATCATTCGTTAAACAAACAAACAAACAAACACAAGCTAAAGTTGAGGTAGGACTAAAAACAAGAGCCGATGGGATATATAAAACTTTTATCTTCCAGTCTAAATGCGTTTATTCGTCGCACGTAAGGAAGACGCGGAAGTTGCTTCACCTTGAGGAAGCAGGCATCCGTTGTTTTGAAGAGGCTCCCTTACATACTAAATAGCATCACCTACAGCGGAAAGAATAGGATTTTTATTCTTTTAAAGTAGTTGTATTCGAAATTAATTCATAGCGATAGACATATAATGTAATTCCTGGAAATATTCATGCATACCTAAAAGGGCTTCATTATGTATTATTGATAAGAGGCATGTTGGCCGATCAATTAATGATGGCTTTTAATCGAAACTTGGTTATTGTATCGTTTATACATGGCAAACTCATTATCCTATATGTTCCATTTAATATGTTAAGATTCTTGATAGGCATAGTTGAAATGTTCATAAGATTAGTAATAACACTATCGGAGACATTAGTTATAGTTTTCTGGTCGTTCAAAATGTTGTACATACATAAAATGTATGTTTCAGAGCCTAAAATTCGCCTATTTCGCCATTAAATTTTTATGTCAAAGTTCTTCAAGCTAATGAAAGTAAAGACTTTTGAAAGATTGTACTTGTGCATAATCTTTGTAAAAGTATTTTATGTGTGATACTGGGCGTCTTTTGCTGTCATATACCAGAAAATAATGACTCCTCGACAGTTTACATTTTCAGCAGAAGTTCAGTGACATCGGTGCGTAATAACTTAACGGCATCAATTGATATATGCTGGTACTCAGCACTTCGCTCGTCGGAAACGAGGAAAAAACTTTCTCCCTTTCAAGAGCACTAACCGTGACCTAATAAAGACACGTTTCCATTCACTGGAATTTATATTTTTTTTTATATGACCGATTCTATATTTAAAACGCATCCAAGTTCTGTCGTGAGGCGCGAAGTCTTATATTTTTCTATCCAGAAACTCACACGACATAGCCGGCTGACGTCATTCTCTCCTATCTCTTTCCACAATTCTCGGCTTTCGTGTCAACCCTTTTTAAAAAATAAAACACCCTTCTTTTTTAACTGAACCCCTGTCACATTCCAATTCTCATTCTTCACGTCTTTATTTCCTTCTTTTCTCTCTGTTTCACATGTCTCTTCCTATTTTCTGTTCTCTTTATCCCTCTCTCTGTCCTTTTTCCCGCGATAGATGCAGTTCGTCACTCTTCCTGACTCTACTTTGTCCCTCTCCATTTCTTCCTCCTCTCCCTCCCCCCCTCTCCTCCCCTCTCCCCCCACCCCTCTCTCCCCCACTCTCTTTATCCCATTCTCCTTCATAACCTCGAACTGACAAGCAATTATTTTATTCTGCAGGTCTTCGAAAAAAATATTTTAATATCTGCATGTGCATATGTACGTGTGTAATGTGAACTTGTATTTTTTTAAAAAGATTTTATGCATAACTGCATGTATATGTATCTTATTTGGTTATCTTATCTTTTGTGACGCTCCCAATTTTTAAATATTACTATCGGTAGGTTTCTCAGGTTTTTCACACCTCTGTTCTTGTGTGGGTGTTTTCCTGCAGTGGAGTTGTCCCTAGATTATAATACCTTAATTACTCTTAATTGTTCCCCACAAAGAAATCTTTATCTCTTATAATGCCCAAAAATTCGCGAACTTGGCACTGTATTTATGCAATACTTCATTTTTATGTAATATTTTTTAATTTTATTGCTTTTTTATTGACAACGGGTTAGATGGAAGAAGAGATTGCATAGTCTCAATCATGCCCGAATAAAGACGAGTATCTATCTCACTCCTCCCTCTCTTTTCCCCCCTCTGTACCCCACCTCTCCCTCTCTCCCTGTACCCCTCCTCTCCCTCTCTCTCCTTTTGAACGAGCATTCAAACGCACTCCTTATCCTCCCGGTAGGTGGAGAATGGAAGAGAGGAAGGAAAACGAAGGTGGGGCAGAGAGAGAGAGAGAGGAGGAAAAGTTGTGCGAGAGACCGACACGACCACCCCTCCCTCTGCCGCGCGCCTCCTTAACCACTCGCCGCCGACTCCACCGCCTGGCGTCGCTGCAGTCGCTGCGTGTTCGCTCTACGACGGCCAATCGCAGTTCGCACGAGGGCGTTCAAGGCGATAGGTCCCCTGACTAACTTTTTCCCCCTTTTCGACTTAAGCCTCTTTCTTCCACGCCACTCACCGTTTCGTCTCGAAAAGGAAGTACGCACCGTAAAAAAGAAAAAGGATTGGGCAGTGTTCAGAGTGGGGACATAAAGAGCGTGGATTTATTCTGTTTAAAACAAAACAGCGTCGAGTAGAAGAGAGCGGGTCGTGTCAAAAGGAGGAGGGTGCGTCAGGAGGGGGGCGCAGGCTTTTGTTGGGGGACATTTCTCTTTCTCTATCGCATTTCCAGTGCTGAATCAAAAAAGGTGTTTTTCAAACAGCAACAACAACATCATCGCCCCTTTTACAGCATTGTCGGTGGTTTGTTCTTCCATCAGAAAAATAGCGAAATAGAAGACAACGCCATTGAATTTCGCTGTTAAAAGAAAGACTTGATTCCTGCCAGCCCATCTCACAGAAGAGGGACCAAATAAGAAACGAACATCTCGCCTTCGTCTTACTCGGAAGATTCTATTAGTTTTTCATCGGGAGGTAGTGTGTTTCGGATTTTATTTTATTTTTTTTGGCGGAGGGATAAGAGGAAGAAGACCTTGCTCGTCTTGGAACATCCAGTGCTACTTGTTACGTAAAAGGTTTTTTTTCGCGGAGAAAATACATATACCATCTCCTTCGCTCTAAAGGATTTCTTCGTTATACAATATTTGGGGAACGTTTCAAGAAGATAAAAATTTTCCAGTGTGTCGTGCTTATTATTAACAGTGCATGTTGGGACCCATCCTTTTACCAGTATTTTTTTCCATCGGTTCATATTATCTGTGTGTTGAAAAGGAAATAAACGGTCGTGCATATAGATAGTCGAGTGGGGACGAGTGCGCGTTTATTTTTTTTTAAGGAAAAAGGGTGTGGGAGTAAAAGTGCTGGGGAAAAAAGAGGTACGGGTGTGTTCAAGAGAGAGAGAGAGCAAGTGGGGAGGGGCTGGAGGAGAGGTGTGGGGGCAGTCTGCCCCATTCACGGAAATTGACTTCTTCCTCTCACCCCCTCCCACCCACACCCACCCACCCCTTTAACGCACTTCTCTCCTCCCTCCCCCCAAAACACCTCCACTCCAAACTCTCAAAAAAACCCTTCCCTCGCACACGCATTCCATCCCCCGGCGTCGTTGACTCGACCCTATATAAACGCGGTCGCAAAAACCTCGGCCACGCCGCACGCGTGCTATTCGGTAATTTCCTGAAAGATTCTCTCGTCAAGGAGGGTGAGTGACGTAACAGCTTTAAGGGGGAACGTCTAGAGAAGGGGTTCGAGGGGGGAAAAAGGGGGCTATAGGGGAGGTTCAAGGAAAAGTGTTGGAGGGGAGGTGGAACTGAGGCAAGGAAGTAGTAGGGAAGTAATATTGGGTGGTGGAAGTAGTAGTAGTAGCCATTCGAGGATCGAAGCTTGCGGTGACTCTTATTGGTTTATATATTATTTTTATTTAGCCCCTTCGACCGGATAAGTTTACGACTTTTTGAAGAGGCACGATGGACGCGAGGATTTGGTTATCCCTCGCGTGTTTACGCGACGAGTAAACCTGGGAAAAAGGAGAGGAGGGTTAAGGATGGGGCGAGATTCCCTCGAGTTGTTGTGGCGCTGCTATCGTCGGGAAAGTGGCGAACTGGGGGGCGTTCTTGTGCGGTAGCCCGACGTGTTTTGTGTGAAAGAAAAAGTTGCCGAGGGGAAAATTCCTAGCAGGTTGTTTTTTTGGGGAAATAGAAAAAGCGTGTGGAGAGGAAGAGAGTGGAGTGGATGAATAGAGGAAAAAATATAGGAGCGAGTACGTTTTAACTCGTGTAAAAAAAAGTGAAGGGAGAAGTGGCCTGAGTTAATAAAAGGAGTGGATTACCTCGCGGAGATAATAATATTTATCCAAGTTTTTTTTTGTGGTGGTTCGATCGGCAATTGTTTTTCTTTTAATTTAACGTGATGGGTGCTTTCGGTGTTAATCGCATGTCCCCGGTGATGCGCGGGTCGGAAGCGAGGAGGGTGAGGAGATGGTGGGGGGCTTGGTGCCTTCCGGTGCTGCTCTTCATGGTGGCCCACCACATAGCCGTGAGGGCGGACGAGGTCCCCGAATTCAACCACCGTAAGGAAGCGAAGGCGGCCTCCAACACCACCGTCTGCGCGGACGGATTGATCGTCCCCGCCTGGACACCTCTGGACAACTTGAGCGTCGGCGACAGGGTGTCGAGGGGTCTGGTTTACTTCATATCTCTGGCATACCTCTTCATAGGAGTATCCGTCATAGCAGACAGGTTCATGGCCTCCATCGAAGTGATCACCTCTCAAGAGAAGGAGGTGACGGTTAGCGTCGGTTCATCGGGAGAGACGCAAATCGTCGTGGTAAGGGTGTGGAACGAAACGGTGGCCAACTTAACCCTAATGGCGTTGGGTTCTTCAGCACCTGAGATCCTGCTTTCCATCATAGAGATAGGTGCGAAGAATTTCGAGGCCGGAGATCTCGGTCCGGGTACTATAGTCGGTTCGGCGGCCTTCAATCTTTTCGTCATCATAGCCTACTGCATGTACGTGATCCCCAACGACGAGGTGCGCAAGATAAAGCATCTGCGGGTGTTCTTCGTGACAGCGACCTGGTCGGTGTTCGCTTACGTCTGGCTGTACCTCATCCTCGCCGTCATATCCGAAGGAGAAGTGGAGGTTTGGGAAGGACTGATTACCTTCATGTTTTTCCCGTTGACCGTGATCACGGCATACATAGCAGATAGGCGCCTGCTGATATACAAGTACCTGAACAAGAGATATAGGATAAACAGGAGGGGCGTTGTGGTGGAGGGAGAGGGTGACGTGGAAATGGGTCCTGCCGGTGCTTCGAAAGACGGAGCGAGCAACCACGTGGGTGGTACCAGGAGGTCGATCGACGGATTGAAACACTTCGAGGAAGAAGAGATGAGCGAAGAGGTCAGGGATTTCGAACAGAGCAGGAGGGAGTTCATAAGGGTTTTAAGAGAGCTAAGGCAGAAACACCCGACCCTTGACATGGAGACTCTAGAGACGATGGCGAGGGAAGAGGCCCTTTCGAGGGGACCCAAGTCGCGGGCCTTTTACCGGATGCAGGCCACGAGGAAGATGGTCGGAAGCGGCAACCTGTTGAAGAAGATGCAGGAAAAGGCTTCCAAAGAGTCCAGCATCAAATCTGCCCAACCCTTAGCGGATGACGATGCTTCTAAAATCGACAGCGGTATAATCCGCATATTCTTCGATCCTGGACATTACACGGTGATGGAGAACGTGGGAGATTTCGAGATCAGGGTGGCGAGGGAAGGTGGAAATCCTGATCAAGCGGTTTTGGTCGATTTCGAGACAGAAGACGGCACTGCCAACGCCGGGAGCGATTACGTCGCCGCCCGGGGAACTCTTTTGCTGGGACCAGGCGTCGAAAACGCGACCATAAACCTTCAGGTACTGGACGACGACGTTTTCGAGGAAGACGAGCATTTTTACGTGAGGTTGAGCAACCTACGCTTGGCCGCACCGGACGGGACCCCTTTTCCGGCGGCGCAGGCCGCTAACGGCGGAACGAGGGGTGCCGGGAGTCCGACCTCGCCCACGGAGTCGGGCGCTGCGGTTCAGCTGGTCTCGCCTGCCTTGGCGACGGTGATGATCCTAGACGACGATCACGGAGGCATATTCGCGTTTCCCGAAAGGGACGTGGAGGTGGTGGAATCTGCAGGTGCGGTGGAGTTGAAGGTGTCCAGGTGGAGTGGTGCTAGAGGAAAGGTGGCTTTGCCGTATCACACGGAGGACGGGACAGCCAAGGCCGGAAAGGAGTACGAGTCGACGGATGGAGAGATCTTCTTCGAGAATAACGAGACAGAGTGAGTGTGCCACGCCCCCTTTTTTCTCTTGATTCATGGACTTGTTTTTTTGTAGTCTTTCTCCTCCTCTGAAGAGTCGGCGACTCTTTCGCGATGCTTTTATTTCATTACGGATGTTTAAAAAAAGTGATTATTTAACCTTTTTAACTGGTGAGGTGAAATTAAGATCAAATTGCAACTGATCTTTATAGGTTTCATGATTATTTATGTTCATAAGGGTTAACTAAAAGAGTATTTATAGTTTTTATCATTGTGTATATTCATTAGCAGAATCTGCAGTTGGAGTTCTCGCGTTTAATGTTCTGTCGTGAGGTTTAAAAGGTGAATTGAAAAAAAAACAAAATTCTTGATTCTCCTTATGTTTATGTAAGATGTAAAAATGGCGGAAATGTTACACCGTGATTTTAAGTGGTGTATCAAGGATCGTACCTCTTTAATGAAAGATTAAATTCTGTAATATTTTCGCAAAAGTACATTCCGTTTTCCCAACTTTTCCGCGTACTCTTAGCGTTCTATAACTCGAATGGTGTCTCCATGATTGTACTTCAGTAATTAAAGGTTAAACACTGTAGTTTAAAATAAATAAATATACTTCCGTAGTTCCGACCGCTTATATTTTGTCTTAGCGTGTAAACAGGGAAAAAAATATTCGCATCTCCGCTTAGGATTTTTTAAATAGACAGCTGGTTTTCGGAAACCTAACGGGGAGTTGGAAAAATTTTTACTGTTGTTCCTAGGACGATGGTTTGGTTCCCGAATAAGTTTATCGATCTGTTTTATGAAGCTGGTCCTCTAGGAAGAGAACCGTCTTTTAAAATGCCTCTTAAAGCCCTCAAGGTAGTCGCGACGGTAGCTTTCCTGCGGGAGATCTTCATTTACGCCGTTTCGGCTATTCCATCTTACACGTGAAATTAGGACAGGACCGCCTTTTCCTTTTTATTAAACAAATGACTGTCGTCGTTCTCTCCTCTAGAAGCTAGTCGATGGATTATGATTTTTTTCCGACGGAGTAGCCCTTCTTTACGTTTCCCCGCCGTTTATGTTGATTCGAAAAAGAGTTTTATCTTATTGACTGCCATTATATGAAAATATTTTTTTTTGGAAATGACCAGAAACAGATATATATGTTTTTCTCTCTCTCTCTCAATCTAGCCAACGAAAATTCGTCAGAGCTTTTATTACATTCGCCTTTGACTTTCTCCCGAAAAATTCCAATTTTCTCGGAGAGTAAATTTAATCAACTTTCTTCAGAACGTTCTTTTCCTACGCGTCATTTCTTAAACTATCTCGGTATAGTAATAAGATGAAAGCATTTCCTCTCTTTATTTGCGTTGTTTTCGAGAATATTTGTCATGCCGTTCATAGCGTCCGGTTCGGAAGTATCCGCCGTGAATTTTCGACCTTGAGTGTTAACGGCACGCCGTTTCTTTTTATATATATATTTTTTTAATTTCAAATCCATTGTTAATTAACGTTCTCTTTTAAATATCTTTTATTAATTATTATACTTATTACTTAAAATTAAAAGCTTATATTCGCCCTTGAAACATTCGTCTTCATTTTTGCCCTGTTGTATTAGTTTCAGCTTAGCTAAGATGCTGACTGAATTCTAAATTGACAGACAATTCTTTTATATAACACAATAAAAAACTATATTATGAATTAATATAGGTTTTTAATGTCATTGAATATTTTTATGTTAATGCAAAGCCAGATCAGCTATGGCGTTTCCATGAGTTGATAGATATGGTCGCAGTTTACGTATAACAACAAAATAGAGCATTTGCATAGCATACACTCCTCGATTCTTCAAGCGTAGAGGGATTCAGTGACCAATTTCCAATATTCAAATTTAAGCTCGTGTTTTGTTTTGTAACTTAAATTTCATATCGCGAAAAATTTTCTAGCCGTGCTATAACGGTAACAAAACTTCCCGAATTTCGAGAATGTCGATCTTTTATCCATTTATAGATATAATGTAGGTCGCGTTATCCGTAATCGAAGGTGTCAGCGATTTCGCGGCCTCCGACTTCGTGTAAACGGTGTCACGGACTCATGCAGCTGGATTAAATCACGGTCTCTCATTTACGCCTAGGAGAAAAAAACTCATTCGCGTAATTCATCTGAATTTTATCGTAAACAACATCTGAAATGTGGTGTAGATAAGTATTTCTAAAACAATATTGATAATACGGCCCACCGAAGCTGAAAGAAATTTTCCCCGGCCCCATTATATATTAATAAGTGTGTAGAGTCATATAACGCGATGGATAGGTTCCTGGTAAACACCGTGTAATAGGAAACCGCGTTATAGTGTGCCTTAAGTCTTTAGGAAATAGGATAGGGAACTGTCGGGCTAACTTTCGATGCCAAAAATCCGAATAATATTGTAAAAGCGTGGGATAATATAATAATAAATCAGTATATTAATATTAAATCAATACAAATTTTCAATAATGTAATTGGATTATTATAATAAAACTTTGTTGATATAGTAATAAATGCGTAAAATTTATATAAATTTCAAGTAGTATACATACCGTAAAATAGTTCATTTTAAAAAACGCAAAAATCGGTCTTCGAAAATCGCGTAAATTTGAAACAAGACCGAGTTCTAGGATACTGTGGTCGTACTTTATAAGTCGAATATATGTGAAACCGCGCTCTAGGATGCCGCTTTATAGACGGGTGGACTGTATATGCAGGACAAAATTATATATAATTGACTAAAAGTAGCGGGTTGCTTAAGAACGCAGAGAAATTTCTTTAAAATTTTTATTAGTTATTTGTTACGTACTCTTGCTTTTTGAAAAAAAACATTAAGTTTTTGCTACACTTTTGTGACAGTTTTTAGCAATTTAAATAACCGATCTTTTTTTTTTCCAAGTTCTCGCCTCGTCTCAAATCCTTCTGAAGCCCAAACCGTTGAGAAACGCTGGTGTGCAAGAGGATTCGATATATCAACAATCAACCTTTTCGAATTCCAACTGGGAGCTAGGGAAAAGTGTTATCGACGTAATTCGAGTTCATAGCACGGAGGGAAAGCGAGTGCTTCGGAACGGCTTGCGTGTCCCAATGACAGAAGCAGTTCGTTGTTGCGGCCGGCTAAAATGCTTTGCTTTTTGGGATTTCGCCACTTAGTCCTCTCTCATTGTCAGTGCAGTAGGATGAAAAACGCGTGCGTGATTGGATCTTTTTCTTTCTTTTTTGAGTGCCCGTGTGTTCTTGGGTTAGCTAGCCGTTAGGAAAAATATGTTCAAAGAAAAGGGAGCTAATCTGATCTGACAAAATAAACGAAATATGATTGACACGGAGGCCGAACGAATTATTCACCTTTAAACGTCGATTTTTATCATGTGAAATAAGGGTAAACAATTTCTTTACTTTCTCATATATTTATATACAGGTAATATAAATAGAGAAAGTATTGTAATCACGAAAAGAATCGATTTCGAGATTGTGTCGGAAATAAACGGTTTATGTGTCCTTGAATTAAAAAGTGGCGTCTCTGTTACTAGAATATTCAACGAACATTTAAGTACGGAAAGCATTTTCCGTGGTTTTCTTGTTTTTATAGCATCAAGAGGTTTTTCCAGTCAGGAAACAGCGTAATGAGACAAGACGCATACGTAATATACGAAACAGTCCGTGTAATTTATGTATTGTGCCATTCTTTTTACCAAACGAGCAATGTGCGGGCCGCATGCGTCCTTTAAAATTACCGATCTTACCGAGTGCAAATTTCAATGGGCTAGTTTTGAGTTTTTTGAATTTGTGTAATGTGTCATTCGCTTATATTAAGAATATATTGTATTTCAAAAAACGAAAAACTCCTTAACCTTGTACGGTTAAGGAGTTTTTTGAAATACCTATATCGCCGTAGTCTCCAACCCCCCCTTTCATTAAGAATATATTGGCTACATGAATTCCAACCTAATGTTTAGATTTCATAAATGATATCCTAGGACACTTTCTGCGGGCGAAAATATGAGTGTGCATGAGTGAAGGCGGACCTGATATGTCCCGCGAGCCGTGGTGTCCCTCTGCCGTAAGACTTCCGAGTGGATAGGAATATTTCGTTTCCAAATTCTCATGCACAGTTATTAAACGAGTGGGTGCATTATTGAAATATTAAATATGGCGCTTTGTGCATGATAGATAAACCCATTTGTCAGCTCGGTGTTTATTATATTTATTAATCGATCGAAAAATGTTATAATAACAGGGTATTCCAGTAAAAAAATTATTGGCTATAATACTTACAGTTGTGGAACGATTCTGATTTAATTTGTGCATAATAAAATATTTTTAATTTTCATTCTCAAGTGCATATTTCAAACTATTAGCTGCACTCATTCAAGAATACCATGAAATTTAAAAAAAGTGGGTGATACAATTTTTGTGAACTTGGCGATTTTACTAAATTACAAGTTAAGGCAATGTTATCATCAGACTCGTGAATCAAATAAAAAGAATTTATTACCTGTTTTTCTACATTTTTAACATGATGCAGTTAAATTAGAACTATTGATTTTGTAGAATATAATACAGGGTCTCCTTTTTCCATTGGTAGATCATGTATAATAGTATATTATTATTATTATTATCAAATATAAGTTACAAATAGGCAATTTGCCAGGTGGTAACATAACTATCGTACATAAAATACTAAAAAAAAAAACCAAACCATAATATAAAAACAAATACATGACAAAATAAGTATAGCATAAACAATTATCTTAACATTACCTTACATCTACTTTTAAAAACATTTACATTCCTTGGGGAGGGCTTAAATAGTTCTGCAGGCAACTCGTTCCAATCGACTACGGTCTTATTTAAATATGAACTTTTTTTAATATTAGTTTTTTGAACTCTACACTTGAATTTAAATTTATGATCATTTTTCCCCACGAAAGTTGGTTCTTCCGCCTCCTTTCTTAGATCACCCCAAGCTCCCTCATTTTTTAATATATTATATATGCCGCATAGCCTACTCCGTTTCCTCCTATTTTTTTATTTACGTATCCAGGCTACAATTAGGCTCTTGGCCTGGTGGTAACGATACATTAACACCATGTCAATTTAGTAACTCATTTCATGATTTTAGACTAAATAGGTACTTTTTGCACTTCTTCCTAAAGTCTTTCAGGTTTTTAGGAAAGGGGTCAAAGATATCTCCAGGTAATTCATTCCATTCTTGAATACCTCTGTTCAGAAAGGAGTTTTTTACAACTTCTAGTCTTTGAGGTTTGTATCTGATTTTAAATTTATGATCATTTTTACTGAAAAAATTTGGAGTTTCTAAACTACTACTGAAATTTTTCCATCCCCCCTCGTTACTTACAATCCTGTACATTCCACTCAGCCTATTTAATTTCCTTCTTGTTTGTAATGATTCCCACCCCAATAATTCTATCATCTTTGATACACTATCTTTTCTTTTGAATTTATTAAGAACATATCTTGCCGCTTTTCTTTGGACCTTTTCTATTTTATTTACATACGTGGTTTCGCAGGGATCCCATACATTCGTAGAATACTCAAGTATTGGCCTCACTATACTTTTATAAGCCAATTCCAATACGTACATGTCTGTTGTTATACTAAGATTTTAAAATAATACTCTGCTCTCGTAAGTTTAATAGCATCCTAAGCAAGAATATTTCTGTTTTCGCTATTAATATTCGGTGATTCGGTATTCAAAGGAATTCACATAACGAGTTCATTGATAAATTTGGGATGATCTCTTTCTATAAGGTTCGAGAACGTTACTTTGTTTAGGCTATATTTGCATTTTTTTTATTAAGATAGACACGTTCACCAAAGCGCATACCATTCACCGTTAACTTTTTAGGCGGATGTCCTATAATTTGGAAATTCAATAGGAATTGCGAAAATTCCTCACTTGTCACCGGCTCGGGTTTGTGAATCTGACTGACGCAAAACTCCTTTCGCCTCGTTTTAGAGCAGTCTGAATCGGCGAAGATTCCTCTTTTGTTTGCTCAAAGAAAAAGTTTTCGCCAAAGTATCACACCCAAAGGGAATATTTAATTCGAGTCTGAAAGCAGCCAGCTTATTGGCGGTTCCCCAATACGTTCGGCTAAAAGTGCCGAAGTTGTCCAGGCTATTATTCTTGCCTTTAGGCTCGATATTCCATTCATTTCTCCTATATTCATCGGATTTCAGAGTTCGTCAGTTATTTCCCTGGAATTTGTGGAGACTTTTTGAGGTGATTGTTCCAGTTTATCATATTGTGTTATTGTTCTGATTCCGTATAATCGTCAACTGTTAACGGTTTAACATGTGTAGAGCAAATATTTATGCGCATAGGATATAGTAGGATTAGGTCTTACCCTTATATATTTAAATTGTCCTTTTTTGCAAAATGCGTTTTTTCTTCAATTATGTATTTTAAAATCTTTAGTACCATAGAGAGGTATTAGGTGAATTCACCTTTTATTAACATTTTTAAAAAAATCTATGTTGATACACCAGTTAGTTGCGCATTCAATAAATCGCTCCTTTGCTAAACAAGTTAGAAAAGTGTACATTGTAACACAAATACAATGGACTATTTGAAACTAAACGTCATCGTTTGAAGGAAGACACGCCATAAAAACATAAATTATACCAGGGAGACGCTAAATTTATGTTTACCGATGTATTTTCTAATCATTTGTACTTAAACAAACAGTTGTAAATTATTTGAAACATTCATAATTTGAGTAAAGTAGTTGTAGTATTTACATTTTTGTTATTTTCTTCGTCGCAGATAATTCATTTTCTCCCACTTACAAAATGCTGTATGCACACGTAAGGAAATTAAATTTATATTGGTAATTGTGGCAGATCCTTTTACTTCAGTTACAACGAAGATTGTTTTTCTTGACAACTGTTAAATAACTATGCATGAATTTGTCTGAATTGAAGAGGATATACGGGGCTCTCTTGTTGGATTTTCTTGATAACGGCGACTCCTACCATCAGAATGTAAAAGGATGAATGTATTGTTAATCCCATCCTTTTATGATGGAATTCCACGAAGTCTAGGCCTCGTCTAACAATATTATTTGATCAAAATTTACTTTGAAATAAATAGCTATATGTGCTCACGTTGGAAACGTATTAAACCCCTAAAAAGTACTCCCGTTATATAATACGATTCATTTGGTCCCAGTCATTTTTTCAAGCTTATACTAGAAGGTTTATTGTAACAAATGCTATGGTGTTGTGAATAAAAATCCGACCCAGTCAAGCTTACGCATACGAAGCTATTGTAGAAGAGGATGTGATACTTATACTTGGAGCAATTAATCACGGATAACTTGAGAATGCACGGCATTAACCTGCGGCTCCTCCAGATCGACCAAATGCAATTGAAAATTCTCGAGCTCAGATTTAACCTTACCAGATCATTAAAAATCTTCTACGCTGCTTGCATACATATGCTATTTTTGCATACGAATTCCGAATTTATTTCTTCTCTCGCAGTTTCGGATGACATCATCTCCAAAATAAAAAAAAATTCTCACTTTTTCAAGTATCGTCGATCGAGTCCCTTGACCAGCTTCGTGCGCTCGTGAAATCGTTTTAAAAAATATATACGTTGACCTCCGAGAATAACCCGTGAATCTAAAGACGTTCGTGACCGGGATGTTTCATTGCATTGACATCGTAGGTAGGAAAAAATTCCGGTTTTCGTAAACAAACTCGGAGCGTAAAAATTTATTCCCCCGATAACTCGGAAAAATGATCGAATCAAGCGAAAGATATTATTTCGCCGTTCATTTTTTTTACCCAGGTAGAGAACACGCGAGTCCATTGTAACGTAGGAACCGATATTATTCATCGACTAGGCATCGATCATTCCATTCAAAATTGCATCTCTTAATTTTTCCCACGAACTATGTCATTGATCGACCTTGGATTGACCTCTCTCTCGGTTCCGTCGTCCCCTTCTCATACCGGTTATGACAAGAGATCCTTCATGAACGAGGAGTTTATTGCCTACAAACGGAGAGTCGATTTACCTCAAGAGTAATTATAGCCTTGAGATAAGGAAAAAGGAGGCTGGAAATGAGAAAAAGCCTTAAGCAGTTTTATGTCATGGTTTCCTTAACGAACTTTGTTACCTCTCTCTATGATGCGAAGCGGTTAATTTCTTTCGCAGTGTAAAACGACCGAAAAGGACGTTTCAGAGAGAATTCCTGAGAGGAAGTCACCGATGGGAAGAAGGGAAATTTTCTTTCACCGTTTCCTGTTAAAATTTTTTTAGACGTTAAATCTGTTGTCTAATATGCCGAGACTTTAATTTTAGTCGAAACTTATTAAATGATAAACTCGAGTGAACAATTTTGGAATACCGGGCGCGAAGTTGGCTTGCAAAGCACCCGCTATCAGTGGATATCTTAAATTTAAAAACGTTTTGCTGTTTTTTTGTTTAAGGTTCTTTATAATAATAATCCGTATTTATTGAGGGCGATATTTAGATATTTATATGTCCATTCTTACATATAACGCTTGCATTTCATGCTCATATCCTAGCTGCAATAATCGCGCTTATGTTTCTCTGCCACTGACGAAGGCTGCTGTGCTACCAAAACGCATCTGGTTTTTTCCTACCTTTTTATCACGGCTGTTGTAGAGAAATATTTTGCCAATTTAATTTTGGCCATGTGACATTATTGACCGCGTTAATTAAAATTTTAAATGCTACATAAATTTCTATAACATGTGTCGAATTTTGTAGTTGAGGTAGCAGTCTCGTTCTCTTGCTCGTTATAAAAAGGTTTCTCACACGCTATTACCGCTTTTCCGTGTAGTATATAATTTTATTTTCTCAAACTATCATCGCTTTCTTCCCTATCAAGTTCCATTTTCAACCCTGTGCCAGTTTAAAACTTTTCAAGTCTATCTTCATTTACCGTCTCTCCCTTGTCATAGTCAACGAATTTCCCTATTTCAGTGATGGCGAACATTCTATTGCCCGTGTGCCAATATTACTAAAATTGTCGAATTTTTTCCGCCTCGCGTGCCACAAAAAAGTCCTTGATTTCTTTTTGCGTGCCAACTAAATTAAATTCGTGATCTAGATATTAGAGATTGAAATTCGTAACCATAAAATTAATGTTTACAATAGTTAACTAAATAACACAAATGTTTTTGCGGCACTAAATCGGCACGATAAATGCTTTGATTGGTTTTCGCTTTTTGTTGGCGTGCCAACCAAAATCGTATTGCGTGCCACTTATGGCACGCGTGCCATAGGTTCGCCATCACTGCCCTATTTTATTGCGTTTGGATCGTTTAAAAACTCTTTAAAAAATGACTTATCCAGTATCCATAAAATGGTTACGAAAAACAAGATGTGCATCTTTGCTGCGACGCAGGCGTCTTCAGCGGTGAATCACCAAAAGTAGATCCGTAAAATAACTATTAATAACTACCATTAATGCGGATCTGGTTTTTCATGTTCTTGTTATGAGAATTAAAGGTACCCGAGATAAGTGCTCCTTTTTCTGTCCATTTTTCAATCTTAAGTGCTTTTTAAATTTGTTTTTACTGTAAGACTAGCTCCATAATTCTCTGTTGAATTTCAAGACTCAAATTATACTTGGGAAAGTGTGTGGAAATATTTTTGATCTTTAGTGATCGCCACTAATTGACATAATGAATGTTTTTTTGTTGAGAGAAATGTTTTTTTCTAGAAAATCCTCCTCCAGGGCTTTTAAAAAAATCTTAACCCAAAGACGTTTTTTCCTTTGCGAAAAGAAGAACATATTTCGTATTCCCGTCACGAGGGCCGAAAAGTTCCACGATCCAATTTGTAGTCTCGACAACGGAAGAAGCTTTTTTTTTAAGCTTTCATATATTTCCCTCGGAAGGAAATTAAGGTGGCCGGTTATGAGGTATATTCTACCTAAAAGTAGCAAGACAGAAAAAAGCACATGCTCTTCCTTATATTTTTTTATTCTTTCCGAGACGGAGTTTTTATTTTACGACCTTTTTATGGCTTGTGTAAAAATTGGGAAGGGAAAAGATGGAGGAATAGGAGGAGTTATTTGGATGGAGGTCACGTGCGCTTGTCTCATCTAGGGTGGTTTGAAGAAGACGAACTGCCTTTGTCTCATGCTTTCTAACCAGCCACCAACCTTATATCTTTCGCCTATGCATGTGTGTGTGTTTGTGTGTATGTGTGTGAATATTACACACACATGCATGCACACACACACACACACACCACTCGACTAATAAGTTCAGTACCTAGGTATTCTCTACTAACGTAATGTCTCATTTCTCAACGTTCAGTGATGCAGTAATTCATACTTGAAGGTGATTTTTAGATTACCTAAGAATACTTTCTTAAAGCACTGAAAGAGTGGGTGATACGTAACACGAAATTGTTTTCGCATAAATAGATGTGCTATGTAACTCAAAATGCCACTAAAATCGATTGGGTTGCTTTTTCCACAACGATGTTGTGAATTATACCATATTTTATATTTAGACAGTGGTTTTTGTTTACTTTAATCTAGAAGTGTCTTGAATTGCTGAATAGTTGATGGCTACCATTACGATAAAATTTAATTTGTATTACTTAAACTGACACTCGTGTATGTGAACATATATTTCTATCAGTATTATTCGAATTAGGGATGTTTTTTTTATTTTAAGTAAATACTTCTTCGCGGTTACTTTCGTATAAGTGCTCCAGTGTGTGTAAACCGCGTGAAAATTACTACTGACGTGTTTCCTTCCTCGTTATTATTAATTCAACCATTCAACTGAATAATTACAGCGTTGTTTTTCTATATTTTTAACAAATTCTGAGAGGCTTAAATTTTATTTTTTACAATTTTTATGCCTTTAAACAACCCCTTTAAGAACCTTAAGCCCCTTAAGCATTTTTTTCGTTTTCGTCGGAACCGTACCCTTCTCCGTAATCCAACCCGTTACGCGGAATTACCCTTAGATCAATGACCGACAACTTAAGGGCCTAAGGAGGAATTTTTTCCGACCGCAAGACGATAAAAATCAATCAATGAATTGTAACAAGACTGAATTTTTATCAATTAACAATCCTCGATCATAAAACGTTTTGAGGTGAAGTTCTTATCGTTGAAGCGTATAGTTCATATTGCAAGTTAACGCGTACGCACAAATAACTGGTAGGTATGGGCAAACCACTTCTAATCCACGAAACCGCTCGCGGTGATTTTTGCAAGCGGGTGAGCTTCATAGGCATTCGCACGGCCTTTTTAAATTAATTGGTATACGGTAATTAGGACACGTATTCGAAGCAATTCAGAGAGAACGCGTGTTTCCGTTAGGCTCAATTTGTACTGCGTTGTCCTGTGTCGCTGGCAAAAAAAATGTCGCAGCGACCCGAAAATGAAACGAGTTTCGTTTTATTTAAGATTAAAATAGCCACCGCACTTTTGAGGTGAAAGAGCCGCTCGAGGATCGAGATCCGCGGTTTCGCCGCCTTTGATCCGCACAGTACATCCTTGTAACTTCCGATGCGGCCCTTCGAAGCATTCGAAAGTAATAATGCTGCTAACCGCATAGGAAAGGTTACAGACCCAGACCTTAACTAAACTGTTTAAAAAAATGTCGGTTCGAGGGCCCAATGACCCATTTCTGCACGCTTCATGAAGTCAGAAATAAGAGTTAGAGAATACTTTAATGAAACTAAAGCGTTTAATTGTGGGCAAATATCACCTGATTCGTTTTTAATGTATTTATCTATGGTTAAAATAGAGGGGTAAAGATGTTGTTTATTCTACGTAATGCGTCCATACCTTTCTAGTTTTCTGCAATTTTATTAAAATAATTTACGAAGCCAGTTTCTTTATTTGGAGGTTTTATCAAGTAGAGTTGCTCTCGGGAGCAACACGCAAGTCGTTAAAGAGCCGTATTCGGCTCAGAAGGCGCAGGTAGCCGACCGCTGTGCTAGGAGCATCTTAGATGAATTACGGAACCAAACAAAAAATCGGGACAACATACATTGTACGAACTTTCTCATATATAGGTACTAATGCGTCGTTTTGTTATCTTTAGAAAATGAAAATCGTATTAGCCTGTTTTTAGAAAATACAATTTTTGTTAAAATTGCCCAAGAAAAAACTAGCCTTATATTCATTCATTGAGAAAAATGAAATATGTAGTATTACTGCAGACATATACTCAAGTATCTGTACGAAATTTTATCAAAATCGTTAAAGCCGTTTTTGAGAAAATCGAATTATTGTTAAAGTTACCTACGATAAACTAACCTTATATTCATTTTTTGAGAAATACGAACTATATAGTATTATTGAATACTGTAACTGTACGAAATTTGATCAAAATCGTTACAGCCGTTTTTGAGAAAATCAAATTGTTGTTAAAAATGCGTAAATAAACTTACCTTAATAATTGAGCAATGTCAACCATTTCTAGGTATACTCTGATCAGTATGATAAAATGCCTAAATACGAGATTTCATTGATTTTCGCTCTACCGTTTAGGCTCTAGAGCTAGTAAGGCGAAAACCACATTTTCGGACTCAACCTAAAACGTATATTTCCGTAAAAATCTCGAGGTCGATTTTTTTGCGATTAGAGTACTTTCTCAATATACTTCGTATATGAGAAAGTAAAAACAGGTGCGCCTTTCAGCTACAAATCAGCCGTCTTCAGTGGTAATTCATGGTAAATAGATTTTTTTAGAAGAGACAAATATTTTTAAAAGTGCTCGTTCTTGAATGTTTTCAGCCCTAAGTCGAGATCGATAACTCTCTGTTGAATCCTAGGTGGAGCTGCATTGCGCTTCTGTCGAATGCCTTACAGATTGCATGTTCGTAATAATATTTTAATGTTTCTGATCTATGGGATGTATTTATTTCGTCATCACGGGTCTTCCGAATACAGAATTTTTTCCATTCTCCCTTTTAAAATATTCTTTTTAATTCAGGTTTAAATTAAATTTATTTTTCTCTCTCTTATACTTTGTATCACTTCATCATTAACAAGGAATGTTACGGTTTTACGCTGTACACGCTTATTTAAAAATTCTGCATTCATTAGGTGGCTTAGAATATGTTTTCATGGAACAATAAAGCAAAAAAAAAACTGCTATACGCGACTTATGACTGTAATTTCTATCCCGAAAATCGCATCGTAAGTCGAATTATCGTAGGCCGAATGTCAGTTTCCTATAGACTTACATGTAATTAAATTGAGATACGTTCCAGGACATTGGAAAAAATATGTATGTACCAAGCCGTATTTATGGTATCTCCCATAATAAAACGCTTAATATCTTTGTCGGTGTGTCCCCGGACGGTCTCGTCAGTTAGTTATACAAACTGGCAGGAGAGGGCAGTACTTGCTAGTACAATTAGTGCTGCCCCTCCTGCCACTTTCTATAACTAATTGCGGCCGCACCTATATTCATTTACGTAAAGTGGTTTGGATGGTACTTACGTATTAACGGGGAGCCCAACTTAAAAATATAAATACGGAACAAATACCATTTAAATCACGTTTTAATTTTTAAGAACATTATAAGAAACCAATTTACATTTAAAAGATTTGTTATATATAACAATTGAAAAACAATCACATTTTAATTTCTATTAGTAATTTCTTCTAAAATGCTATCAAAAGCGTCTCAACTGATCGGCCTGACACGACATTTACAAACCCGATCACCTGACAACTGGGAGGGATAGTTTGGTTCCAGCGAGGCGAAGGGCGCGGAAGAGACAACTAAAATAAAAAGAAAGCGAGCCGAAGGCTCGCCAATATTCTCTCCATTTGCGGCGCAACAGTCAAGGGAGATATAATTACTTTGTAGACTACAGATATCTTGGTAGAAATCAATCGGTACTTACGTATTAATTTGGGCTCCCCGTTAACCGAAATTACCGGATGGGTAACTGCGGTAAATTACGTATTTTAAAACATGCTAATGTTTGAAATAATTCCACGATATTTTAACGTGCCTTCGTTGTCTTATTGAAGTCTTTCTGCATATTAAAGACAGTTGCTTGCGCTCTCTTCGCATTATCTGAATCATCTGAATATAACAGATATTATGAAAATAATTTTTTTCCTGCTGTTTATTTTTAATTCGCGTCAATCCAATTATAGGGTAACTAACGAAACAACGATTACATTGTTATCTAAATAAATAAGGTATATGCGCTGATTGCGTGTGTATTGAGATATCTATTGAGATTGTTTTTAACTGCTGTTTAGTGGAATTGAACGATTGATTGTGATTACTTACTAAATATTGCTTTTCACAGGAACAGCTGTATGTAGCCATAACAAGAACACGTGACAAACATAATTTGAAAATTTGGGTTAAGGATAAAGATAATCAAGGGCAATTACTGTTAAACGAAAGAGTATTGACAAGGAACGTCGTTATAAGAGAGCTACTGAATATCTAAAATAATATTATTGAGGTATAAGACTGTTTTCCTCTTAATTTTTTAAAACTATCCCTTTGTTTTCATTTGTAGCCCTTTCCAATCTTATTCAAATATTATAATTTTATAATTTGTTTGTTAGTTTTCAAATGCCGTTTTAAACGGGCTCATTCGTCTAGTAAATTAATAGTTTAAGAACAAACGAGTGCTATATATTGTATGTTAAATTTTTTTAACACTTAAAACAATAAATTAATATCTACCTTCGGACGAATTGTATCGTCCAACTGAATATCGCCTGAAAATACGGAAGTAGAATCGAAGTGCATGGAATGTCGAATATCGTGTGTACGGGGTACGATATCGGATGTTGATTTCGAGGTATCAATATATTAATGTCTTAAGTCCGGGTTCATCGTAAGTCGGGAATGGTCTGTATTTGCTATCTTATTATTATACTATAAATTATCATTATCAGTATAACAATCTTTCCGGGTTCTTATAATTTTAAAATGTTGGTTTTTACTCCACGTTGTTCCGTTGTTTTTCCACCTGAAAAAGAATAGGGAAAAGGCTTTCAATTGATACATTAATGCATCGAAATGGATCGGTTTTTTGTGTTTTTCCCCCCTTCCGCGGTGGCCACGACGGTCGTTTTTGAAGGTGATATGCTAAAGCCTCGGGATATATATGAGTAGAGAGAGAGAGAGAGAGGCGAAATAATAATGGGAGACGCCTTCAAAATCAACGGCAGACATCAGTTCACGCCGCTGCCGTCGAGATTGGCGCTCCTATCGCCGACGATGAGAGATGGAAAAAAGGCGATGAAATTGCGCACGTGACGCAATAATAAAAAAATACCAGACACCTATTAAAACTATTAAAAAAAAACAAGTAGCCGACTCTTGAAATCGTTAAAGGAGGGGAAAAAATATTCCTCGAACGCAACCCGTGACGTGACGAGCGACAGCGTTTTGAGTGAATGCGTCGCCCGTGTTTGAAAAAAAAATTGAAAACAAAAAGATCGCTACCAAACGCTTTAAGCCGTGATATATACCTCATAAACTCGCTCCGATTCAGTTCTGAAAAAAAAAAACAAGTAACGGCGGCGGGAACACACTCCGAGGGAGCTCTTCATAAACATCAATCCCTAGGCAACCATAAGCGCTTTAAAGGTGTGTCGCAATGGTGTTTGCGATTCGATGTTAACTCCGTCAACCGTGTCACTCTTCTCTCGCCGTTCCGACGATTCTACTTTGCCCCGTCCTCTAAGTCACCTTCTTATTCTCCTCCTCCTAGAATATCTGTTCGTTTTTGTTTGTCACTCCTATTAATAACCATCCATCGTTTAAGTTTTTAGTGGTTATCTGTGAGTACTCATTCATCATCGTGCTCTTATTTTTTGGAGATGAAAGAAATTCGTTTTATTTAACATTTTATTACACCGTATTATTTTGAGAAGATATTTGTATAAGGTGACATCAATGGATTGAATAATATCCTTAGGTTTTTTTTCTAAAATTCCTTTCTGGTTTATTTTTAGTGCTAACAAATTCGTGTTTATTTGTATCTTTTTCATTAACAAGTCGGCCATAGACGTAATTATGTTCTTGCATAGACACTATACGGCTCTGTCATTCACTATTTCTAATTGTGAATGATTACTCATAAAACCATAATACAACTTTATGTTATTGTTTAAAATTCGACTTTCATAGGAGAACATAGATATAATACTCCGTTTATGCAATAATTAAGCAAAAATCTAGTTCTCTAACCTTTTTCTGAGAGTTTAAGGATTAGGGGGGATGTCAAATGTTTGTGCAATATATAATTCACTTCCGTGACAAAGAATATGAAGCACATTCTTTGCTAAGTGCTAATGCTCAAAGTCATTTATATGAATTTTTCAAAGTAAAAAAATATTCCAATTCACCAGATTGTTTCCGTTATGGACAACTCCGATGTCTTAAAATTTTATATTAAAAAACCTCTGTGTTGGTTTTGAAACGTGTTCCATGTTTTATTAATAAGGAAATCTCCTTTCTTTTCGAAAGTTATCACTAGAAAGCTCTGAAAACGTTTACGTAAGAAACAAATTTATATACAATGACAGACGCAGTCTTTGAATCCCATGGAAAATTGGAGGAAGAAAATCATATCTCGCGTCGTGCGGACACTCTTGCCCAAAATGGGATATCGGCCACGTCTAGACTGTTTGAACTTGGACATTATTTCCCTTTAAAAAATGAAGAGCGAGTGAGATGTAGAGAAGGGAGCTCCGGAAAACCGCCATTAGCGCTTCTACGAACTTAAGATTCCCAGACTTCAAATTTCGAAGCGCTGGGTTTAAAGTTTTTATAGTCTCCAAATATAATATGAACCACAACACGTCGTTACACTTTATGACTTAGATTTACTTCTCATTATAAACGATGTATTTCGATTCGTTTTTGTTTTATGCGCGACTTTTTTTTCTTTGATGAAATTTCCAAACAAAATGTTCCAGAAAAGGCGGAGAGAGAGAGAGTTGAAAATTAAATAATTTATAGTTCCAAATTAATCGTTTTGAGTTAGGCATTTCATAAAATTGACGCAATATGCCTTAACAATAGCCATTTAAACAATCTCGGAAAACCAAATTGGTAGTTATGCCAAAAAGTGGCCTCCATCAGTGGCGATTCACTTATGGAAAAATTAAAAAATATATATTTCTGTATTGGTTATTTCTTCATTAAACGATAAATCTAACTATAGTTTCTTTTTACCATTGTAAAACTATAGTTTCTTAAATTAGGCTTTCAGGAATAAAGCTCGTTCCGATCACGCGAAATGCGCATAAATTTAATACATTTTACTAGATTTTCCAGTAAATTTAGCTCATCGTATTAGATAATTATCAAAACCATCTCATGGCTGAAAATTTTGAAGAATAAACTTATAATAAATTAAATGATCATCTTGCGTATTTAATTTTTTAATGGCTATCGGATATACCTAAAATAAGCACTTTATTTTTCAATTTTGTACTCGTATGCTTATTCTTGAATATAAAATTACCTTCTTTTCGATCGCAGAAGGTAATCTTAATTATGCGGTTGGCATTCGTCGACAGGAAAATCCTTGGACCGAGGGAAAAATTTTGCATCAACGGAAATTATTCGAAATTTGAAAACTTCGACATTATCTCGGATAGAGTAGGCTTCCTTTCTTTCAACTGAGAACCGTCTACAGCAG
The DNA here is from genome assembly GCA_036926305.1 of Uropetala carovei. NCBI lineage: Eukaryota > Metazoa > Arthropoda > Insecta > Odonata > Petaluridae > Uropetala > Uropetala carovei. The sequence goes on from JAXCHB010000043.1 coordinate 2,454,544, forward strand.
TGGTTCTTAACCTTTTTCGTCTCTAGCTCCCCTTCTGATCTTCTAAAATCCCCACGCCCCCCACCCCCAGAAACTTGTCTTTAATGTTTTTAAGGGTTTTGTCAAAAAAATATTTGTAATTTTTGTTTTATTATTTTTTTGGACCGAGATCAACCGAACACAAGATTACAATAATCGAAAACCGGTCAAATTTTTGTACCAACTTACCTTGCAAACACTTCCCAGCTTAACATAAAACAACTAGCGTAATTGCCCGTCAATATGACGGGATATCTTTCGTTAACCTTAAAATAGTTGCCTCCCTCCCCCCCTATCTCTCCTCCTCCCTTCCTCCCCCTCACTCCCTCTCTCTCCCTCCCTATCTCGTATTAAAAACATTCAAAGCACGCTTACACCCATAAGGATTGATATAACAATAGGATTTTGAGATCTAACAATATGATTGGTAGCCAAGGCAACATCCCGTTAAAATGGCAATATTTCCACAAAATATGTGAATTAAACGTATAACATGAGCGATTTCGAATTGTCTGCGGTAAAAGATGAACAGAATAAGAAACTTTGTAATTTTTTCTTCAAAATGGTTTAGATCAGAAGATAGTAGGTTAATTCCTTCTAATTTTAATTTCCAAAACAATAAAAGCCTGCACATCCAAAAATTGATTTTTACATGATACCTTATGGAAAATGGAAATGTCTTCCTTGGAGTCGAACCCAGGACTTTTTTGGAGATTTATTTTCATCATTACCTTAAAATATCTTATTCAAGCATCCTTTCCAAATTTCAATCTTCTACCGATTCGGGAAGTTTGTTAAAACGCTCTATATCGGCCATCGTGAAAGCGTGACCTGGGCTATTATAGTATTAATAATATTTTGACAATTAGACACAGGATTATGACAGTAATCACTCGCGGCAACCCCAAGTCGGTCAACTCGTGATGCGTTCCGACACGCTGTTGCCATACAATATTATGCCTTCTCGTTAGGCGCAAATTGCCTAAAAAATCCTTGCTGCTTTTAGGAAAAAAATTATTTTGGTCCGAAAAGCTTCACGCCACCCAAGTTAAGAACCAATGGTCTGCGGAGCTTCTGATCGCGAGCGACAGCGAATTTTCACCTTCGTATAAAGTCGGCGACTTTTAAGGATGTCGCCTTTGTTTAAGTACCTCTCTCACACGCTCGCACACGTAAACACGAAGCGAACCTTTTATTTTATTCTTTTTTTAAGTCTATCTCACCGATCCTTGTTACAGTGCACGTCGCGAACGAAGGAGGACGCCGTCAAAGGATAATAATCTTAGCCGTTGAGTTCGGTTTCGTTTAGGAATGTGACGGGGCGGGGGTGAACGGAGAAAAAGATAGCGGGTCACTTTAGAGTCGTATCGGAGAGAGTAAATGGGATGGAATTGCGGGATAGATAGGTGAAGGTCTTTTTTTTGAAGGCGAGATTGAGACTGGACAATGTTTTCTTTCATATAACCCTCTGTCGATGACAAACAAGAAATCAAAAATACATAAGATAAAATGCTACACAAGCGCAATGCCAAGTTAGCGTTATTGGAAATGAAGAGAGATGGAAAAACTAAGGGTAATTGAGTTACTGTACGATAGGAAAAACGACATTGCAGGAAAACACCCACACAAGAAGAGGTGAGTGGGAAACCCGCGAAGCTTACCGATAGCGTAATTTAAAGATTTGATGAGATTACGAAAGATAAGTGCACACAAAAAAATACACGTAAGCATAGTTATTAATACAAAGTTACAAAAATATATAAATGCACTTACCTATATACCTACATATGCAGAGTGACTAAAAGCGAGAAAGATAGGAATACAGATGATGTTTCAACAGAGAATTATCGAGTTCGTCTTATGGCTGAAAAAATTAATGAGCGAGCACAAAAGTGCTTGTCTCAGGTTATCTTCAACAGCTACAACAAGTTTATAAAAATGGTTTTTATAACCTTGTGGTAAATATTGGAAATAACCTGAGATGAGTACTTTTTTAAGTGCTTGTTCTTGAAGCGGTTTAAATCCGTTATAGCTTACGCAAATTCATATCCTAATTCCCTTATAATATATTAGTTTTGCGTTTGAACCTAATTATACTTAAAAAAAAGAAAAAAGAAACCGCAATTCATTTTACAGAAGTAGAGAAAAAATTAGCCAGCGAATGCCCCTCTCCAGAGTGATTTAACGATATAAAAACCCGTTTTAGATTTAAACGACCAAAGCCTAATGCACGTGCATGAAATGGTGAAAATGCGCAGCTTTCCCGCCACCCTTTTTTTTAAAAAAAGATATCTCTGTAAATTGGTGAGAATAGCGTTGCTTTTTGAAATTCAAGTGTTTACGCTAAATCGCTTAACGAACTCCGTCGCATTCTGGAAAAGCTCTTATTCTTCTTTCGCGCAAAATCGCGAACTGCGTCACCCTTTCTACGGAAAGTCCTCTCAAGGCGTTGATTTTGTACGTGCGCGAGACATTTCCGCGAAGATTCGTTAAGAATTCTCGAGAGGGTGACACTATTCCACGAGATCCATTAAACAGAACGAACATCTTAGATTCGTGCGAAAACTCGGGAATTAAAAGCTATTCGGCCATTAAAGAAAACATAATTCTATAAATTGCATAATGAGCACTCGAGTATTAAAAATTGGAAAATTGTGTGCTTGAGTATCTCTAATAGTCATAACAAGACAAGTAATTATAGTATTTTTTTAACTTTTGACATAAAAGTTCAAATTCTAGAATTTATTTTTACTCATAACACGGTGCAATGCCCTTGTGTTTAAAACAACAATCTCGCTTTGGCGAAGTTAATCAATCAAAGAATCACTTCTGCGCCGGAAGTAGATAGGTAATAATTAGTCAACAGTGAGCTGGTTATAAAGCATGTTTAAAGCTCATACGAGTGAGATTTGACTGGCAACTGGTAAGCCCGGTGAACACTTGACCACAACGTTTACAGAACCGCTGGTGTTGTCGGAGAGAGACATGGTGAGGTGTACGCTGTTTTTGTGTAATAGCTCTTCAACCTCAAAGGTACATACATGCATATATTGATATAAGTATAGTAGTAAGTAGTACTTTATAAAAGAGTAGGAGAAAATAATATTCTACAGAAGTAGGAGTTTCCTAAAATTTTGCCATAGGCGCCATATCTTCTAAGTATATCCCTGGTTACATATATATATATATAAATATAGTTAATTTTATATTGAAGTATTTTAAAAATAACTCCTACAAATTTCCATGATTAATCAACATAAACTTATTATTTTTTTCAAGAAAGAACTGTCGAGCTTTAACACTAGAACGGCGGGACCGGACGACGCCCCGTGAACGGCGGAGGTGGTCATTTTGACCGCTCGTTATTTCTCCGTAATTTTTAAGCGGGAAAATTTACACAACGATTCAAATCAACTTAATTAATTAACGATTGGTTATTTGTTTGCCTTATTGCCTCAGCTTCAGTACATTTCTTTATGTGCGCGATCATGGAATTATCAATAAGGAGTCGCAGAGCACTAACCGGTGAGCGTACTAATATTCGTCGGCCTCATTAGTGTGGAATCGGATAGTAACTTAGATACAATGTAGATACGACGAACATAACTGCCGCTTGAGTGCGCATGCCCAAGCATGAATACCAAGGCAGATTCCATCCTCGTGATGTTGGTAGACGGTTAAATTTTAAGCGAGGCAGGCGGTTAAGGAGGACGCTAAAAATTCCCATGTAGTCGCATCGGTTCGCATTCAAACTGATCACGGGAGGGGAAAAAAAACGAAAAATCGCGAAAAAATGGTCCGGAAGCAGAGATCCCAAAAGGGATTATTATTTTTTCCGCGGTTTTTTGTCCTGGGAGGCAGCGGTTTTTTAAACTTTTTTTGGGATAACTTGCTTTTCCCCGAGCCCCTTTCATTCCTCTCTCTCTCTCTTCCCTCTTCACTCTTCCATTCTATTTCTCCTACTATTCTCTCACATTCTAAAATCTTATCTTCTCCACTTATTCTCCCCCATTTCCCTTCTTCCGTTTGTCATTCAATTCCTCTCTCTCTCCCCCCTCCCTCTCTCTCTGAACCTCTTTCTTCTCTCTCCTCGCTCTTCTAATCGCCTCTCCTCTCCAATCAAACGTCTTATTCATCTCTCTCCCTCGCCTCCTCCCCTCTCACCTTCGCCTCTTAATCTATCTCCTTCACCTCCCTCCATTCATTTATCCTCTTCGGTATCTTACTCAAAACATGTCCTTCTGTAATTTCCTCTTTTCGTCCATTCCTCATTCTTCTCTCTCTCCATCTCGTCCTGCTTTTCTCCGTCTCCCTTTCCCCCTCTCTTTCTCTCTCTTAAGATTTAACTGTATGGAGGGACGATGTAGTCTCAATTTCGCCCGAAATAAAGTCGTTTGTCTGTCTGTCTAAGAGTTAACTGTATGGAGGGACTATATAGTTTCAGTTTTTCCATTAACAAAGTCGTTTGTCTCTCATTTTATCTCTCACTTTCACTTTTATGGACTAGATGGAAGAGGAGGCTGGCTGGTCTCAATCTCACCCAAATAATGACGCAATCTACTATCTTCTCTCTCTTCCTTTTTCTCTCTCTTCCTCTCTTTCTTCCTCTCTTTCTTCCTCTTTCTGTCTCTTCCTCTCCTTTCTCTATCCATATCGTTCTTATCTAGCCTCAGAATTCGGAACTATTGATGCTGTACATAGCCGTAACACTGGAGAGATCCAAAACTGCTTATACCCAGGGCCACCGAGAGGGCGGGGATACCGGGGCGAAATCCCCGGGGCCCGGTATTAGGATCGGTCTTAAGGTTTTCCTACCGCAATACGCGGGTGCGAGTCACGCCGGCAACCAATACCAACGGACGGCGTTTTCTCCATTTCCCATTTCCATTTGTCAGATTTGGATTTTGGTTTTCCCAGCTCAAACCACTGCTTTTCTGTCACCCCTTAGCACCCCGAAACTCCTCCCCACTACTCTCATTTTTCTCCCCTTTGGGAAATTCCGTCTTTGAGGCCGAGGTCCGGACCCACAGGCACTCGGAGTGTTGTCGTACGGTCAGTTCTAAAGAACAATGTTGTTTACTCCCAATTTTTTTAGAGATATGGTAGCCTTTCTTTCTTTATTGACCATATTTTATAATGTTGAACTTGGAATATTTAAGTACACTTAATATCGTACATAAGGCTGACACGACGATAATTTCCATCGAATTAAACTTTAGTAAAAACGCATAAATAAATGACTTACTTCGTTCAATCGTACAATTACGAAATCGCGACCTTTCAATAACAAAGTTAATGTTACGTTATTATAATATACAGTCAAATTTATACGTAAATATTATGAAGGAAAAAGTTGCGAAGTTGGTAAAAAATCAGGAGGAATCTAGAAAAATGCTTAGAAAGCAAACACGGAACGATGATATTTGCCCCAGGGCCCGCGCTGGCTCTCGGCGGCCCTGCTTATACCTCATCAAAGAACGGTAATTTTCAATATATCCTTCACCTCGTTGAGTAAACTTCCCAAAACAATAGAAACTCACAATCACTCTAATAATTGAAACGACACTGCTATCAATCCCTCCTATCTTTACAAAGTAGCATTTTAAAAACAAACAACATGTCAACTTATTAAACGGTTCTGAACATTACAGCGATTAAAATTCTTCTCTTAATTACTCTTAATTTCAATGTTGTCCAAGCAGCATGTAAAAAAATAGAAGAATTTTAATCGTTGTAATGTTCAGAACCATTTAATAATTTGGCATGTTGTTTGTTTTTAAAGCTACACTAAAAATTTAATAGGAATTTTATTTATTTTAATAAGTAAACATTTTTCTTACCTACTGTTTTAGACTTAATTTACGGATGCCATTAGTGAATCTCATTAAGTTTCGCAGGTTAGCCTCTCCCCCTTCTTGTTCGGGCGTTTTTCCTGCAGTGTGTTTTTTTATGTGTATTACATCATTCTGCAATCCTTAATTTTTCCCCCACAATTACACCTTTTATTTTCCAATTCTGGTATTATTATAGTTATTGTTTTAATGTAACATTGTACTTATATGTATTACAAAGTGGAGTTAGCTGGAAATGAGGCTTTTTAGTTTCAATCTCACGTCAAACAAAGACCTTATCAATCAATCATTCTCTCATATCTGTCTCCCTCTTTCCCCGTTCCTCTCCGCCTCTTTCCCTATATCTCCCTCTTTCCCCTCCCTCTATTGGTAAAACTTAATGTCCTTCTTTATATTACATCTATTATACGTTAATTCATGAATATAAGTTGACTTTCACATTATTCCACTTTGTTACATAGTGCGTTCGTTTTAATATTAATAATTTATTATTTCTCTTTGCGGTAATTTCATTTTATCACCGTGTATGATAATTTATTCCGATGTAAATTCAAATTGGGTTTAGGTGTGTGTGCTCAAATAAAGGTATATATTTATCTATATCTATCTACCTATCTCTCCCTATCTCTTCCTCCCTCCCTACCTGCCTCGATCCATCTCTGTTCCTTTCTCTATCTAGTTCACTTCCTTTTTCTCTCTCTTCCTTTCTTTCCCCCCTCTCCCTCTCCACCGACCTCTATATCTCATCTCTCCTCCCTCGTTTTTCCTTCCTCCCACCCCACTATCTACCCCTCTTCCTCTCCCTCTCCCTAATTCCCTCCGTAACTCTGCGTACATCTCTCCTCGAATTTAAGCTCTGCACGCCCTTCTCCATTATATTCCTCAGCTTCTACCGATGAAAGACGGAACCTTTTTTATATTTCTTTTAATTTTTTTTAAAAATCGAACCGTAATTGAAGCGTACGAGTGAGTGAGAGAAAGAGGGATGGTATACGGGACGTGCAAAGCGAAAGGAAAATTTTTTGGATCGAGAGAAAAACAAAATAATTTCCCCAAGCGCCGCGGAACGCTTTTCGTTTTGATTAGCCTGTCCGACATCTCGCCGTCGTGGAAGGGTGGAGGAAAAGACTCGTCATCCCTCCCCCCTCCCCCCGCCCCCCCTTTGTTCGTCTCTTTTAATCAGCCGGAGTGTGCACCCAAATATTGAAATTGATACATAATGGGAGGGCGTAGGGTTTCCTGTTTGGATTCAGAAATTGGAGTAACGTCCTCCCCCCTTCTTGTGTTTTCTTCGGGTGTGCAGGTGGGTGAAATTTAACCCTTCGATCGGGTTCAACATACACGTGTACGGACTTTGCCAATCCTACATCTGCAGCGGTTATCTGTACTCGTGTACGGATCATGACTTCTCTGTACTAAAACGTCAATAATTGAGCCATCTACTTAGTTTTTACTCGAAATTGAAAATACGCACAAATGTCAGGAATGTCGAAATATATTGAGGGGCTAACGGAGATCAGAACATTACCGGATTGAGTGATTAAAGGCGGTTCTTTTATTTCGGTCGAATGACGTGGATGTTTTGGACGAATCGCCTCGATTTCCTTTAGATCGTCTCTCGCAAACGACGGCAATCCTAATTTCTTTCTTCTGAAATGGCCTTGTATATAGATTAACGATCAGGTTTGCCAGTTGCAATTTCGTTTCCTTCTACGAATACATCTAAATCAATGAAAACCTAAATTGAGGGTATCTACTTTAAAATTGGCGATTGTAACTTTTTCCGGCGGCCGGGAGAAATTCTTTTCCCTTTCCATATAGGTACTACCTATCGTATTACTGGAAGTACATATTTATGGCTAATATATCTCGCAAAAAGGAATTTAAAAAACGGCAACTCATGGTACATTAAACCGTTATAAGACTCCTATTTCAGTATAAACTGTTAAATAAAATTGTTTTCCCTACACTTAAGAAAAATCATATAATACAGCCCCGTATTGTTCTCGAAACAAATTTGGCACACATAAGTTAGGGTGAGGAATTTCTTATCCTATAGGTACTAGTGGTCCGCAACTGGTGCCGCGTAAATTTTGATATCATAGGCAAGGAAAAAAATACTATTTTATTCTTCTAATGCTAATACCATAGAAACCAAACCTCGTATGGTAGACTTTTCCCGATACTTGGAACCGTAGTCAAGTTGCTTATTCACTGGAGAATTGGAACTTTTATCGCGGCATTATTTCGTAATCCGGGCTTAACGATTTGAAAAATTTTGATTTTTAGCAATAATTTTCTATATCTGTGTGGTAAAGGCGATTTAGTTTATTTTAGTTGGCTACAGGGCAGTTTTAAAATGTGCTACGCAGTCTGGATAAATTTGGTTGGGTAATGCCCCGAAGTTCGAGAGAATCCAAAAGTGTGCCGTGAAATTTAAATGGTTGCGGAGCATTGTCCTGTACCAGTGATGGCGAACCTTCTGTAGTCCGCGTGCCAATCTTACCGAAATTGTCGAATCTTTTCCGCCTCGCGTGCCACAAAAAGTCTTTGATTTTATTTTTTTGGGTGCCAACTAAATTAAATTCGAGATCAATAAGATTTTAACCGTAAAACTAACGTTTACAATATAGTTAACTAAATAAAACCAATGTTTTTGCGGCGTTAAATCAGTACGATAAATGCTTTTTATGGTTTTCGCCTTTCGTTGGCGTGCCAACCAAAATCGTCTTGCGTGCCACTTACGGCACGCGTGCCATAGGTTCGCCGTCACTGTCCTATACGATCAGATGAGTTTTCCGTGGAGAATTGAATTTTCGCTTTAGTGGTTTCGCCCAACACGGACTTTCCGGGATCGTAAACCTCGTCATGCTCAAGGGATTACGTCTGGGATATATTGCCGAGAAGCTTGGGAAATAACCCCAAAACTAAAGATAAATTAGTTTTAAAGAGAGAGCCATCATTAATTTATTGCGGGTTAACTTCTTAGCCGGTTTAGTCGTTGTTTTTCTCGGTAATTGAACCCTAACGATTTAGATCAGTCTACTTATTTTTCCAAAACACGTCAATTTTTCTCCCTCCGGAGAGAGAGGGAGAGATCAATCCCGTGCATCTTTCCGGACCATTAAACCCGCGAAATCACCGCCATTACGGATTTTAAAAGTGACGTAATCTCCTCCACTTTTCTCTTTTTTTACGAGCTCCATTAACGGCAGCTCCATTCCGATGCGAGAGGGTTTTTATGGCGATATCTCTCGCAAAAACTTTCGTCAAAAATCTTTCACGTAATCGACGAACCCTTTTCTTCCGACGACACGTTAGCGCCAAAAATGTTCTCCTTTTATTCCGATAATATTCGCGATTTCTTTTTGTCGGTCGATCGCACGCCGCTTATTTATTCTCACGGTCGGTTCTATTGTCCGTCAAGATGGCGTAGTCAGTTCTTCGGGAAAATGTCTGTTCGATATTCATTCTCGGGGTTGTATTGTTTTTTATTGTGGGAGGAGGGGGAGGCGCGTCGCTCCTCGAGATGAGTCGTTTTTGACGCAGTGCGGTGGAATCAGAAGTTTTGTTTTTTGCGGGCTTCGGAATCGTTCTTCCGGGAGTGTCGAAAGCTACTGCCGGAGCGTTAAAAAGGTGCGAATTTTGTCGTTTTGTTAATTTTTAAAAATTGCTTTCGAGGGAATGGAGTGGAGGAGATAGCGGTGGTGGGGGTAGGTAAGGGTGGATGACGCGATTCGATTTTTGGTGGTGTTTCGATTCGATCGTTCTTGTGTATTATATCTACTTATCGGAAGTAAATTTCGATGTGGGCGTCGGTGATTGATTTTTTTTTTATTGCTGCCGTTTCATCCGTCGAAATGTTCCGAGCCGCTACGCGAAAGCGTCCGCCGGGATTTCTAAACCGTTTTAATCTTTTGGCCCGATTTAACAGTTGTGTGCAGATTTCTCGCTTAATGAACTGACGCACGAAGCGCTCCGTTTTTGCTCTCTATTCCTAACGGTATTACGCGCACGTTTCTTGCAGCTCAGAGGTAAATCGCTACTGCAAAATGCATGCGTTCGTAACAGCGATAACAAAGCACATACGACCGAGGCTGTCTGCAATATTCGAACTCGCGTTCATCGCGAGCTCGACCGAATGAAGCGCTCCACCATCGATGCCAGCCAAATTCTCCAATCTTATTTTCCATTCGGCTTATTAAAATTTATGTGGTTGCCAGTTAATTTATAAGTTGTTTTCTGTAGGTTCCGTGTTTGATCGCATTACGTAGTCATCCGATCTCTTCAACCTTTTCTTTTTTTTGCCAAACGTTTTCCTCCTCTTGACTTCCACCTTCGATTCCTGGTTTTCGTATTTATATTTTATGCGATGCAATAAGTGACCAATTTTCGTCGCAAATGTATGGTGTGTTTTTTCATACTTTTGCGCTAATTTCAGAGGCTGCGTGAACTTGCTTTCAAAAGTTTACACCGATTCATCTAGCTAAATCATGAGCGTTTTCCGATATATATATTTAATGAGGTTTTCTTTAGCGTTTTTCTCTCTCAAGAGCATTGGAAGTTTAAAGAATCCAATTAACAGAAACTAATTTAATTGTTAATAAAATTTCCAACTCTCTGTTCGAAGGCCTAGATTATGCCACTAATAATGAAACAATAAAATAATAACAATTGTGGCCATACGGAGTCGGTAGTGTACATTAAAAATAACGTTTTTAAAATGGAACAGTTGCGTTATTTTCGGAACATGACGTAATTGCTAAACTAATAACGTGCGGAACAATATATTTTCTTAACTTAGTTGTAAAGTTGTCGTTGTCAACAATGAATCATAATTATCTTTCCAATATTTACACAATTGTAATTGTAAAATGTCTAACCGATTGCGTGAAAAATATTTTTATTTTATAAATATAAGCAACGTCTTGTTTTGGTTTACTCGTCTTCAACGGCCTAGCTCAAGTACGCATTTTATTTACGGATGTATTAATGCCATTATAACAGTTTCTCTTAAATCAGTGCCGTTGAATCCACCCGAGAATAAAAAGCTAAAGGAGCCGACTTCAGGACTCTCCATTTTCTCCCTTCCCGTGAGTGGAGTGAGGAGTTAAATTCTCCCGGCCTACGTCTCTCATCTCGATTCAATTTCGGCTTCGTTTTGCCCGCAACGTAATTGGCGAACGAATAAATTTCACTCCGTCATCCCGGAGTAATCGCACGCCATGTCTTTTGCCGTGTATTACGCGCTCAGTCGACTCTTAGCCTTCCACAAGTTCTAAACCGACTACTACTTTGCTTTGTATTCTCTCACTCATGTTCTCACGTTCTGACCCATTTCTTAGCTAGAACTACTGCGAAAACGTTCAATTCGAGAGAGCGTAGGTTTGCGTGTTCGAAGGTAGATTGCGCTTATTTTCACGAGAATGTCGAACGGGAGCGATGAATCTTCTGTAGAGGTCTATTTTAGTTTTGGCGAAAGGGCAAGTTGCGGATAAGTGGCATTTGTCCGTATTCCCAACGGTTAGTAGTTCGTAGAATTGTTTTTTTTTAATCTTCATAGGTTAAAATGCTTCGGTTATTTTTAATTGCCCATAATCGTGATTATCGCATCTTGAAATATTTCCAAAGGTGACACGTTGTCGGCTGTGGTCGATGAACATTGTTTGGATGAGAATTAAACTGCAGCGTTTATTTTGCCTTTTCTAGTAATTTAAATAGGTATGTGATTATATTAAATTTATTTATATTCCGATGAATCGTTTTGTCCATCTTCCATACATTGACTAATTTATATCTTCATATAGCCTCAACATGTTTCTTCAGTGGCAATAGAAATTTTAGGTATACTATACACGCATCACAGCTATAAAGCAGTCGTCCTCATTGGTGATTCTACGATAGCAGGTCATAATAACAACTCTAATTAAAGTTCTAACCACAGTAATAATAATGATAACAATTCTTGTAATGATTATTGCCAGAATCTGTTATCAGTGGATGTCTACCGATTGCGAATGCTTTGTATCGGAGATGCGCATCTGTTTTTTGTTACCATTTTCTGGGAACAGTAAGGCGAACTAGATGATCTTCCATGGAATTGTCTTCGTATAGTTTTTTAAAATCCGTATCTGACGACAGATTTATAATTAATTAAACACAGTTTACACAAGAGGGTGGAGAGCAGTTTTGTTTGCTGTACGATATTTTCTTTGAAATTTAGACAGCAGAAACATGATTCTATCATTACGAAATGAAAATTTTTATTATTATATTTTGTTAGCAGATTTTAATGCAATCCGAACCTTTCTCAATCAACTGCGATTGGATTACAAGACTACGGAGATTTCTCACCTTCACCGGTGAAGATAAAAGCAAAAATTAATCGGTAGCGTTCCCTTGGGCAATCACAACCGTCGTTCCTTTCTTTTTATCATAATTTCGCCCCTTTCTTAAGTAAACTTTCGCGTCCTTTAAACACAGGACGCGGCGGAATTTTCAAGGCGGTTTGGAGGTCCTATATAAACAAGAGATACCCCAATCCAGGCGGTCATTTAGTTCCCTTTACGTCTTAAGCTTTTTTTTTTTGAAGGAGAGCCAGAGAAGGCGTTAATTAATTTTCGCTCCATGGCGTTTGCGTGTGCGTAGAACGGTGGAATAGTCCCTATCTCCCTCTCTGTCTCGTAAATTTTGATTAAACCGTCAGTTACGGTGGCGACGGAGTCGTCCGCGTTAACTCTTCTCGCGCGAGTTTTCCAACTCAAGACGGAATTATCTCTCCCTTAAGGATTCGAGGCGTCTTTTTAATAAGTTAAATATTCAAACCGACGGATTTTTTTGCGAAGGCGTGCGGGGAAGAACCGATAAAAATGATCCTTGCTTCCTCGTTAATATTATTACCTGATGAATGTTTCGTTCGCTCGGTTATGAGGATGGAATCAAACTCGTTATGCAAATTTAACTGCGTCCGCGACCGGTTTTAGCAGTAACAAAAGCATCATCATCATCAGGCGGCCTGAAGTGTTGACGAGTGAGGGAAGAGTTGCTGAGAAAGTTACAGGACCTTCCAATAAAACGGTGGAGTCTACCCTTTTATTGGAAGGTCTTGTTCTCAAGTGCGGCCACCAGACAATTGTTTATGATAAATAAGTAACCGTTGTCATTAAATAAGAAGATATATGGAATTTTAACATGATTATCGTTACATTTTCTGTAATCTTTCCTTGATGCGGCCACAAGAAAATATCTCCTGAGAACCACCGCGGTAGACCATATACTGCAAACTATAATACCTACAGTTCTAAAACAATTCTATTTTAATGTGTGCATGTTGAAATACATTTAATTGTAATTCTTAAGTGGAAAATTTGAAACCCAAACCTGCACTCATCTAAGAAACCATGAAAATGTACAACGTGTCTGTTAACGTGGCGATTGTAATTCATTACAAATTAGCACACTGTTATCATCAGGTTCATAAGCCCACGAAAAATAAGCTATTGCATGTATTACTACGTATTTTAACAATATGAAGTTAAATTAACGCAATTTTACAATCATAGTTTTTATACCATGTAGTATAGGTTCTTCTTTTATGTTGGCAGACTCTGTGCGTAGAGCGCTTTATTTAATAACTCCAAAGCAGCTGAACCTAGTAGATGAAACGAATTTCTACCATGTCTAGTCCTCGTATAGTCTGACTTATACGACTTTTTCGGGTTGCCAGATATTGCCCACACAAGCGAAGAGAAAAAGCGGAATATGTAAGCGATTTTTTCTTAGGAAGAAGGCGCTAAAAATGGAAATTTATACAAGCAATGCAGCAATGGGAAGGGAAAGAATGTGGAAGGCAGTATTGTGGGGATGTTTAATAGATGGTTATTGAAAGATAGTGAGAGGTGTGGGAGGAATATTGGGATTTTTTAACCTTGCTGGAGATCAATAAGAAATAAAACACAAAGTTGTTAACGAAGTGAGGAGTTAGACAGGTAAAATTATGAAATGGAAAAGAGAGAAATTGTGGAACACATAAAACTCTCTCAGAACAATTTATTATTGGAGAAAAGAGTCGTAACACTTTCTATCTGCTCCAAGCAGTCCAACTTCTCCAAGGAGACCAACTTTAGTCATTTGGGATGTATAAGTTAAAAAATGGCAGGATTGAAGTCATCAATTCTAGATAGGTTTATTTTATTTTTTAAATGTATTTTTGTTCATCTTTAAAGTTAAGAAAAGATGGCGAATTTGCGATCACATTGAGTGATTTATTTGATGCGGTTGCCTTTCTACTTCGTCTGGAATTACAACACGAGTCATCCCATATGTTAAGACTCTTAGTCCGAGAAACACCCACGTGTTCGGATCGCTCCAAAAACAAATTCATGCTTCTCGAAACCGATTAAAATCAAACGCGCTTGTATTTTTTAGTGTGCTTACTCCTGTGACATTCATCCCGTCGATAAGATGTAATTCGCAGAGTAAGACATATATAATTGGATGATGACGCAATATGAGTGCTTAATATACATAATTTTATCTAGGCCTCAAACCGATACGAAGTGAAGCTAACTTTTATATCATGGGTAATTAAAAACTATACAGTGGTAGTGGAATGAAAATGCATATCAATAGATGCCATGAGTCTTAACTGACAAAGCGTAAAAATTGCATATGCAATGTTTCTTTGGAGCAGCTTACAACCAATTGGCGTCTGATGTTATTAATTTGAGACCAATACTGTACGTCAAGCCTTTCATAATCCAATGACTCGTCGCTCCAATAATGGCGGATTGTTTGTGTGTGATAAACGTCGTCCTTCAAGAACGTACACGTACATGTTGCGTCAATAAGTCCCCTTGGTTCGTAAAATTATTCTAAATCAACTATTTGTTTTTTAGAAAAAATGAAATCATTAACAAATTAAGTTCTACGATGAAAATAACTTTAAGAATTTTTATTCCATTCTTAGAGCGTTTTTCTTTAAAAAAAACTACTTGTATACGGTCCATCCGTCCGTCTCTGTACAAAATGCATAACTAAAATAATGTAGATTAAAAACGCCAACATTTTAAAATAGATAATTCTACATAAGTGGATTATAAGGTCAAATTTCAGTGGATCCAGTATCACTAGCTGCGGAGTAAATGGCAAAAGAACGTTTTTTATCAAATTGTCGAAAAAACGCCTTGTTCTAGTTTCTTTGTCGGAGCTCGCCGGGCTTGCCGATTTTTCCAGCGGTTCAGTAAATAAAGCAGTTCTATAGCAATCACACGAAGTAAAGTAATTGGCGTGGCGTTCTCTCGTATTTTTATTTGTTATAGATCAGTAGCACGTAGTTCCATCGCTAAGTTTTTTGGCTAAGAATTTTATATTCGTGGCGAGTTTGTTTTGCTAAAAATTACTGGAACAAAAGCTTCGTTTCGTCGTCAAGTTAAGTAATGGTAATTTCGAATTCGGTTGATTTGCTGAGGGCTTTAAATGTCTAAGCTTCTCAGAGTTTTTTAAACTTAAACATTCGTGAAAACTATTTATTTTTACTGGGAATCTCATCTAACTTTCCAGCATATGTTTACGCCGGTTAGGCATTATGGAGTTAAAAGAAATCATAACATTTTTGTTCGTTATCTAAATTAATAAATATCTATCATTATGAACCGCAAATGTGCGCCATAATTGTAGTATATCTGAAACTTCTCCATTGCTATTTATATCTTTAAGAATCGGAAACTCGTGGTTTTGGTATATCACAACAATATTTTACGGTAAAAAGGTAGGAGTTAATTTGTGATAACAATAATTACGGAACTTTTATAATGAGTACTAAATTTCAGTTAATATACAGAAATCAACATTACACAATTAAAAAAATCATCCTTAACCTTATGCAACCCGAGCGGCGCTTAATAAAACGACCGTAAGAGATTTTTATCTAAAAATTTCGTTTCAAAAGGGCTGAAATTTATTATGGCACATTATTATTATTCGACACAAAATTCAAAGTCAGCGGAGATATTTAATTCTGACCGATTTTAGGGATAAGGACTGCAGTGACCCGACAACCGCATCAACCTTTTATCACTTTAAGAAATAGCCTTGTCCTTCTTATATACTAAATAATTTCACACAAACACACGCCTACACATACATACACATAATAGCTTTTATGACATATTTTCTTTTGCCTCTTTCAAAAAATATTCATTTTACGAAAAATAGCCTCGTTCTTCTCCTATAATATTTCTACACACATACACGCATGCGCTCCGCTCAGAAATATCTTTTTCCCATCTTCTGCCTCATTTCCTTTCTCTCCCCTTCCTCTACGCTCCACGTCTGATTCGTTCGAGGCCTTCTTTCTTGGCAGCCATTTCCTTTATTCCCTTCCTCCTCAGCCGAAGAACACATGCGCGAATTCTTCTCGGCTTATAACCCGCTTCCCTCCATTTCTCATTTCAGTTTTATTTTTCATTCAGCAAGCGGCTGTTGCTTTATTTATTTTTTGTCATGGACCATTTTCCTCTCAATCTATTGCGGAGAACGCTGTACTTATTTTTGCTATCCATTTTTTCCTCCGTTTTTTTCCTCCGTTTTTTTCCTCCTTTTTTTTCCTCCGTTTTTTTCCTCCCGTTTTTTCCCCTCTTTTTCCTTCCAAGCAAGAAATCCCGCATCCACTATTTCTTTTGCTTTTTCCGCCGTCCCGGATATCCATATGATCCTTTATGACGTGGTGGTTTGTTGGAGGCTGTAATGCCAGTCTACAACGATGTGTACTTGTCGTGTTTTTTTTATGAAAAATATTTTTTTAATCTCTCACTTGTGCTTGAGATACTTTAATTGTTCTTTTGAAGGAGGTAGGATGTCTCACTTTTTTTTGTAGCGTTCTGTCTTTTTGTAGAGATTATTCTCCCAGAAACATACTACACACATACATATCAATATATACCGAAGAATTCCGATCATCCGAACTGATTGGAACTAAGGGTGGTTCGGATAATCAAAAAATCGGGTAATTGGACAAAATAAAAAAAAAGTGTGTGTCGTGGAAGAGTACCTGTATTATGAACTCTTATTTTTGAAATACGCTTTGTACTACATTAGCCAAAAGAAATGCAGAACAGTAATTCGGTTAATAGGTTTAAGTCTTGCCGGTTAGAGGAGGGAAAATTTTGTGAAAAGCCAAGCACGACTACTTTTCAAACGTATCCGAGCGAGACTTGTCATTGTGGCCATTTAAATAGGTGGAATTATTGAACACTAGTACAGGAATATTTTTGTTAACTGCTGATATATTAAAGAATCATGCGAGAATTTGAAATTCCGGATAATTGGGCGTCCGTATAATCTTCTTGTGTGTGTGTGTGTGTGTGTATATACAGTCGAACGTCTTTAACCTGAATTTTCCATAACTCGAAGTGAATTCATTTTGCAGAACAAAACATTTTTCACGTTGTCTTCTATAACTCAAATTTTTTATAAGTCGAATATTTTTTTGTTTCCATTGAAGTTCGACTTACATATATAAGTTCCACTCCACACACATACGCACGCACGCAGGCAGGCACGCACGCACGCACGCAGGCACGCACGCACACGCGCGCGCAGTGCGAGGCTTGCATTCCGCTGACAGTATTTCTCAGATCTAGATGGTGCGCTGCAATTTTGTTTGCCGGGTTTGCGGTTTGATTATCTCCCCTCTGCGCGTGACTCCTTTTAGTGTCAGCGTGTGCATTCGCGTGAACGCTGTAGATGGATATAATTTTTTTCTAAAGTTGTCACGTGAGGACAAGACGTGCCCTTTTCTTTTCCTCGAGGTTGCATTTTCGTTACAACTTTCACTTTCGGTCCGCTGCCTTTTTTCTCTTCTTTCGTCGCCATGCGTCGTTTTTTTATCGAAAAGATCTATTTTTAGCCTCTTGCGTCCCTCTGAAATGGGATTAAAGCCCACTACCGTTGATTAATCGGTACTTTTGCCATTGTTCTTCTTTTTTGCGAGAGAGTGCGTCCGCTTATGCGATAGGGAAGGAGACATGGACGGGCTAGAGGTAGAGAGGGTAGAGAGAAAGTCGGTGGAATTAAAGGGGATTATTGCGTAAAGAAAGAATGAATTTATGGTTGGTGACAACAGGGGAGTATAAGATTGTCTTCAACCTTTTTCTTTGAGTGAAAAGTTTTTGCTATCATTTTTTCCCACGAATTTTCAAGTTGGAAACCGAGCGTATGTACGGATGCAATGCGAACAAGGCTCCGTCGAATTTTCTAAACTTTGGACTTCGATTATTTGTTTGGCATCCATTTGTGCGTAACTTTGCTGCAGCTTCAAACCGTTGCTGATTTTAATATGGTAATTCAGTCAGAATTTCTTTTTTTATCATGAAGAATACGCGGTGGCAGTTTTTATCTTTTCCTTGACTTAATTGGTAAAACGGATAATTATCGCTTTTATCTTCTTGGATACCTTCTTAATTTAACGCCTCTCGGTGTTCCTTAAAGATATATGCACCACTATAAATTTTTTGTTTTTATCTTGAGTGATGATATCATCTATTACATAAAAATCCGTTTCAGACTTTTTAAAATTTTTAATGTAGTTCTACAAGGATTAATTGCCTCCCTGCGCGTCATTCGTGGTTTTATAATTAATCTTTGGTTAAATAACTCGTCAATTTATTCTCAGGTCTCATTGTCTGAAAATAATTTACGCCTTAAGTATTATACTTTATCCTCTTTTTTTTCTTATTATTTTATTACTGGAATTTCATCAACATTCAAAGTTTTTATTACTTAATAAAGCAACTCGAGCAACTTTTTTTTAGCAGTGGAACCGTTTGTTTGTCGAGTAATTTTATGAATATAAGAGATACCGTGTTCATTTGTTTGGTAGCAGCTATAAATCGTGCCGGAAGATTTATGAACCCTGCTTAAAATTGTTTGCCTGACTTAAATATTTGCAATAGGAATTTTCAGGGTGTTAAAATATAATGGCGAATATTGTGATTTACAGTTACGTAAAATTGACGTGAATGTGCGAATCATTTTTTTTTAAAATATTCTCGTTATTAACGTCGTTGAAACTTTTGCCAAATTTTGTTGCTCTGATTACATTAATAGCCAGAGTAATGTAAGAATTATGGTCTTGGGAAAGATCACGTTCCGTTAATTAAGTATATTATGGAACAAGTAAGGAAAGGGCTGGGGAAGCAGATAGTAAATGGAGGTTTTAAAATCGTAAAATTAGACAGGCGGAGACAAAACTGATAAAACGCGCATAAGATAGAATACTGAATCGATAGACGAAAAAAAACATCAGCTTTCGTTAAGGAGTTAGTGCGTGTGACAGACAGACGGTCAAACCGAACGCATAAGCGTATTTAAAGAAACCCGCTGAAAATCACTTGCTCTCGGAGGCTACAAGCTTCCTCGCGTCGCACGCATGCGCAAAATGCGGTGCACGTCCCGCCTTACTTGTCTGCTTCTCTCTCCGAAGTCCATCTTCCGTCTCATGAAGAGTCGCTTTTCCTGGATTCTTGGAACCGATTTCCACCTGCGTAAAGGCGTGTGTGTCATTGGGTACGGGTAATGTTTTTTTTACTTTTTTCTCTTTTTCATTTTCTTCCTCATCGGCCTATTCCGTTTTCTCCCGAGGGTTCGCGTCAAAAAATATCAGCGCTTTTCTCTTTTTCTCCTTCATTTTATTCTGCAAGATCTTCTTATTGGTGCCGGCCGGGTTAGACTGGTAGGCAGTGCGCCTGCCTTCTAACCGAAAGGTCGCGGGTTCGATTCCCGCTTCGGGCATGGATCTTGTGATGTATGTTGATTTTCTCTAAGAGAATTTGACGGTGCAAAATAACCTTAGCTGTTGACGCACCTAAAAACCTTATTACTACTACTGCTATCTTCTTATTGGTTCTCCTCCGGTTTCCGTCCCTCGCGTGCCAGCAGATTTTTGTTTTAGCGTAACTCCACTAAATGAACATAAACTTTGCTGAGAAGAGATGTTGAATTGAATTTTCGAAAAAATTATCACCACTCAATTCGGCGTATGCTAACCTCGTCCCGCCTTACTTGTCTGCTTCTCTCTCCGAAGTCCATCTTCCGTCTCATGAAGAGTCGCTTTTCCTGGATTCTTGGAACCGATTTCCACCTGCGTAAAGGCGTGTGCGTCATTGGGTACGGGTAATGTTTTTTTTACTTTTTTCTCTTTTTCATTTTCTTCCTCATCGGCCTATTCCGTTTTCTCCCGAGGGTTCGCGTCAAAATCTCGGCGACCTTGAATCGTTTTGGTTTTTTCATGGCTCGCGTGGTGCGATTCGCTTGTCTGTTTTCTTAAATTTCGTCTTCTTTTTTTGGTTTTTTGTTTCCTGTTCTTTTTTTGGTTTTTTCTTTCCTGCAGACGTGTTATGGCAAGGAGGGGACGCTATGGGAGAGGCCTTCCATCCGTGTGAACGTCGCGAATACCTTGTCTTCCTGTTTAGGCGAGCTTAGGCCAAAGCTGGTTTTTTTCGGTTGTCATTTTTTCGGATTTTGAAAGGTTTAGGTGCTAGCGTCTGTTCGTAGGAAGGTCGCCTATTAAAAACGAAAGTGGAAGGAACACTTTAGTAATATACAGTGGAACTTCTATAAGTCGAACCTCAAGGGAAACAAAAAAAAAAGATTTCACATATGGAAAGTTCGAGTTGTAGAATAAAAACAACAGAATTTTGATCAGTAAAATTCGAGTTATAGAATTTCGACTGTATATTGTAGACCTAAGTTGAGCCGACCCCGAGTGCTATCTGAATAATCGCCAATGTGAGCAAGAAATATTGTCAGGAAATGGCACATTGGCAACTCATACCTCGCTTTTCCGTTTTTTTTTTAATTTTGAAGAAGTACATGGAATTGAACAGCCTTAAGTTTCACTATAGCATTCTTTATGAACGGTATCGTAGCATTAACAAGCAAATTTTTCTTCAGCTTTACTCAGTGAGTATAATAAATAATATAGAAAGTAATTCTAAAACGATATAACTAAATAGTTCTTGTGTTCCTATGGAGATTATATCCCACTTTGTTCGGTTTCGCTTAACGCGTTCCTTTTTAGGAACACGTGTCCCGTGCAAAGCTGGGAATGGGTTTACGTACTCTTGCGTCGATATTGGTTTTTCATAATTTTTGTTTTCGTATCTCTAGTCTACGTGAGATTCGTACCATTAAATCTCGCTGGTTATATCTTCTATCGAAATCAATAAATTGTAATCGAAATTTAATCTTATACTTTCCTTTTTAATGACAAATTTAAACCAAAGAAAATTAAGTTCGTAGGTATTGCTTATAAACCCAACTCATTATCATTAAATCAAAGTAGCATTATTTCGATTCTTTTTATCCATCGGTAGTTTAGTACTTACCATGGTAGGCGCCTTAAAAATTCAAGGTGAATAATGAAGGACAAAACTCAGAATCGGATGTTTTGGTGGAGTAGTGCGTCTGTACCCGGCCTCGCACTTCCTACATAAAGCTGTTAAAATGCAGTTTATTGTTATTTTATTTATTATTTTATATGTTATCGCGAATGGTATACTTATTTCTTTATATTTTCGTAAGACATTACAAGACGTCCTCTAGGATGACTCCCACGATGACATTTATATCCTCAGCCTTGGCTTCTTTTAAACGATTATATAGTTTCTTCCTCAAGGCTTTATATTTGCGGTTCGTTAGAGAATTTATTTTTTTCTTAGACTCAATATGTTTTTTTTACAGTATGTGATGTTTTTCAATCTCTCTTCTGGAACGATTGCATTAAATAACAATTTTTTAAAGATGTTCCTCGTTTAAGTAAATCACGTAGTGCCAGGTTCGAAATTTCATCGATGCCCGAGCGTCATCCTGTATCGGATCTTAACTGTATTTAAGCGAGGGACGGACGAGGAATGGAATTCAGCTCGATCCGCTCCCAACTCTTCGAGCGAGGAAATTAACCTCGAAACGATCTTTCGTCTGAGTCAGCGAAGTCGCTCGTGTGGCGACAAACCTAGCAACCAGCTTCCTAGCGCGTGGCTGAGTTATTTTTGCACGTGCCGTCGCGCTAAACCTCTCTCTCTAGTAACTCCTTCAATGCGTTATCTGTAATGGAAGTTTAGATTAGCGGAACGAAAACTCAATTATGTTTTTTTTTCTCCCTCTTTGAAGGCGGGCTATGTAACGCTCTATAAATAAGCCGAGAATCTGGACTGTGGGCTATGTGTAGTATTTCGAAAAGAGAGGAGTGGGCGTTTAATATGTACTGCAAAAATTCCTCCCTCTCTCTCTCTCTATTTCACCGTTTTTCAATTATTCTAGAGGTTGGGCACCGTTTAAAGTTGGGAATATCTTTTTTTATATCCCGTTTTTTTCAGAGCGATGGAGTGATAAATTCTTCAGAAGGCATTTTCTTCACTCTTTATTTTTTGTGGTTGTATTCCCGATTTATGAACTCTCAAAAAATTGCTTTTTACTTTTTTTGGCTTGCCGGCGCTAATTTTCATGGATTTCTTTTAGGTTATAATTGTATCCCTCCTAAATAAAGGAATCAAAGACTCAATATATTGCTATTTTTTTGAACTCATTTCTCCAATTCAAAATTTCCCGTTTTTTTTACTTTCTGGTGTATTTTCGAATCATTATTTCATTTAAATGTATCAGTTGAAACGGCTAGCATGTCACTGATTCCTCTCCCGTCGCTTTCTTTATATTAATTTAACCCAGGGGTTCCCAACCTTTTCGATGTGGCGAGCACCAAGTTGTATCCTAAAATATCAAGCGAGCACCATAATATTTCTGAAAAAATAGGAATGATAATGAATAAAATCAAACCAACATCAAAGTAATATTCTCAATGATCTTGAATACGTTTACCGAGCAAATTAAATTGTTGGTTCTAAGAAATGGGATAGTAAGAACCGTAGAAGAGCACAGTCAGGCTGTCAAAGAGCACCATCAGGCTTCCAAAGAGCACAGCGGTGCCCGCGAGCACCAGGTTGGGAACCCCTGCTTTAACCTCAACGAAAAAAGTTTGCATTTAAAAGGTAATCATTGGGTGTATAAATGATATAAAAGTTTGTCAGTTG